>JAWQUT010000279.1:896550-935853 GCA_033807755.1 Ellobium chinense
TTGAAAGATTTAATTGTTTTGATCTATGAAGCTTCACAGAAAACTGTGACCATATGCTCAAAAGTTACAAAGTCAGCATCAACATCTGGGAAGCATACGTTATGTATTTACACACGTAATACATTCATGTATCAACTCTGTCTATTTCATTGCTGTAGATAGCCAACTAATGCGGTTACTGGTTGCCACCCCTTTTATTTTTGCCTTTGCCTCTGAAGTAGATGACTATGCGTCTCACTTGACACAGATGAATGTAGAGAAAAACAAGGACACTTGTTTTTGTTAAGCTTTTGATTTTGTTTTGTCTAATTGAATTACTGCTTTCCATGTCAGAGGAATACTTTTTTTCCCATTTTTGTGCTGTTTAAGTCAGTATTTTGCTGATGTGTTGGTCATAATGCATAACAACTTTGCTTAACTTAAAACTTAAAAGTACAGAATGCAGTATGATAAAAATAAACTTTGATTCCAGAATGGTGTCTGGCTTATAACAACACAGCTTGGCCAGAAAATGCACTACAAACTTGTACATTGCAACAACAATCAATAATTGTGGAGTCTAGTTTATTAACCCTGTAGAAAATTTGGTTCCGAAGAGTGAGGTAAACTTTCCATCCTTATGTTTTAAAAAGGTGGATCAGAAGAAGATGTGAATAGTAGTGAAATTCATTTGAACTTTGCTCTGGCATGTACTAAATATCCTGTCGCCAGCTTCATCTCAGTGCCACCTCCCTATTCTTATTGAACCCTGTTGGATGGATAAATTATGTATTTGTCAAGCTGGTTGAAAATTGGGCACATCATTTTGAAATGTTTTCAACTAAAAAATGAGTGTGATGGACCTGTCGAAAAGTGTTACGCTTCAAGCACCACTGCTCTTCCACTGTATGTATTGATTGTCTGAGGGCCATATTTATATATACCTATAAGTCTAGGTGCATCTTCAGTTGAGAAATGAGGAATTCACTTGACAAGATTCTTCTGTGGATACATACTCTAGGTTTTAGTGAAAAATAGCGAAGGTCATATAAGTCTGAAAAGCCTCAGCCTGTATAGTCCTCCAACATGCACTAGTTTTAAATCTGTTAATTTACCAAGTTTTAAATTGAAAAAGAATGCTGAAATATATAGCTTACAATCTGTTAACATGAGTGGTGTACCATTACAAAGGGTAACTTTGGCATAGAAATTGTATTATGAAGAAAATTTACATTTTTCCTTTTCATTTTGGCCCACCACAGGCCAGAAGATGTCGTGTATTTCAGTGAAGTTGTGCCGCCACCCTCATTTAGCTGCGTTTTAACTGACATGATTCTGTATCAGTAAGCACTTCTCATTGCATTTTGGCCACCCAGAATGCTTAGACAGAATCAGATAAAATTAACTTTGTCGACGGTTTAAGACTGAGGGTATATTTCCTTGTGTATTTTGAGTAAGATGAACTCAGCGGTTTTTTATCTTGCAGGCCTGGTGTATTCTCCCGAAGTGAGAGAATCAGTAAATGCTGTGAGGCTTTGATGTCAGAACTGGTTGCTCTGAATGCTGCAAAAGAGGCAGAAATCCAAGACCACATTAAGTGTGCCATTAGCAATTTTGTTGCCAATGCAAGGTGGCGGTTTATCGATCCAGCTGGACCACGTCTTGAGATGGTCACAGAAGAAGAACCTCTTATGTTTGGGTAGGCTTTTAGTTTTGTTTCATGACCATATCGCCACCCAGAAATAATACTGTTATAAGTCCTGTATGACTTCAAGGACTAATGACAGTATTATTTCCAGGCAGCAAAATAATCTTATGCCAATTTCTACAATAAGACATCTAGTTGTAACCTTCCTGTAACTGATCAGGAGTGGTCTTTTAATGTTTGACAACACATTTTCAACTTATCCAACTTGTGTTTAGACATCAGATCTCAGTGTTAAAGGAAGCACCAATGCAGCATTTAGTTAACACAAAATGATCTTACTGACCGTTATGGAAGTGTTACTCAGAAAATGAAGCAGTATAAAACACATGACCCTTCCATGGTGCATAGAGAACCGCTGCAGATATCGGTTATCTTGTTAGGTAGTTTTCTTGGCTTGGTGCTGTTTTGCATTGCATCTGTGAGAAACAAAGGATTATAGGACACGTATATGACTTTAAAAGGACACATAATATATGACTTTGAAGTACCCTGTGCATTTTCAGTGTTTTAAAGTATCAAGGCTTTTGTCATTCATGGGACACAGTGCCTGGTATTCTGAATCTTTTACAGCATCATGATCTCAGTATGATTTGAATGATACATTGACTTTGCACAAGAATAAAAATGATTTGCAGAAGCATTTAGACTCATCCTTTAACAATACTCTCATTTCATCAATGTAATGATAGTGAAAGTGCAAGTGTCATAAAGTTACATAATCTGATCATGGACACTTTCCAGGACACTCATTGGCAATGCAAATTAGTTAGCCCCCATTTTTACCTTAACCTGTGGTTTGAAGTTCAGGTAAGAATTCTTGTAAATCAAACGTTGATCGTTTCACCAGGTATTTTGTCATCCCCAAGAACCATGAAGGAGGTGTGGAGAAAGAGGAGAAGATGTCTTTTGAAGATGGAGCTCATATCATGGCTGTTAACGGCTGGGTGATGGGTGATGACCCACTGAGGAACTTTGCTGAGCCAGGTGAGTTTACAACTGCCACACTCTAACAAACTAGATCATGTTGTATGAGAGAGGCTCATTTTCCTATTGTATTTCTGTTTAGACTGCTGTTTTGTTGTCTCTGGCTTGCAAGTCAGTCATACTTACAGTTTGTCAGAGAAAAAAAAAAAACGCCGCCTTAGCTCAGATTTGCATTTCTTGCCTACCATGTGTGGGGATCAAGATGCCAAATATCTTTGATGGTACATGCTGGCGTACACCATGAAAGGAAGGCATGCATTGCAGGATACTCTGACAGTATGTTCCTTATTTCTGTCATCCCACTTTCTTGAAGAAATGAAAATTATATCTGTGGTAAAACTGATGCAAAAAACCGGGTAGAACAAATTATGAAGTGAAATATATGTGAGTATGAACAGCTGGTTTTGACAAGGCATAAAGGCATGCCGGGAGGGAAAGGGAAAGAGCATTGGGGGATATTCCCTGGAGTTTTGCTACAAAATAACTCTGAATTAAGGAGAGAATGGAAAAAGAATGAGGTAAACAGCCTGCCAAGCTTAATCACAATTCCTTGAGCAAATGTGACCAGTAAAAGCATTTGTGATCATCAAGTGAATTCTGTATTTTAAAAAATCAGTATCTTATTGTCTGAAATATGTTGAGATTAAGTGAATGCTGCAATTCAGTGGAGTCAGTCAAATCACCTCCATATCACTTATCAAAGGGAGGAAGAAGGTTGCATGGGTGAATGTTTATTCAGGAGGAGAAAGCACATTAGGAGAATTTTTACAGTGACAATTGAGCCTCGTGAACTCATGTTCCAAGGGACCTGTCCATAATTGCTAGTTCATGAGGTCTTTGAGGTCATATGTAAATGTTCACATAAGCTTTCAGTGCATTAACCCTGTTTATGAGTGCATATGTGTCTGCATTTTTATGAATTTTTTTTGTTGGGGGGAGGTGGTGTGTAGTATCGCAGGAGCATACATTCTTAGTTTGGTACATGGGTGGTCATGCACTGAGAAATGTTCACTCTTCTATAAAAAATTAAGTTACAGAGTTAGTGCAACAAGGTGACTATATAATTATATACACAGTAAGAAACTTGTGGCTAGTAGCATTACGAGCATACAGGGTCCTCAAGAGCATAAGATCCTGGATGTGAAGTCTTACCAAATGGTCAACAACATTATTTAGCCATGCATTTGTGGGTCACACTTCCACCCATAGTATGAAATGCAGAACAGAGATGATATTGATGTAACTGTCAAAATGAGGCGTACGCTCATAGACAAGGAAGTGAATATCAGGCTCTGAAGATAATTTTGACCATCTAGTATCAAATTTCTGTCTATTGTGAAAATCAGGAGTAAAGTCATCCTTTTCAGTAATTGGGGGTGAATCTGGATTTTTGTGAACCTGATTAGAGGACTTTAGTAGTGGAAAATTATTTATCAGTCACAGTTTTCTCCAAATTTTTTGCATCACTTAAAGGAAAGTTACATTGTCCTACAGATCATATTAAATCATATGATACCCTATTATTCCAATAAAAGTCTTTCAAGCATCTGTCATAATGATATAACGCCTCTACCGGCCCCAGACAATCCACGAGGTCATAATTTCCGAAAACCGAATTATTACACCCATTGCGCGCGTGGCGGCCATAAGCTTACAACAAATATGTCTTAGCCACATGGCCAAGCTGTCTAGCCAGTGCTTTGCGGACAGGTGATAACATGTTGGTGTGAATGTTTTAATTCCTCTGAACAGTAGATATGTCACACAAAATCATACTGAGGCAATAAAAATGCAGAATACTTTATCTGGTATACACTATCAAATTTAAGGTTTGAATTTGGATGACAAGAACCTTAATTAAAAGCTGAATAATACATTGTAAGATAGAGGTGTCTTTAGCTGCTGGAATTTAAGTGACGTCATCGTTTTTGCCACAAGCTGCTGCTGATCGGGGAAGGGGAATGATTCTGGACATAAGGGCCAAACCCGGTAACTCTAGCTGTCCTAATTGTGTATATTACATATGCCCAGGGTAACAGAGCAATGCTCTTTCTTCGCAAAATTGACTTGGTGGGCATCATAGATAATTTTCTGAGAGAAAAAGTATTTGAAAACAGAAAATTATTTTTCATATGCTTGTCCTATGCTTGTCCTCCGTCCTCCTTTAAGGGGATCCCCCTGCCAATTCAGGCACCTATAATGTGGGCCAGAATAATGCTAGCTCAAATTTTCGCCTGATGTACCCACATTATGCTAGTAATGTCCAGTAACTTGATTTGGTTAAAAAAGTGACAACCCTTGTGTTGCTGGGTTAGAACCATGTGAGGCCCTGTCAAATTTTGTGGCCCTGTATACGTAGCTTGGCTAGCAGACAATACGTGTAATGGTCATTATCTGTAACATTACAGTGGTCACACAGACAGCAGGAGGTTGACCCAAGTTCGCCTCATGCTGCTAGAATTAAGCCTCATTTTGACTGGCTACAGGACGTATTCTTATGCCGCAGACTTGCTTTATTTTCCTCTCCTATTTCAGGCAGCAATGTTTACATAAGGAGAGAACTGGTAGGCTGGGGTGACAGTGTCAAACTCAACTATGGTAAATCACCTAGTGACTGTCCTTACCTGTGGCAGCGCATGGAAGACTATACCAAAATGACAGCCAGGATCTTCCAGGGTGTCAGGCTGGACAATTGTCACAGCACTCCCATACATGTTGCAGAGGTAGGCAGACCTTGATTTGACCCAGATTCTTTAGATGCTCATACTTATCACAGTAATGGATAGATGAAACTTTAGGACCATTGCCAAAGCAAGCCTACATTCCAGCAAATTTCAATGGCAGTATTTTAAGTCTCCTCTCTGCACACCCCTACTAATGCTTGATTTAAGATTAGGGGCAGGACTAGGGGTAGGGTTAAGGAAGAAAAAGCACACTTGGGACAAGTCATGGGCTTTAGTAGTGTATAAGAACTCTCGTGTATGCTTTCTCTATTTGAATAGTGTTCCTCACTCTAAACCAAGCTCAAGACAAAAGTGTGTTGTGTGTCCTGTGCACATGAAAGAATCAGATATACCTGATGAAAGAGTTGGCAGCCTAACTATGCATAAAGTTGTGAATTAGGTTTATGGTTCAAGGGCAATATCATGGGCCTCTCCTAAAGGCCAATGTTGATGATTAGTTTCGTAAATATAAAGTAAAGAAACTGACACATTCCGGAGTTGCATATTTCTGTCAGGCAGATGGGATAGGGTGCATATGCAGTCCTCTGATAGGAGGAACAGTTCTTATCACAAGCACACCACCTTGGTATGAAGCAGTTTCTGACACACATACCAGTAAATGACCACCTTATGCATCATTAACTTGAAACTTTTTTTGCCTTTCCTATTACACCTTCCAGAACTCTTAAAATTTCTAGTGTACAGTAGCCGAATTTTGAACAAATTGCTTGGTGCTGTTAAAGTACACCTTCAACATATTTTACTGGAAAGAAGAATGAAAGAACCTGTCCGGCAATTTACCTTTGACTTTTGAATTAATCTTTCGTATGTGAACTTCATTTTTTTTCAGCACATGTTGGATGTTGCTCGCAGAGTGAGGCCAGATCTTTATGTGATTGCTGAGTTGTTTACTGGCAGTGAGCATCTAGACAACCTGTTTATGAACAGGCTGGGAATCAATTCACTCATTCGAGGTACTTTATTGGATTACAGTGGCTCCAGCATAATCCATTCCATAAGTTGACATTCCACTTAATGTCATCAGATCAAATTTTTACTTTATGCACTAAAACACACTTATTGCAGAAAACTTTGATATGAAACAAAGGTTGCTATGAAGCAGTTTGTGAGTTTGATCAGTTAAATGGAAATTGCAAAATATGCTCAATACTAAATTGTTTAGCATGCTGTGTATTTTGCAATAAGCTGTGTGAGGTCATTATAAATACCGTGAGACTTGATCTAAAAAGGGAAAATATGCTACAACTGAGTCCTCTTCAGATGGACAAGCACATTTACTGATCTGATTGTTAACTGAAGCATAAAACTCTTGCATAGGATTGAATGTGAGTGCTCTTTAGAAACTTTGGAGCTCAGTTCGGCACAAATCAGCTTTCGAACTCATAATGCATCTAATATCATAATGGATCAAAATATCTAATAAAAGTTTTTTACTTTAAGAACAAGGCATATCAAACATGCCCCTCTAGTTTAACACCCTTTTGCTGTGATTCCTTGACACAAGACATACAGATAAATAATGAACCAGCCAAAGAGAGATATTGTCTCTTGGTCAGGCTAGATGTGATAGAAGCTTTTATGAAGCTGGAAATATTACTTGGGATTGGCATCATGGCACATTGGACAATCCCATGTAAACTCCATCCAGCAGAGAGCTCAATGTGTGAAAATATTATGCAGCTGCTGATGATTATGACATCTATTGATTTTCAGAGGCACTGGTAGCATGGGATTCCCATGAACAAGGACGATTGGTCTACAGATATGGTGGTGACCCAGTTGGTGCATTTATTCAGCCTCGGGTACGACCCCTGGTTCCTTGTGTTGCCCATGCCTTGTTCTATGACCAGACACACGACAACGAATCACTTATCGAAAAACGGTCAGCCTATGATGTCTGGCCAACAGGAGGAATGGTGGCCATTGCCAACTGTGCCACTGGAAGTAACAGAGGCTACGACCAGATGGTCCCCATACATGTAAGTATTATATGAGTAATGCAATAGTGTTAAATCATTGTGACAAAAAATTATTGTTAGCTAGGTTTCGCAAGGTAATGTCTAACACCACCGATGTTTCAAATGAGGCAAATTTTACAGCATGATTTGTTTTATGAATTATGATAATGAATAGTTCTTATGCCTTAAGTGTAGACTGTGCCATCCCACTCTAGGTCTTTATCTGACAGTGACATCATCGCTACATTTCACAAAGCTAAAGGGACAGGGATAGATTTTTGCTTCTTGGCCTAAAAAAATCAACATTACTGTTTCAAAAACATTAGACCGTATTCATTTCTCTTCCGTTTGACCATTTCTGAGAAAACAGCTGGAATATCAGGATTTTCACTCTGTGTACACGGCTATTACATATGCTGCGTGACGTCAGAAAGCAAGAAAAGCTAGCAGACAATTGGTGTAGATGCATGTGCAAACTGTGCAGACCAATTGTCTGTTAGCATATATCACTTTTTGTCAGTACATAGCACGAGTAGTGGCGCCATGCGAAGGATGAAAATCCTGACATTCCTACAGGGTTTTCTCAAAAACTGTCAGGCAAAAGGGAAAATGGAGCTTAAATTTTATGCAAAAATAATGTGGACTTAGTGGGCTGTGGTGTAAATAACTAATCCTGTCCCTTTAAGGTTCTTAGTAAAAAGTCTTATTTGATTCCTCTTAGTCCCAATTTTTAAGAGCAGGTAAAATTTTTTGAGTGAAAGGAATTGCAGTTATTCAGTGATTTGTATAAAGAAGTGCTGGAATCTTTTATCTATGAAAATATTGTGATTAAGTTGTAGTTGAAATCCAGCAGATTGTGACTGTTTGGAGGAAAATCCATTCCCAAGAATATGTGCCAAGGTAAAAAAAACATGTTCAGTTTAATAACTGGTTGCATGGTTAAAAAAGTGTGCATCAGTAGCTCTCAGATATCAATCTGTGAATCTTTACATTATCTAGATTAATGTGGTCAAAGAAAAGCGGCTCTACCCATCATGGTTAAGCAAAGAGAGTCCTGACAGGCCATACATCAATGACAGATTTGGCATCACTGCAGGGAAGAGGGCTCTGAACAGACTCCACTACACTCTGGCAAGGCAGGGATACTCACAGGTAACACAGATGAGATGATTTATTTGAGGTTGTCACATATATCTCTTAGGTTCATGCGCCAAAAATCTTCAGAAATTCTAATTTTTTTCATGGAATCCGCTGGGAAATTTCTGCCATCCACAAGTGCACATAATTTTTTTCCTCAGCAAAAAATACTGAAATACCTTGGAATTCTGGTTGAAAATGAATTTTAAAGGGACATTAACACTTCTTAATGCAAATAGAGTTGTATAGGCTTATGAAATCAATATGTGTAATGGAAATGGTATTAGATAGTGAGGAGAGATTAGGGAGAGGCAAGAGATCAGAAAAGAGGGCAAGGAAGATAGATGTGATAAAGGACAATGTCTAGAAGAAGGAAAGAAAATAGATATTAATAAACAAATCAGGAATGTGTGATGGAAATTCTCCTGGTCTGACTTTATCACTGCATTTATACTTTATCCAGGCATCTGTTGTGTATAGAATACACCAAAATTTCACCACAAAATAATGTGTTAATTGACTGCAGTTTACATTTACTGATTCTGTCGCCATGCTGTGTATAGTTCACAAAATCTAAAACAAGACCATATATAGGTTTGAAGGAAAGCTCCTTCTAACACAGTTTTTGCATTGTTGTGTTGCAATTTTTGTAGGTCTTTGTGGATCAAGTAGATCCCAATACAGTGTCAGTGACTAGACACAAGCCAATGAGTCACGAGTCAGTGGTACTAATAGCAAGGACAGCCTTTCAGCATCCTCACAACCCAGATGAACAAGGATACATAAGACCAATATGTGTACAGGGTAAGTGTGATGCTGTACATTACACCTGTCCATTTTCAGCTGTTCCTCATTCAGTTTTAAATCTGCCCTCATCACTTTGCAGTTCATCCATAAAACTCTTTAAGAATGGTTAGGGTTAAGAATGGTTATTACAGTGACATCCTCTCAGCTAGATGACTACAGATATGATATATAAGATAAGTATGGGTACAGGATGACTGTCGTGTTCTGTGACACAGCTGCTTGTCTTTTCACAAACTCCTCATTTAAATTAAATCTGGTCGCATCACTTTGCAGTTCACTCCTAAATCTCTTAATAATGGCTTGTATAATAGTATAGTGACACCATAAAATCGTCTTGCAGTTGTGACACTATCTTTGACAACCACCCTTATTAATATATGTATGTATGTTAGGACAGCCTTGTGGTACTTTGGGAATTTGGGAATCAAAAAATTAAACTGGAATCTCTCTCAGACACCTTTGACAAAACATTAGATGAGTTGGTAACTGCATGGCTTTGGAAAGAGGAACAGACATTAGGGACTGTATTTCCAGCGCTGCTTATCTTCACCAGCTGGCAGTAACTACGGGAAAGCCCAAAGACTTCAGTTTTGTTTCCCATAGTTACTGTGATCATGCATGATTAGACAGCATTTTGCAAGTGGGCCAGAGAATATGAACACTGCATTATTTTCTTTTTTTAAATTTATTAAGGAAATTTCATTGCTTCAGTGAGAAACAAATGACAATGTCATTCCCATCACATGAACCTAGTTTCATGTTTGTTCCTTTTCTCAACATGATTTGCTATGAGCAAAAATTTCATGTATGTTAATTTGATAAACAGCTGTAGAAGATAAAAAGTTTATTGATAGTTGTGCATACTTTAGGCATATGCATCTTCCCCATTTTAGGACATCTAAATTTTTATCTTGCAGATTGTGTTTAGTGGAATGTCTCCTTTTTTTTCTGGATGTCTCTGTAGGCAATGTGGATGAAATCATCCTGGAGGGAAGAATACGACAAACAAAGCACTTTTCGTATGAGAAAGACAAGGACTTCATCAATGGGCTGCCTGACTACTATCTAAAACTGAGGGAACATTTCCCTATACATGAGAGTGAGATGGTTACAGCCAGAATGCTGGAAGATGGGATGACTAATGAGATTTCTTTCAAATACATGACACCTGGCAGTGTAGTGGCTCTCAAGTGAGATGGATTTCATGTCTGTGTACAGTGATAGCTGTAGTGTGGGTTGTTTATTGATTTGATTATGTAAGTGGGAGCTGTTTATGGAACATTCCATAAATTTGCCATTATCTAATTTGTCAGAGCCATAAGCACTTTCAAGGGTCTCAAAATGACTTTATCATATCATCATGCTCATTCCATCTCTGTCTGTCTAATTTTGAGGTTTTTAGAAAGTTAACACTTTCAAAAAAAAAGCAAGCAAGCAAAATAATGAGGCAGATATGATTTAGCATGTTAAAATTGGGATATTAAAGAAAACGATTCAAAACTTTACATTTGTTTCAATAGTAAAGAAGATAAATGGAAGAACATAGTAATATAAACATATCATCCAAAAAATGACTTAGGCAAACGTGGAATGAGCATGGTGAAATATTCTTGAACTGAGAGACTCAAGAAACATGGAACTTTAAACTATGAGGGGCTTTTTACTGCTAACATCAGAAACAGCATACAATAACAGCTGAAACAAAAGTTGAATAACAAAAGTCCTAAAACTTACATAGCTAAGTATGTACAGATTAAATACACTAGCTGTCTCATCAACTGAAAATGTTGGGGACATGGCTGCAAATTAGATTATCTGCTATAAAGCATTCAGGGGAAAACTAGACTTAAAGGGTTTCAAAATCATTATATACATTTGAAAGCAAAAGAGAGCTGTTTTGAGATTTACAATTTGACAGAGAACCAAGCTTCAAATTGGGAAGAGATAACAAATCTTAGGAAAGGATGTTTATTGTAATCTTAGCCTCCTTTGGTAACAATACAGGGTTAGCCAAAATGAACTGAATGCCTGAGAACTGAGATCAGTAACTGGTGGGAATGTTTGCATAAGAAAACTGATGCAGAGATTTGTAAAACAGAGATACATGAACGCACGCTTGAGACACGTTTTTGTAATTCCTATATATTTTGTATTGTGATTGTCCCATTCATTGCTCTGCTGAAGATTTACGTCTGTCCAATACAAGCTGTGGATTCTCCTTAATCAAAGAATTCTATATATATCATAGTAATACCTCATGAAGATAAGTGAGATAAATTTTATTTGTCCATATGGTCACATTCTATTGACTGCTAGCACATGCACATTCACATACCCAACACACCCAAGACAGAAACTCATAACTAAACTAAATGACACATGCACGCATGCTCGCATATACATGTTCATACATAATACAGTTTGTGCACTTAAAGAGCAGAAGTTTCAGGTCATGGGGGAGCAGTAAGCAAGACAGACAGTGTGATGATTTGACACACGTAGAGCTATTGATTTCAAAGGCACCAAAGACACTGTAAAATATATATTCACTCCTGCATATATTTTTCAGATGCTCATTGCCAGCCCAAGCCAGAAGTGCCATACTGGAAATTCGCCGTGGCCTGGGTCAGTTTGGCTACATGATGCGGTCATACAGTGGCAGCACCATGTTTGACGAGACAGCGGAGTCATCCAATTTCCGTGTTTTGGTTTCTCATTTGACATTTCCAGACATCAACCGGTGTCTCTTCCGAATAGACCAGGAGGAGAGGGACGACTGTTATGGCTTTGGTGCCTATGGTGTTCCCAACAGTGGGGCCTTGGTTTACTGTGGGTTGAGAGGTGAGCCCTATAGGAACCAAAATGGTATGCAGTCTTGCAGCACTTATTTTTAATTTGTTCCTCTTGTCTTGCTGGAACTATGGTGGGGCCCTCAGTTTTGTCACCTGATATGTTAACTGGTACAAAATAAGAAAGAAATATTAGGTACATATGTATATGAATTCTAGCAGACTGCACTGATCAATAACAAGTTCTGACGAAAGCTTTGCAAGTTTGTATTCAGAAATTATTTCAGTTTGCATTGTGAAATGAACATTTTTGTCAAAGTACATTGTGATTAAATCCTCTTTTCCGTTCACCTTTGTAACACACCATGGCAACAATTTTAGTTAAGAAGAAAATTTAGTCTAAAAGTTTAGCCTGACACCTGATTGAAGTGAAAAGGTGATTGAAATATTTAAAGATGTTGCTGCTTTTGGTTTGTTTTGGGCTTTTGCCATAGTGACAGTAAAGGTTACTGGCTGCATTGGCTGTCACTCATTCTTCTACACTACTTTTCTACACTACTTTTACTTGACCAATACCACATCTATTTGTCTGGAGGACTGACATCATTGGACAGCAGATAAGTCCATAAGCCCTTAGTCCTTCTTCACACAAACCAAGCCAGGGTTCTTCATGTGATGTTACCCATGTATAACTGATTGATTTTTTTATCTTGCTTCCATATCATTCTTCAACACAAACATACCCTGACATTTTGTCACAGGTATACTGTCCATGCTTTCTCACATCCGTCCTGCAAATGACCTTGGCCATCCACTGTGTGGTAACCTGCGAGATGGGAATTGGTTGCCAGATTACATTTTCACCCGCCTGAAGCCCCACAAAGGCTTAGAGAAGGTAGATATTCTTCCCACCGCACCCTCTTTCAGTCCTTCCTTTTGTGATAACATGAAGGTACAATTTAACTAATAATGTGGTTAGGTTCAGTATTTGACTGAGCTGCATCTTCTGTAAAAATATTCATAGGTTAACAGTTCAGCTAATAATATGGTTACATTTAGTCTTTGTCTCAGCTGCATCTTTTAAGAAAACAACCCGATGTGGTTAGATTCAGAATTTTACCTAGCTACACCGGCTTAAGGTGGAAGATACCCCTACATTATCAGTGTGATAAAGACTTTTATCTGTTCCCTGGTATCATCAAGGTAAGAATGGTTCATAATGCATTATTTGTTTACTTGTTGATGGAAACAACATCGCTACACTCTAGACTACTCCATGTCAGCTTTGTTACTTGATTCAGGGCCAAAAAATCTTTCTATTATTTGCCCCTGCTGTTTACAGGTCATGATTCATTGAATTTAGATTAAAAAGGTGGTATGTTTCACTGAGAATTAACTTTTTGTTATAGAGCATAAGATGATTGTGAATAAAAAGAAAGAAGACGGGATGGCCAGTGACATTTCTTTCAAATACATGACACCCAGCATTGTAGTGGCTTTCAAGTAGAATGAATTTCATGTCAAAGATCTGCCGTGAAATGGATCATTCTATTTATTGGCCTGATGTGTTACTGGTATGGCAGAGCTCTGCATGGAGGAAATGAGAGAAGCAATGTGACATATTCTAATAAAACTAAAACCAACAACAGTATTCTATGATGTGATAGTGTTTTAAGCACTAAAAGTTGTAGGCAGTATTTTGGTACTGGTTTCTATTTGCACAAATGTGTATGTATTTAGGAAATCTTTTCCCACATTATGTTTTTAGTCTCAGATTTTGAATGTTTTGGTTTTGTTGTTCAACAGTTAGGGAGCTGGTATGAAGGAATTTTCAACCACCTGAAGCAGCTTCCCAGGTTCCTGGTCCCTTGTTATTTTGATGCAGTAGTGACAGGAGCATATATGGTGCTTTGTGAGCAGGCCACAGAACTCATGTCAGAGTAAGTGTAATGTATGTTAAGATCTTTTTCTTATTTTATAAATTAAGAGCAGGATATTGTAGACTACTGACTAATGGAAAACCCTGAACTGAACTATTTTAATACCGAACATTGTATAACACTGTTTTAACCCTTTCAGGTGCAGGTTAGTGGTCAGCCATATTTACTGCATTGTTCCACTTCCTGCTCAGCTGACCTGACCTTGTTCACATTTTTTTGGCTTCCAGCTGGAGCTTAGAGGGTAGTGCAGAAAAACAGTCACTAAAACTGTATCATGCTACCAATGACTTTGAAATTTGGTAGGATTGTTGAAAAATGAATGATCTATCATATTATTGTATTTTTTAAAATCTGTGTGTATTTCTATTACTTGTTTTTTATTTGTATTTTAAGTTAATTACCTTAAGTTCTTGACTGACAACAGTACAAGTCAAGAAACAGTTGTTTCAAAGAGAAGTCAGAACAAACACAGACAGAAAATGAAAGAGAAGGAAAAATAATATTGAAAACCCAACTTACAGAACAGATGTTCATCCTTTCAACTTGTAATCCATCAGAATTTCAGAACACTAAACCACCATTTCCACAACACTTCACAACACTATACCATATTTAATTATAACCAAAAATAAAAAAAAATAAGACTATACAGGAACTTTAAGCACAAATTAATGTTATCCAGTTATTTGAAAAACTCCTGGGAGACACTGTTTATAGCAAGTCCAATGTTTTGACCGTTTACAGCATCACCTCTAGCTCAGCCTGCAATAAACAAAAAAAAATAAACAAGTTATGTAACGAATTGATATATAGCTTACTAGCGGGATATGGGGCTGCTTGTGAAATAATAAAGGAGCATTAGAAACAGTGAGAAATAAGGATGGAGCATTAGATGCATAACTATAAAAGTAATTAGTGAAGTTTGCAAAGCAGCAGTTGGAAAAGTGTGGAACAAAAGAAGTGTTTCTGATTGACACTGAACACAGATTCTAGACTAGTCTAGATCTGTTTGGGCTTGGAATGCAAGTCAGATATGCTGCACTTTCATTTTTATGTGATCATAAGGATATATCCATTATGTATAGGTTAAGATCAAACAACATGCCAGTTTTATACTAGACTCATCAGATATAGATCCAGTGTTGCTCAACAAATTGTCAACAAACATGTCCCAGTTGTGTACACGCAACCTTCCACTTTCATCATTCATAACAAGGCATTTTCAGCCACATCGGACATCCCAATTATATTTACCTCCTCAATATCCTCTTCCTGATCATCAATGTCAACGTCAGACTTTCAGTGTCGCTTCTATCGTCATCCATAATGCCAGGCAAACACGGCAAAATCGCAAAAATGTTGTGATCAGCTGGCTTGTACCGAAGCGAAAACACGTGCGTTTGGAAACCTCCACTGTGTGCTATTCTAGGCGTCTTCGATCGATATCTAGGTCAAACACATCCCATAATACCTCTAGATTACACAGTATCTATTTTAAGACTCAGGAAGGAAGTCTTTGTGGCTAAAAGTTTAGTATAATGCTAGGAGGTGTGTCGGCCCGGTTTCTCCCGGGTTGACCATTGGACGAGCGGTTGGATCTGGCCCGGGTTCTCCCGGGTTAAACACGAGGCGCTGCTATTGTTAGTCCCGGTTCCGCCCGGGTTACCCCTTAAAGATGTTAACAAAACTGGCCTGCCAGAAAGAATTGCTCTTTATGTTTGTTCTCACTAACTGAGCTGATAGGGCGGTGAAAACATGTACTCCAAAAATTTGAAAACCCAGGCTCTTTTTTTTCTGTATTGCTGCATACTGATGAATTCTGGTTAATGTGCATGTTCTTATTTCACAAACCATTCATTGGTGATTACATAAAATCATGTATTTTGTATTCAATCCAGATTTGTGAAAGATGGCTCCAACTTTGTGAAAGCCCTCAGCATGACAGCCTTGCAAATGGTAGGCTACACCTGTCAAGCTCGCCTGCCATTTCTCTCCCCAAAGCTTGTACCACAGCCACGAAGAGAGTTCAACAACCATACCAAAAAAGATGAGCAGGCACCATTGTCCATGTCTGCAGGTGTGTACTGCTGCCTGCTGTGGCCAGGGATAATCATTCCTCATTTAGCTTTTCCATTTTGGAGTCTTTCCATCAATGCGCCTATAAGCAATAATGCCAATTTGCAGTTGTGGGTAGCCTCTTTGTCACAGTGCACCTGAACATACCTATTACAAAATTCATGGTATGCCCTGAACTATTTCATGTTAAGCATATAATATGACAGTGTCCACAGAACTGAATTACATTTAGTGTCATCTTGGGCCTTTCAAATCAAAGTACCCAGAACAGGGCTAGTTTTGTGAAAAATGTTTTTGTAGTGGGCATGTTTGAGTGCGCTTTAAATTGAGCACCTTGAGAATGCTAGGTTTCATTGTTTTGATGCTCTTGAGAATGATAGGTTTCATTGTTTTGATGCTCTTGAGAATGGTAGGTTTCATTGTTTTGATGCTCTTGAAAATGATAGATTTCTTTGTTTTGATGCTTTGCACTAAATTCATTCCTGCTTATCATGATAGCAGTTTCCTTACTTGCTAGTGTACATTTCATTCATACATATCAAAAATGGTGTCAGCAGTTCAAACTGGGTATTTTATCAGTCTTGAACATGATACTCAATGGGATTGAAAGAATACTTTCAGTCTAGCAACACAAGAATTTCGTTCTCAAGAAATTTCAAAGATGTCCAGTGATTAATCTAGTGTCTCGTTCATGGTGTTTTCTTAGCAGGAGATTTAATTAGAAACCAAATTTTAGCTACACTTGAACAGGCTTATAATGAAATTCACATGATGTCTGGAAACGTTTCATATTAAGTATATTTGGCAACATGCTTGTGAGTAGTTTAAGTCATCTGTAGCCATGATGGAATTGCACTAGTTTCTTATAAAATATTTTCACATAAACATGTTTGAGTGTATCTTCAAAATCCTTCCTTATTTGGTTGGGAACACAGGGTACACTTTTTATTCAGAGCTTTAGAATTGAATCCTTCTTGTCCTCTGCCATGAAAGTCCCTATTTCCCAGGGCTTCTGGCACAGTCATGATGTGAAACCTGATTTTTTTTAAGGAGATTCCTCGGAGCAACACTGAAAGATTGGACATTCTGGTTCAAAAGGTTAAAGTGTAAGAAATAGCTCGATTTATCAGCAAACTTGAGATTTCTCAACAAATTTTATACTTCATTATTTTTTCTTTTAAGGCTTTCCCCACTTTGGAGCTGGTTACATGAGAAACTGGGGTCGTGACACTTTCATTGCCTTGCGGGGTTTGCTCATCCTCACAGGGAGACATGAAGAGGCCAGGTAAAATATGGCAGTTACAGTAAAATGTGCCTATATCAGCAAGAGGCAGTTTGCAAACTGGGATATTTTTGCAAATGCTACAATCCAATATATCAATCAAATGTTACCGACGAAGCAAGTCACAAAGTCATTGGTTATAAAGCAGCTTCAAAGCATCTCACCTAACTTATAAGATTTCAGTTGTACTGACTTTTGAACATAGTAAAATGGCCTGAAAAAAAACCAGTTAAAACCGTTTTTTTTTTATCCTGCAAAACTCGCTGAAATGAGATAGGCAATCTGCTTATGACTGTGACAGTTTGAAGCCTTACCCATGTGAATGGACCTTAATGTCGTGCCATATTTGTTCATTCTCCTTTATATAGATATTGTGCATTCTGCCATGATGTATGCAGTGGGCACCCACTAAGTGTGCTCTCAAAAGATAAAGCAGCCGCAACAGTCATGCTAATTGAAATTTTCAGGAACTGAATCTAACATGTGTATCATAGTTGGTTGATTTAAAGGCAACATCTGCATCTCAACACTCAGTAATACAACCATATCTAAGATGTGTATTAAACTTCAAGATCAAGCCTAAGTATTAACAGAAGAGTGGAGAAGGTATTATAGCAATATCATTAAGCTGATCTGATAAATAATGTAGATATTTAGTACACATAAGAATATCTCATAAGTTTCCCTGAATAGATATGTTCTCACATAAAATTAGTGGGAAACGTTATGAAGGATCCATACAATTTTATTATATCAATATTTTGATACTGCATACCAGCAATATAGCCTATCTCTCCTTAACAAGTGCCTGGAAAAAAGTGTTTTAAGTATTGCTACTATGGTTCTTATGGGTGTCTGCCAGCAAAAGAGTAGTCTTAATGTGTTTATCTTAATTGCCATTGATCAGTTAAATGTTTCATCCATGGAATGTCAACTTGGCTATTATTGTCACTCATCAGTCAATAATTTTTTATCTTAATTTATCCGTTAACACTTTGTAAGAGAAGAGTAAAATATCCTTCTTAGTTACAAATCAGAAAGGGAATGAATTGTGAGGTGAAGGTGAACTAGGAGAATCATATTGCTAGGAAATGCTGATTTCTCTCTCAAGTAGCAACATAAAGATATTTTCATAAGTTTGGTGTATATTTATTTTTAATTTTCAAACATTCATTCAACAGACACATCATTCTAGCTTTTGCTGGTACACTGTGGCATGGCCTCATTCCCAACTTGTTGAATGAGGGAAAAGGTGCCAGATACAATTGCCGGGATGCAGTGTGGTACTGGCTAATTTCCATCAGGGAATACTGCAAACATGTGAAACAGGGTCACATGATTCTGAAAGATCCAGTGTCCAGGATGTATCCTTCAGATGATGATGCACCTCATGATCCGGGTGAAGTTGTAAGTAGGCAACTCTTGTCTTGACCCAAATGTGGCCCAGCCACTTCAGAATGTCGGGAATTCAAAGGGCCAAAATACTTGTTAGATGGGGGGCAGGGGTTCGTTCTGTGGAGATCTTCTGTTGCTTCGCTCTCTGAGTAAGAGAGTTGTCCATTTATTTTCGGAGTAGAGAGGGCAGAGTTCCTAATTCATTAATCATTCTCAATATTAAAGGAGTCACTCCTCAGTTCTTGCTTCATGAAAATGTATTACTTTTTGTCCAGTTCACTAAAAATGTCAGCCTAGTTAAACCTTCAGATGAGCCTTTGGCTTTCATTCATGGATTGTTAACAAGCACTGTATGAGATGCCACTCAGATTTTTGGTGTTGAAATCATCAAAGGGATGCTTGTAAGCAAGTGATTGGGAATGATATTGTTTGATTATTTACAAAGTCTTTGTGTGTTCTATAGTCATTCAAGACACTATTCAATTCAGTATACCTAATTGTTATTGACTGTGTCTACTTACAAGTCAAGCAGCAAGAGCAGTTGTATGTACAGTCCTCGATTTTGAAATGAATGATGCACATTTTGATGTCAGTTGGAAGTGGCACTCTTTCAGACAATGAAGCGTGACTGGTGCTCTCACAGTGGGCTCAGGATCATCTCAGATTTCATTGTGCTTTTGATCAGATCTTTGAACTTTTTTAATTGCCACCATAACTACCCGACCAGTTTTATGAATGTAATTAATGAGAGGAAATTTTGGTTTCAGGACCAGCCACTCCATGATGTGATGCAGGAGGCCTTGCAGAGACATGCTTTGGGTGTGAAGTACAGGGAGAGAAATGCTGGACATCAGATTGATGACCAGATGACCGACCAAGGTCAGTGATGAATCTCTAATATCATTATAGAAAATATATATATATATTTAGTTAAGAAGTACTATTTTTATTATGACAGTATATGTTGATTTTACAGAGTTGTGCTCCGTGACATGATACTTAGAATAAAGCAAAGAGACCCTAGGTTGGTATCCTCAAGTTCACTTGAGGCATATGATGTTGTGTAGATGTGTATATCCAGCTATTGTGCTTGCATATGTGAAGGATGCTGCAATTTTTATGTGCTTTATTGTGGTTTGTGTTTTTCGTTTTATACTTCATGGAGTTATAGAATTTTAAGGTAAGAAATTGACATTTTAGTTTTAAATCCTTGAAAATAGCTATTTTTACTATTGCTTTTTATTATTTTTATTTTTGATAACTTCACTTTTAATAATCCTGTGGCTTTATAACCCAAACATGAGAGAAAGTTCCATGGAAGCTACTGGTGAGGTCAGTAGGATAACAGAGAATTTGGTTGCAATTTTATTTCTTCTTGCTCAGGCTTATTTATCCTTGGCAAATAGTTTACATTTTGATTGGAGTTTGCGGCGGTTAATCAGTATCAGTGTTGAAAATTTGCACTGCAATAGGTTGTTTTTTTTTTAATCTTTCTTAAGCCTATTTCACAATCATTCCTTAGTTCACTGCTTACATAATTAGGTCACACTGTAATACTTTTATGGAATAAGAATGGCTGACAAACATGTCTGTTTTTAGCATTTTCATTGGTTGACTAACTGACCTCACCAGAGGGCACAAAGTGTGATCTAAGCACAAATTGGCCAAAAAGCCAAGTGATAGACAATATTCCCACGTACTGGATCACCCCGGGAAGTGACCCCTTGGTGGCCAAATGGCGTCGCAAACAAAGATGGCTGTTATTGTCATCTGTTGCTTGTTTCGATTCAGACAAATGAATAATCTTTCATGCTGCATTAAAGTAGTTACACAATTCTGGGCGAATTGCAGTATTTTTCATTGTAAATCCTTACCTGCACAGCATTCAATGTCTTTGGGGTAAATAAAGGGTTAACATATTCTGTACAAGCTGTTCTTATTCAGTCTACTTTACTCTGTTACTTTGAATCCAGATAAAAGCAGTTCAGATTTCTGTAATGGCCATATGGCTGCTTGGATAAATGGGATTGTAGAGGCAGTTCTCACCTACCTTCCTCAACCCCACCCACCTCCACCCTTCCAAAGTTTGTTTGGTGAACTCTAACCTATGCAGAGGGAAGCACTGTAAATAATGCCCCTCTGTTTTAATATAATTTCTCCTTACAAGGACAGCTTTATAGAGGAAAAGACCAATTTATGATTCAAGGGGTGCCTGCATAAAGACCATATCATTATATGAATTATATAGAAGAGATAAGGCCTTTGCACAGGCACCCCTTGATATATTCTAAGAACAAGATTGCTTGTGTTGCGATTCTCATAAGGGACAGACTAAAGTACTGACTCTTTGTTAGGATATCTGAAAAAAAAAAATGAAATTTAAATCTTGCTGCTTACAAAACAATAACTATTCATCTTACATATGTAGATTTAACTGCCTTAAAGCTGTTAGACTTTATGGTGCTGGAGAAGTAGAGTACTGTCTAGTTTACTGATACTGGGCATATGAATAAGTGGGCACATTAGTTGATTTTGACCTGCTGATGAGGCCCTCTTCTTCCCAACATTATCAGCTGTTCTGCACCATCAGTGGATTATCTCTTTATTATATCCAGCTTGACTAATGATTGGTATATTCCTTTACACTCCACAGGGTTCAACGTTGAAATTGGCGTTGACTGGACTACTGGATTTGTTTTTGGTGGGAATGAATGGAATTGTGGGACTTGGATGGACAAAATGGGAAGCTCAGCAAAAGCTGGAAATAAAGGGAAACCTGCAACTCCCAGGTAAGCAAACACAGTGGACTCCGCTTAATCACCCTCCGCTTAATCACCTTTTCCGCTTAATAACCTCATTTCCCAGGGAACCGAATTTTTTTCTGTATTAAAGTCACTGGATAATCGCCTCTCACTCCGGATAATCGACCACTTTTCAGCGCCCATGAATTCATAGATCAGTGGTTGAAGGATTACAGTTGACAAACAAATGTACACAGACGGTTTAATTGCGCCGAAATAGGTGTGATAAGCCTTTCCTCCCTGTCCCCCTTCATCCCACGCTACGCATCACCGCCATCTCCCATCCGATAATGCTAATGTGCCGAAAGCCTTAAATAGACTCCTCCCCCCATGCCTTCCATCACAGAGAGGCGGAGAACGTAAACATCGTATTGAGAATGTCTGGTGGATTTCGGCCAGATCAGAGAACGTGTCATGTGGATGATCGGTCGATCCAAACCGTGCCATCCTTATTGTCTGCTGGGCTACTGCAAGGTGGCCAATGAGAGAGACCGCGGAGATCAATGATTTTGTGCGCTATAATACCATCAAACTCGAGTCTGTCCTAAGTCTGACGACGAGAAGGCATCAATGCACGACATCAGACATGAGATCAGAGAAATTTAACCCCAATACCAAAAATATGGCCGAAATTACCTTCTCTGCTTAATCGCTTCTCCGCTTAATCGCCCACTTTTTCGGTGATCCCGAGGATGTGCGATTAAGCAGAGTCGACTGTATCATTGATACTGTCGCAAGTTCTTAAATTTCTTTAAAGACTCATGACAATATTATTTCTGGGCGGCAATCCAAAACAGTGTATGTTTAATAGTCAGTTACTGCATTTTCATCTGAATGAGTTAATAAATAGTGCTTTCAGAGGTGCATGTTTGTATTATTGAATTCAAAATTGAATTTCAACTCTCGGTTCCTTTAGGAGTTGCGTTATTTAAAAATAAATAAAAACATATGCATAAAGCATAAATACCTGTACATTAACTCCCTTAATTTCAAAAACACTCAAAAAAGCCACATAAGGAGTTTAGGAAAACCATTCAGAATAAGAAAACAGAGGGTTTGGATGTATATTTATATCTGGGAAAAGGATAAAACATAACCAAAGATAAATGACTTTAATAAGATCATCTCTCCACTCCAATACACATAATTAACCTGATGCAACCTGGATTGCCTCCCTGACTATCCCAGTCCATATGAACCATCTTCAGTCACACACAGCCATTATGCACTACCTTTCAACTTATTTTCCAACAAAATTTGTCAAAATTTATTCACAAAATGTTAAAATGAGGGAAGCCAAAGTATGGGAATTACATATGTCATAATTTAGTAAAGGAAACTTGGAAGAAGTAGAGTGCGACAATTGCTATAATGTGCCATAGTGATTCAGTTGGTAATAACGATACAGGTTTCCTTGTATCCTAGTGGCTGTGTGGCTTCAGGTATTCTCATAATCATAAGCTGTCACAAATAAATTAGTATACAATACAAATTAAGTGAAAATCTGTAGAAATAATAGTACACACAGTTCAGGAGTTTGCATGTAACTAAACCCTACAATGGACCAGCATGGGAATTAAATATGATGATAAAAGCATCAGTGACAAGTGTTGTAAACTGAATTCTGATGGAGTGGGCTACCATGCTTTTAGTAATTCTCCCTTTCTATATAAGTGCATGAATTCAAAAACACCTCATTTGATATATATGTAACCTAGACCATGACCCCAATCTTGCATAATGTTTGAATTTAAGTTTATCTGAAAATGTTCATAGGATGCTGATTTTAAGTACACCCAAATGTTAGATATAGAAGCAACTACATTGTCACGGTATTCAGAAAAGACACACTTAGGATTCTAAATTTGGCATACAGATTCCTCATTCTGTAAGTTTAATACAGGAAAACCTTGATAGGTTCTTAAGTTTGGAGTTTCCAGCTTTATATGACCTTTAGATAGCATTATTAAGTCATTAATGTTGAATTGATCATTATTTTCAGGGATGGATCCGCAGTAGAGCTAGTGGGAATGTGTGCTGGAACTGTGAAATGGTTGTCAAAGATGAACGCTCAAGGTTTCTATCCCTATGATGGCGTTGACATTGTGAATGGTTTGTATCTTGTCAGTTAGCACACATGCCATAATTTTTACTTGCAGATTCCTTGTCAAGTCATAAAGTATGGAGGCCACCTTGGAAATCCTCTGGGAGTAAAGTTCAAAGTTCACCTGAGATCTTGGTTTATTTTCTTGTATTGAATTCCAGGAAGAATGTCAGTGAACAGGAAGGACATAGAAACCTGTTGAGATTTGTAAACCGTAGACTGATACTCAGGTTACAGGAGACTCAAACACACTTAAACTACTTTATATGAAGGCAGCATTATTTCAAAACACTTTCAAAGTCCTCCAGGAATAATTCGCCTACATCAGTTCTTTGGATAGTATGAAATATGCTTAATATGAAATATTTTGGAACATCTTGTGAATTTCATAGTAAGTATGCTCTTGTGTATTACCATAATCTTTTATCCAGGTATTATTTTCAAGCTTGCTGCAATCAAGATTCCTTTTCTTCCATATGTAACATTGAGAACAGTCAAGACAGTCTGAATGCCCCTCTTAAAACAGACTCCTGGAATGGCTGTCACAAAGATTTTATGACTTGAAGTCAGCAGTTTTGTTAATAGATTATACAGAAATGAAGGAAGTTTATACACTGCTTTGCAGGTGTCATTTTCAGCCCCTGTTGCTTAGCCCAGCAGTGGATCTGGAACTCGAAGCCGCTTTAGTGGCAATATGCACTATGTTTAAGTAGAAGCAGCTATATCTCATGGGAAATCAGAGCATTTATAGAGAATGAAGTTGCTATACCATGTGACAATCTTTTATTTCACAGGTCATAAGCAGAAAATCACTTTCAGAGAGTGGTTTGAGAAAATCAAGAGCAATTTTGAGAAGCATTTCTACATTTCTGATACACCAGACAAAGAGAATGAGCCCAAGCCTGAGTTGATCAACCGGCGTGGCATGTACAAGGACAGTGTCAATGCCACTCAGTTTTGGGCTGATTTCCAGCTGAGACCCAATTTTACAGTTGCTATGGTTGCGGTGAGTCTGTGTCCTCTGGAAGTTGGTCATGATATTAGTGTTGTTATTGTAAGTCAGTAAATACCCTACTGCTTCCATGTTCATAATCAGGTCTACACAATTACTAGAAGAAATTTCCTACTTCCGCTATGTGGTCATTATGGTCTATATGGGATGTGTTTTTTGCTTATGCACCATAAACACAATAGGGAAATGTGCACAGCTTCTACAGGTAGTCAGAAATTTGGAATCTTTGCAGTACACCAGAAGTGGAAGCTTAGCAAAATGGCACTCATCATCTTTGGTCTCAAATTTGTTAGCAGAACATATTATCAGTGGCTGTAGGTTGGAGAAGGATGTGATAAGAACCAATGTTGATATGTATGCTAATAAATGAGGCAAAGACATAAGTTTAGCAAGCACCACTTGCAAGTCAATGCACCCTCTTCTAGCTCCTCCACATCAGTCGTAGCCATCTTGACTTGATTTGAGGCTGATACTTCCTTTGCTTAGATTGTCCAAGGAATCACCCCAGTATAAAATCGCCCACTTTCATATACCAGGGGTAACTTAACAAATGTAGTCCTAACTGATAATTTTTTCCATCATCACTATACATATATAGCTTTACCATAATTCCTAGTCAAAGGATACTGCATATATGAAAAAGAAAATGAGTTTCAGATCTGATATTATTAAGCCTCACTCTTAATGGTTGCCTCTTGCCATCCTGGTGTGTTACTCTAGAACACAACAGCATGGTCAGAGGAACAATACCTTTTCTTCCTTCAGTTTGTTGCCTGACATTAGTGATGTGTGTGATACTGTTATTCCACAGTGTCCAGAGATTTTCACTCCACAGAAGGCATGGATCGCCTTGACAAATGCGGAGAAGGTCCTGATGGGACCACTGGGCATGAAAACATTGGATCCTGGGTAATATTAGTCTTGTTTCTTCTATGAGAGTGCATAACATTTTCTTTAAATGCACACTGTGGGCACAGGGTTTCCAAAGCGGACTCATACAGTAAAACTACCCAATCATAACCTCCTGTACATGAATTCGTCACTAAAAGATTACACAGCTCTGTTTCGTGGACATCACAAACTCGAGCATCTCAAACACTCTTCAAGGTTTTGGGTCAGCTACCTGAAAGTTGACTTCTGAGGTTCATACATTTCCTGAGGAATACTACTTTTATTATACTAGCCAGTATCATCATCATGTTTATTTGGACAATTCTTGGACTCAATGCATCACAGTTAGGACATTTTTGTGATTGGCAGATTGTTGTTTAATATATGTATCTTTCTCAGTTAGGAATTGGTGACAATAGGACAGTTTCTTCTTATAGTCTGGATATCTAGTTGGGAGCAGAGATGAAGAAACTTCTACATCCTCTTTAAACTGTGTTTCTTCTTATAGTCTGGATATCTAGTTGGGAGCAGAGATTAAGAAACTTCTACATCCTCTTTAAACTGACTGATCGCATTGACTTTACTAAAATACTATACTGACTGACTGCTTTTTAATTTAATATTCTTTGAGGCATGGTAGCCCGATGCAGAAACTACCTTCTCCTCAGGGAGAGCAGATTTTTTTCTGTGTCCAAAATGAGTGACATATTGTAAAATCAAGGCTAACAGGGAGGGAGATAGTTGGTAGCTGCCAGAGATTGGAAATAACTGGGGATGAGGAGAGAGACTGTGTATTTTGTGGGCACTGTTCTAAATATTAGACTCTACATGTTGAGGACGAGGAATTGCACATGATTTTCCACAGTCTTTTAACTAGTGGTGGTCTTGTCAGCACCATGTCAACTCCCAATTCCTGTGAAGATAGTGGGGTATTAAGGAAGCAGTTTGTTATGTTGCAATAGCCAATGATAGTGTGCTTTCAGTGGAGCTGAAATACGTTCACTCACAGATTTTCCAGTCTTATTTTTTTTTTTTATTAACTTACAGTTTATGTGCTCATGCATAGGGGTCCAAATTTGCAATTTCAGTAAGTTTAGAGTTTTGTGTTTGTGACGGCATGATCAGTGAATAACCAAGGAATATTTCTCAGCTACAAATGTTTATTATTTGAGTAGTATAAGATTTGAATGTCTTACATTTTCAGTGACTGGGCATACAGAGGAGACTACAACAATGATAATGATACAGATGACAAATATGTGGCTAAGGGCTGGAATTATCACCAAGGCCCAGTAAGTATGTGGGGGATCTGACATGAACCTCCTGTCAGCAGTTGACAACTCATAAGCAGATAGGAGAACCAGCTTGGTTGTGAAGTGATAATGCTGTACTGTAATTATCTGCTTTTTAAGATAGTTGCCTGATTTAAAATAGGGAGAAGAGGATCCACTTAATTTAAGCTTCAAAGGACATCTCTGTCCATTTTAAGAAAGATTCATTATTAGCATTTTTGAGGCTTGGGAGGGGACCACTCATCTTTTCATTTTCAGTTTATTTTATATACTACTATATTTTCCACCAGTTTAAGAAAGGATTAAGCCAGTTCACTTTAGCTGGAAGTAAAGACATCTGTCTGCATGAGATAGTATTATTTGTTTTGGGCTTCAGACACACATGTAAATTGCTAGGAAGGAATTTTACTATCAGTACTGACACCATTTCTTGCTGTAAGTTCTCATTTGGGTCTATACATTTTATTTTTGTTCTGCAGGAATGGGTATGGCCGGTGGGTTTCTTCCTTCGTGCCAGGCTTCACTTTGCTGAACAACTTGAGACAGAGAAACCAGGGACAGTAGAGAGGACCAAGCTGTATATCAACCATGTTTTGTGCAAACACTATGAGGAGATTCTCACCAATCCCTGGCAAGGCTTGCCTGAACTCACAAATTCTAATGGCCAGGTAAGAGCATGTTCCCCACCTTTTTATTATTTTGTGGTTAGGTTATCTTTATGTTCCCAACTGTTCCTTATGTTCAGATATTATGTGCCATGCTGTATAGTGTTGGCAGTCATTCTCCTAACTGCCATTCCTTCCTCTGCTGCATGGATCACCTGGTTGTTCTTGTTCTTAACCACCTCATCATGTCGTTATGCATCTTTCCCTTAATTTCCTTCTGTAGCTTTCTACCCCTAGTTATAACCCTTTGAACTTAAAAAGGCTGATTGGTCAGGCCTTAAAAGTGTATATCCAAAAAGACTGAAACATGACACTGATGCATTCTCTGTCATTTCCTTAGCCCTCAGCCCTTAGTACATGGCTTGCTCAGGAGCTCGGGGCAATAAAGATTTACATGGTGGGGAGTCAGGATTCAGTGGTTAACAGTTGCTGCAAGATGTAGATGTTCCAGCTGGTGACATGTAGTATGTATGTACAGTATTAAGCTGTGCCACATATTTCATCAGTACTCTGTTATTATGTTACTAAGTCTAAAACATGCATTCTTTTGACCATGCAGTTTCATAAATTTGTGAATTAGAAATGGCTAGAATTGCTCATTTTGTCTGTTCACAGTTCTGTTCAGGGAGCTGCAGAACACAGGCCTGGAGCTCAGCCACCATCCTGGAAACAATGTATGATCTAGCTCAGAAGGAAGAAATAATTGGTGTTTAGGTTTGATCCAGTGCAAGCTTGTGCACTGTCTTCGCCTCCTGAACCCATCAGCGCATTTCAGTTATACTAACAGGAAAGTGTGTATTCATTGCAGTGTAAAGTGCAGACGTTCTGAGGGTACAGGTTTATGTTGTGTATGATGGAGACATCCTGAGAGCAGTACTGCTATATGATGTTTATGATGCAGAAATTGTGAGGGCATTACTGATATACATATACATTTATTTTGTATGAGCAGACTTCCTTCTATATGTATGATACAGACATTCTGAGGACAGCATTGCTTATGTAATGCTGACTTGAGTGCAGTTTAGCTGTATAATCTATATGATGTAGACATCTGCGGTACTCTATGATAGGTATGATGCAGACAGCATGAGGGCAGAACTGTTATTTATGTTTGATGTTAATGATGCAGACATCCTGAGTGCGGTACTGCTGTATGTTGTGTATGATGTAGAAGACATCCCTAGGACACACTAAGCAGTGCTGTATGATTTGGATGTTATGTAAAGTATTCATTCCCATGATTCATTTTAACCTACCAATAGAGTATCTGTTTGCTTTACTGTTGTACTGTGCCATGATCTTACAGTGTTTAATATGGGAGAAAGCAGCTTTCTGCCCTTGTCTTCTGTTTCAAGAAGATGTCCTGCTAAAAATGAGGATTTCAGTTTCAAGACACTTATTCATGTGCTAGTAGTGTAGAGTGATGTTCTATTCTTGTGGTTAAACTTACTTGATGGGCAGTGCTTGTAGAGAGCTCTTTGAGACATCTCGGCAGATTGTGTGTGTGTCTAGAATAGCGTATGCTCATTATATTCATTCATATTTGCAAATGCCTCTGTCATGCCAGTATTATCATAGGAAATGACCGAGTTCAGTTGAATAATATGTGATTTTTCTTAAATGATGCTTAATTTCTTTACCATATTGGGGGAATTATAATGGTTGCATTGCTTGGCAGAAAGAGAAAGTAACTCCTTTTGTTAAGAGGTAGGGAAATAAGTGTACTGACAGTATTTTTACAACTTATGACTATCAGCAGCATGTGTGATAACAGAAAGTTTGATTCTCATATGCATAACTGGATGTAACTATAGTGTTAACACTACTGTGATGCTGTTTACCCTGTTGATTTATTTTTGCAGCCCAAATTTCTGCAGTCAATGCCCCCTTCTTCAGGGACATTCATTTCTTGCAGAGAATGACACATTAGGTTATCACCTTATTTTCTAGTAACACTTTTGTTCAGTAGTGATACATTAGCTTTTTAGAAAACAAATTGGTTGCTGCAATTTATGTTGTGTAATGCATTTACAGTCAGGGAGTAGTTTTTTTTTTTAAATCAGCTAACCAATAATGTAGAGTGTTGTCATTTTGCATGCATGTCTGTCTTTAGTACAGAAACAGTACATGCTTTTGGCTTTATGCTTGTATCTCACATTTTTCCCATGCTGTTAATCATCACATAAGGCCCACACTTTGTTACATCAGCTGAGTGCAGTGTTCTGGATTGTTCTGAAGCCGCTCAATATAATTTCTCTGGCTTTCACCAGAAGTGGTTATAATGGCAGAGTCTGCACATTGTTTTCTTTAGTTCAGATTGTTTGACTTCATGCCACTACATGTTCATTTTTAGTAGCTCACCTGCTGGTATACTCCAGTTTCAAGAATTGACCTTGGAACAGCTTTCACACTTTTTATTTTCTGATTGATATTTCTCCACATTGTGACTTTGTCCCTCAAGATCTGTATAAAGCTTTCTGCACCAAAATCGCGGGTACCTAATCAGAATATTGATTGAATAACGAGGCCCATAAATGTAAAATTAGGACATGGAGTACCCAAGTGTGGGGCGGGGTCCAGAAATTAATATTTGTAATATAAAACAGCTTCTCTGGGACTTCTAAAGAGCTTATTTTGATTCCTCAATTGCCAAAATGAACTAAACAACAAGAAAGTGTGAACCCTGTTTGTGACTGAAAGACACAAGTCTGTTAATGTTTGTAAATGCATGGTGTGTATTAAGATATACAGAGTTCCATGATTTTATACCATACCTCAACATAATTTGTTCCATTTATCATGACTGTTTCTCCAAGTACTTATCATGAGCTTTGGATAACTGGATTAAACTTCTTTATTGAGCTTTCTGCTCAACAAAACTTCCTTAATTGTGTTTTGCAGTCACATGTGGTGAAAGGGGAGAGCTAAAACATATTAACAAACATGCTTACACTCTAATATGCTTATGACAAAAACACTTTATACCAAACTAAAGCTTAAGTATTGGCTGGCTTTAGTAGGTCCCATGAATACTCTGGAATATGTGTAATCAGAAACAATGTGTGGCTTCCCATGAATTTTATAATAAGTGTGTTTGAGTTTATTTTAAAAATCTTTATTACAACATTTTTGTGACTTTACTAGTCCCAACTGGTCTTTGATTTAGATCAGTCTTATGGATAGTGTGAAATATGCCAAATACAAGAAAATTTGCAGCGCCTGGTGAATTTCATAATGAGTGTGTTCACGTATCTGTTAATCAGTTTTTGCAATAATGTTATGTCAAATAGATGGTTTTTTTGTGTTTTTTTTTATGTCAGATAGATGTATTTATTTTTTACATACAAGAATTGTGGAATGCACAATTTATTCCTTGAAGGTTTTAGCTGTTAACAGTCTATGAACATAGCAGTAGTTATGTTCTCATAATTTCCCAAATGTGTTGTTAAATTTATTTTTACCTGCATGCTTAATCTCTGACAACTTATCTTAGCATGATGTTTCTCTAAAGAGTTGATGGAGAGTTGAACAACAAGCAAAGCTGTGCATCAGGGAAGTTTCAGAGGGAGGAAACACACACTCCATTTCTTTTCCTGTTCTAAGAAGTGTCTGCAGTAACAAAATAACAAAATTCAGTTCTCATGAAGTGTCAACTGTTAAAAAATTACATCATCATTTTTTGATGTTAGAAATAGTGTAGGGAATTTCATACCACACCTTAAATGCCAACCTCTAACAAGGCTTGTTGTGGTATAGTTGGCCAGTAGGCCTATCAATAAATTGTCATATATCTTCCTTCCCCAGATGGTTTTGAGCGCATTCAGTTTTACACTTTTTACCAAGGACATGTTGTCCGTAAAATGTGATGGTCACTTCTCCATGATTCTGTGTTTAAAACCGTTTTCTTATAAGTAATAGGATTTTGTCACTAAAATAAATTTGCTATACATTGTTCAGCATAAAATACAGATATACATATATATTTTGTTGTTAATGTTATTTTACCTTACCAGCTCCCTCATTGGTTGTTGAGTATTGTTGTTGTTTCATAACTCTTTCTCAGTCTTATCATCCATCTACTACCATTGCTATGTAGCAAAACAAGAGTATAGATAGTACAAGAATCTGCCTTCCCATTATCTGCAATACCATCGTACCATCTTTATCTTGTCATCATTTTCTGTCTTCTATAGCAGGCAGCAAGAGGTTGTAAAAGACACAACAGTGCTGCAAACAAAGTTACAGTGGAAGTAGGTTAAACAAAAATCAAAAGGACTTGGCAAATAATTATTGATTAATCTTACATTGGATTAAGGGATTCAATGATAGCAACACAACAGAAGACAAGTGCTCTATATTACGCCTAAGTGACCAGTGTTATACTGTGTGTAGGAACTATGATGGTTGCATAGTCTACAGTGTGTTTGGTGCTGTCAGAGAGGTGTTTTCTGTAAAATCAAATTACAACTGAATGATGATGAAGACAGTGGGTCAAGATTTATTTTAGGAAAAAGAGGGTCAAGGGGATGCTTGCTTCATTCAGTATCACTTGGAACAGAGTTAAGACAGACCACCACTGATTACTGAAGAAAGGAAAATATGCATTTCATAATGTAGAGAAAACAGACTATACCAGTCGACGCACTTATGCCACTTCTTAAAATTGCATGAGCAAACAGCATTAATATAAATCCCTTCCACACAGCTGTTGCCAGCAAGAGAAGACCCTCAGCAATAGGTATTTAAGGTTTACATTGCTGTGATACCAGCATCCCTGGAGTTTAGTGATAGCATATTCAGACTTTCAAACTGAAAGCCCCTAGTTCGATTTCCGGTAGGGAGAGGAAAGTTTCTAGCATTAGGTTTTTTTCGACCTAACTTCTCAAACTTGATCTGTCACAGTCATTTGGTAAAATGTGACACACTTCCCTTGATAATATGTAACTGCCAAAAAAATTACCAGATTGGGCTCTCATTCTTCCCCCTTAATGTGTAATATAGTAGCATACATCTTGCCATGGGGCTACACAAAAGCATAAAACATCTTGTTTTTGAGGTAGAACACATCGCATTGCTTTTAATATCAGAGAGAAAAAAAAATACAATACCACGTCAAAATATACCTGTAATCAGTAAAAATGGAAAAATAAAATCTTGCAACAAACTACTGCATCAAAATAGGGATAATGTACAGAATCTTCAATACATGGAAAAAAAAACAAAGCAATGTGGCAAATGTACTGGCAAAAACAGATCAGCAGTGACAATGATATGCCATTGTTATGCAACTGTGACAAAAGAGGAGATGGTATTGCAAAACGGTGTCTTGATATTTTTTGTTTCCTTTGTCCCCTCCATCAACCTCTCCACACTCCCATCCCAACCTCCATTTCCCAAAACGACCCACCCACGATTACCCAAAACAAATAAAAAAACAAAGGATTTACCTAGGAACAGTGAAAACATTCCTCTAACCTCAGTTTCTATAATTTGAGTGTTTCATATCGCATAGCAAAATTCTGAGATTCTCTCAAGATATGCTTGGGATAGGATTAGTGACAGGGTTAAGATTAGGAGTAAGGTTAGGGAAGAGAGATAGAGAGGCCCTAGATTCAGATATCTGAAAACTTGCGCATTAACGATGGGATCTATTGCCATTCTGAGAATTATATTAGCTCTGCATATTGTACGTTATCAAGGGTGCATTCAGCACCGATGTACGAATGTTATTCTCACGATGACATAGATCCCGTCGTTAAGGCGCAAGTTCTCAACTGTTTAAGCAGGACTCTTCTAAGGGTGCTTTCTCTTCCTTAACCCTGCCACTAACACTATTCCATTAACATCTTGGGACTTGGGATTTTGCCAAATGGACACTGACCACTAAACTGAGACAAGGATCTCTGAATGATACTACTGCTACTACTACTACTACTACTACTACTCTCAGCATGCCACAGTAAAAGTGCCCATCTATGAGAATAATAATAAGGTCGTTGTTGTTAACACTGACGTCTTCCTTATATTCTATAAGTGGTAATTTCTGTAAATGAATTAGCATGCCACTTCAAGCATTCTGCGCCCCATACCCTGCAATCAGTTTATGACGATACTTGTTAGCATCCTGCCAATAACGTTTTTGTGAGGCTCATTTTTATTTTTTAAATCGTATTTAGGCTGACCGATGCTGTTTTTGGCCGAACTATCCCCTATCCCTGTTCCTACTAGGTATCAGATCTATCTTCCCTGGTTGGTGGGTTGAAAGTTTAGTAGTCCTGCTTACATGTATTTCCACCTACGGTATCCATTTTTGACCGATCGTTAGATTTTCAGAATTTTCGACCTCTCCACCCCTACCGCTGTCCACTCCATGTTCTGGAAATGCAAACGCCGTCCTTCAGTCTTTTCCCCTTGACTTTTGCTTCAGGCAGTATTCTTATGGCTATGAAGCCTACAGCATTAAAGAACTACAGGTTCAGAAACATTAATTCTTATAATGGACGTCACTAACAGAGATCCCCTGTATCCCATAATTATTTTCGCTGGCGTGACTTTGGCACCTGTACCTGTTGACTGCGTGTTGGCTTACATGCTAATCGCTGCGATTTGCGAATATGTCTACGGCCGATGACGGCGTTTTGCGATATCCCGAAAATGGCAGTTGATGCTTCTGTTTTTATATATATATATTTATTTGAAGCCATCTTTTAATATCGGGAACAATATTTGGAAGAATTGAAAGAACTAGTAAAGAATTCCGATGCCAGTGTACCTTAGTCTATTTCTTTTCAATATTCAATGTTCTCTAAATAATTCAATATGCCATTGTCACAGAGAATCCAGGCTTGCATTTTGCACTTGCAAGGTCAGGTTGATTACTTATTTAAGGAAAGGAGTTTGTATGCATCACAAACATGTCTGTTTAAACTTTACTTCGAAGTTAAACTAATAATAGGCCTATTTTAATGTTAATTTCTCACAAATTTGACCAATGTATGATTACAATTAAGAAAAAGTCTAAGTTTTTATAATTCGCGGACAAGGTATAATACGGCAAGAATATAAACCGTCCGAAATTTGACGAACATGTTAAATTGGAGCTCTCCTACTTTCGGCCATATATATTTCAGACTTGTAAATCTGACACTCAGCATGATTGCTGATTGCAGTACAAGCAGTCTTGACCCAATTTTGGACGACAGTCTTAGCAATGAAAACATACGTTGATTAAATAGGATACAAACGCCATTGTGGTTAGTTTTTCAATCATCGCACTAATTTTGTTGTGTGGCTCTCACAACTGCAAAAGAGCCGCTCGAAGTTTGTAATCATCCACGTCCTCGAGGTCATTGTCTCATGGTTAGATGTAAAATGTATTAATATACACTATTATACAAACAATTCAAAATTCGAATGAATACAAAAATAAATGCATCTGTCATATACAGCACAACCATTCTTTTGTTCCTTTGACATCCTCATAAAGCATTTAAGGAGGTAAAATCGATCAACATTATCAACAAAATTATTTGATAAACACACAGACCACAAAAGTGGCAGTAATAAAAACAATCTTGCAACACAACTATAATGGATAGTAGCATCATGCAAATCATACACACCCGGGCATAAAGCATAGTGAGACAGGGCAACTCTGATACTCGTCGATATATCGAATGCCATATGAACTTACAGAGACTTGAGACTTGCGCCTAAACGATGGGATCTCTTTTCCTTGTAGGAATAACACAGTGCATCGTGCTAAATGCACCCTTTTTAGCGTTCAACATACAGAGTTAATATAATTTATAAGATGGTAAGAGATCCCCATCGTTAATGCGCAAGTTCTAAATTTAAACAACTTTTTACATCAGCACGGGCGATATACAGTTTATGCTTCAAGGGAATCGATCAAAATCCAGTGGTCAAAATTTCAACGTGGGGTAAACTATCCTGTTGGTTGTTGACACACCGAGTCAAGTTTTAGACAAAACCTCTCATTCCGTTATATAACCCTACCGAAACATACCAATACGTCTAAAAGCTTGTTTGGAACAAAGTGTAAGGACGTATATGCGAGCCATACGTAGGAGAGAGGTTAGGTCACTCTCGGATATAACGGGCTCGGGCAAAAGTCGCCCTTATAGTCAAAGTCCGGGTGAAAGCGGACTTGATTTTCATGTGTCGGGGAGGGGGGTCGTCAACAGCACAAAATTTTGATTGAGTTATATCCTTTAAATGTGGTTAAATTGACAAGACACTGAGATTAAAGCTTATAATTTATTAGTCTACCCTATTGCATGCAATGTCGATGTTATAAAAATAAAGAGTACCAGTGGACATTACAAGGCACCCCACTTTCAGACTTCGACAGTGCATACTCGTCTAAAGCTTGGGAGGCTCCATAACCGTTCAGCCTCCCTCACAAGGTTTACAACCACGGCCCTGAAAACTCTTCCTGAAGAGCGCACCTGTAGAAATATATGAAGGGTTTACTCCCAAGTTCTAGCAAACACCGTCAACTTTTAACACTGTTTGCCCTCCACTCTTTACTACCGTTCTGTTTCCAACGTGATCTTCAGGCATCTAATAATTGCGTTTACGGTCTTTGAAGACTCCGACAAGAAAGACTCCTTTCTTATATATAAATATATATGCTACCCACATCTGAAATCGGCAGACATCCTGTCTCAGTGCATTCTCTAAATTTTTCGAAGTGACAAGATTTCTCAGACATGTCATAAAAAAAGAGAAACAAACAACAAAACTCTCTTTAGAAGCCCCTCTCATTTTTGATAGTCCACACTGCCCGTCACATTTCTATCTACATGCAATGGCTTCTTTTGCCTTGGGAAATGGGAGGAAGAGGTGGGGATGGGAGGGGGTGGGATCATAATACATGTACAACTTAAAACAGGATGTTGACAGCACAGAATGGAGAGCTGGATACGCCCTTTTCTCCATCCCCACCACCCCCCCCCCNTTCCCCCTTAATAAAAAGTCCTCTTCTTTCAGCAATCTCACTTCTTATGTTTGAAGTATGTGGGTGAAATCTAGAATAACCACAGGCCCGGCTTTGTTACTTCCTCTATGTTTGAATTCTTTATTTGATCAGTTCCGCTGTATTGATTCTAGCATTAGGTCAAAACCGCGCCAAGTGCCAAATTTTTAGCAGGTACTCTCTGGGGCCCGAGGATAAAATTACCCGCCACCGAACAACGTATACCTAGGCAAGGCAGGACAGGGCTGGCACCTCTAGTGATTTTTCATTAGATGTAGCGAAGGAAATGAGAAAAGCAAGAAATTAAGTGAAAAGCTGCAGAGCAGAATAAATAAAATATACTCATAAAACAATAATAAAAAGAAAAGTACTTAAGAGCTTATTCAATTATGGGCTAGGCAAACTCAGCCTAAACATCGTGTGGCCGACATACACAGCGAATTTTTCTATATCATCTAAGCCTACATCCAGGATTTCGTTCACAAGTATAAGTTCCATACTTACACATAGGTTGAGTTCTTGTAATTTCTACGCGATGCTAAAAGAGGAGAACAAGTTCCATGATTATTTTTTCCTCCTTTGTTGTGTGGTCGTTTCGTATGCCTAGTAATTTATCTGTACCTTTTAATAACTGTAATATTTATTTAATAACACGTATCGGACACAGGTTTAGAAGGTTTTCATCTGGCCTTAGAATCCATTAAAATGGCAAAACTCGAAGTGGCAGCCCTGAGGCAAGGCATGACATAGGGTTAGGACTCCTGAGTGGCCGGGCATCAGTAGTGGCACAGTTTCGAGGCAAGATTTAACAAGAAAAAAAAATCATTTTATTTACCCCACGGTAAATTCTAAAATTTTGCGCGGTTGAAAGATTTACTCAAGCACGGACATGAGTTTGCAAATTTTCCGATCGTTTATGACGCGTTTATCTGATCTAAAGTTTTGTTTAAACTGCTGAAATCCCTGGGCTGCGCCATTTATTTCTCTAAGCGGCTAGCTAATACTGAAATCCAAAAGATAAACAAATTATTGCTTGGCACAAACTTTTTTTAAACCAAGTGTCAGCGTGAGAGTTTAGATGTCGCATTCCACAAGGGAAATGAAAAACACAAAATCAAGTGCGGCGAAGCGACGTTTGTGCAATTTATAAACATAATGCTAGGATAAAATTGCGAAAGGCAGTCTAATCCAAAACTTGTTAGCTGCAGGGAGGAAAAAGTGATGGGGAGGAGGTGCGTGCTACGAGGTGGTTAATTTGTTGGCTCATATTATTAGAGTATATCGCCCGTGTTAACCTATAATGTTTACAAATACAACAACAACAACAACACCAAAACAGATCTCAAGAAAATCTGAGTCGTTTGGTCAACTATTCGCTTAGATAAGCAGAACTCACTTTTCATAAGATTACTCTCCTTAGGCCCACTATTTTAAGCTCTCACAAGAACTCCGATATACTCCTCGCGACAGCCCTGAAATGCTATTTTAAAAAAATAGTACCAACATTTGCACATTGTGGAATGCAATTTTTTTGCGCCAACACTGACACTGGAGATATCTTACAACAAGCATGGCTTACTCGTTGCATACTCCTCTTCTTAGCATCCTTCCATTTAAAAATCTCAGTTGTTTCAACCTTTCGTTATACTTTGATTAACACATCAGTCTGACAACATGTCCTATACCAAAGCTGAGTCTGATGTGTGGATATATAATCAGAGTTTCACTGTATTACATGGGAATATTGTTAACAGCAAAGGCATACGCGTATCTGGGTGACTATTTGCCAAAACATGTGATTCAATGTTACTAAACACCCTCCAATAAGATGATCTGGTGACAAAGTACCTATATCATGATAAACGTGTCGACTGGGCTGCTCCAAATGGCAGAATAAAAATCAGAATTTTACCTCAGAGATTGTGGAGCTTAAAAGCATAGCTGTACAACATGTTCATATGAAACTTAATAATTATTTAATAACATCTGTCTGATAATGTTCAAATCTATTTTTGTTTACACTCTGTTCACACGGTGCTGTGCCCAGGTGTGAAGGGTATGATGTCATGAACGTGGTAGTTTTGTTTACCAGGTATGTATGGTCTTACTAGAAAGCTTTCATTTTCCATTTTTTAAACTGAGATTTTTAACCTATCGTTACAGCAGAGGCAGGCATGCGCATAGGGTATTTCCTGAAGTTACGATCATATTGCATGTTATACTGGATTATAATTTCATAACTTGTTCATAATGTACAATATGATGATAACACTTAAAAATGCCATATGCACATTACTCTGCCATAAAGGTCCGGTCCGTAACAGACTTACTTGAAAATAAAAGCTCTCTACTATCTGATCTTTATTCATCAAAGGGGTTGCCGGTTTTTTTGCCAGGGATGGGGACTGGAGGAAAGGAAAAAGGGCTCAAAATGCCATACTAATACAAGATGGCTCCACCGCCCAACCCTGACATGAAAGTCACGACACTGTACGAGTATACTATGTACCACTTGAAGGTAATAATCTCTACTGTCTGACCTTTGTTCAATAGAGGGTGGGGGTGGGGGTAGGACTGCCAGTTTCTTTGTCAAGGATGGGGGCTGGAGAAATGACTGAGGATGCTATGCTAAAAAGACAACTCCACCGCCCAATCCTGACATGAAAGTCAAGGCACTGTACGATTTTCAGTACTATGAACCACTTGAAAATAATAGCTCTCTGCTGTCTGACCTT
>JAWQUT010000279.1:935938-953438 GCA_033807755.1 Ellobium chinense
GTCAGGGATGGGAGCTGAAGGAAGGGCTCAGGATGCTAAGCCAATACAAGATGGCTCCAATGCCCAACCCTGACGTGGAAGCCACGGCACTGTACAAGTATACTATGTACTAATGTCTGTAACATGTGTGTTCGTTCACTGCACACTGCATATTTACATAATATTCTTACACAAATAAGATTTAATCGCGTAAATAAACATGGTATCCAGGAACTATACATATAGTAATCTACATTCTGCAGAAAGTTTCAATCACCTGTCTCAAAACTTGCTACAGAAGTGCTACAGCAACTCTGTACGTGCCAATCTGAGGTTGTGAGCTATCTTCTTCCATTTCCCTTTCAGATCAACACTCTCTTTACTGCCGGTATGATCACTGTGTGCTGCACTAAGAGTGTTACCACAACAGACAACGGTTAAAACGACATTGGTTAAACTGAAATTATCGCTAAAACAATAAGCTCCATTTATTTCCCTATCTTTAGGTTTTTCTGTCTAAGCCGAAATTTGGTTTGAGTGGAATATATTTGGATTTTGTTTCATCCGTTGTCTACTGTATTAGCAAAACTATCCTAAAAGATGTGTTTGATTGACTTGTCAGTAACGTTAGTGATGCAGCCAGCAGTGTTGATCTGGAAGTCTTGCAACCAGTCGAAATAAGACTTATGTCGCTAGGCTAGGACCTGAGATATCAGGCTTTAAAAGTGATTGGGGTTATCCGACACTGTTGTAGAATTAAACAATCAAACCATGTCGGCATACAAATATGTTGGTTTTATGGGCAAATGGTTTGGTATTGTTGATAAATCGAGAGTTTTTCTGAGGCAGATCAGATTACTTTTACATTTAAAAACTGTCTTTCAATCGTAATTTCTTCCATGGCACGGAGGTTACTCCCCTTCATTTCATGTGATTACACAAGTATTTCAAGCCAGAATAATGCTAGGTCAAAACGTTTATCCCCTACTGACATTACACACAATAAGCTCTCATATAATATATAAACATCTGATCTAGTTAAAATGCAACATAAGTAATAAGTCTCATTTTGACTGGCTACAGTAAAATAGCATCATACTTGATGTCTTCTTGATGCCAGTTCTTACCATGCACCCTTCATCATACCAATAATTTGATCTTGCTAAAAAGCGATTTCAGTCTCATTTTGATTGGCCACAGTATAAGATGGCGTCATACTTGATGTCTTCTTGATGTCAGCTATTGCTTTGCGCCACTCAATCTCAGTTATGTTAAAGAAATGAAAGGCATCAGATAACAATCTCCATGCTAACGTCACTATCGTTCTCTGATGCCGTGAAGCCGTCCACACTGGAGCTTAAGGCTTCCGGCGGAAGTGCACTGTCTTCCGACTCGCTGCAGACGTACCAGGCATCACGAGTCGAACCCGTAAGACGCCTTGTTCCTTTTTGTCCCGCAAGCTCAGAGTCTGAGACATGTGTCTTTCCATCCACAGTTCTGTCCGGTTTCACGTTATTTTGCAATGATTGTTCAGCCTGCCAAATATTCTCATAAATAACCTCTCCCTGAGTTTCAGCAGTGTCCACAGCGACATCAGAGCTGTTATGATTGTCTGCTTGTGTCTCACTTTTGTCCATATCAAAAGCGGTTGCCGGTGATAATTCTTTGCTCGAGTTGGCTGCTATGTCTGTTAACTTGCTGCACAAGTCAGTAACTGCTGAGTCATCCAATGAATGTTTGTTTTCGTTATGTCTCCTTTCAGGATCTTTCTCCTGAGATTTAGGCGCCTTTTCATATCCCTTGACGTGGGATTTCGTTTTCTTCGACACAGATTTCCCTTTGCTACTAGCATCACTAGTGCATGTCCCACTTTCGTCATTACGAGGGGAGGTCATCACCCGAACGTTAAAACGAGGGTCGGAGGTAGAGGATGAGGTATTGTTTGGTCTGTCTTTTGATCTAAGCTGATCGACGTGGGCTGCCGTTTTTAACAGCTCCCCTGCCAGCTTTTCACTCTGAACAAGCGAGTGGTTAATGTCTTTACTGTCTGAACACATCTGATCTGGAGGTAGATTTTTATTAATACTGTGATTTTTATTTGATTGTGGATGTGAGGTAGGCGTATTATGATGACCTGAAGCAAGCCCGTGCTGCCTTGATGTATGCTTTCTCTTTGTCTTTGGGCCATGGCTAGGATCTGAAGCTGGCGAAGAGAGAATGTCAATGCGACCGTCAAGCCTGGCTGCAGATTTCTGCTCTTGAGAAACGTCTAAGTTTCGTGGTGAGAGTTTGTCATGTCTGCTCCTCTTAGGCACCCCACAGGAGTCTTCATTCCTAGATGGAAGACCGTGACCATGATGGGAGCCTTTCAGATGATGTGGTTTACGATGGTGGTTTGAATGATGGCAATGCGGCAAGTCGCCCTCAACGATGGACTCGGGAACCGTCGTAACCGAACGCATAATGGACGACACTTCTGAGTCCCCGTGAGAACACTTGCGACAGTGCGTGCAGTCACTGCCAGAGTCCTGCGTGCCAGGCCACATGTTTCTCTGCAAGGACGTGAGGCCCATTTTTGGCCACTCCAGCGTCCGATCAGTACTGTAGCCGTCGGAATACCAGTGGTGCTCACCGCTAGGGAAAGGCATCCCGGGGTATGCAGTCTCCTTGTGACTCCGCTTAGACACCGCGCTGATGCCTCTTGGTGATGCACTAGTGCTACTGTGATGATATCCATGGTTGCAACCCGTGGCCACCGACGAACGTTCGTCATCAGCCGTGTCTGCAGTATCGAACGTTTCTAGACTATAGCTGAGCAGCTGGTTAGCAAAGTTGGAGTCGCCGCTCGGTAGCCACACTGGTCTTTTCTGAGATCCGCTATCTTCAGAATGATCTGCCTCCGTTCTGGCCGAACTGATCTCTGATTCTGAAGTGGTCGCGGTCCCCTTACGCTTCTTGTGCCCCTTTTTGCGGCCGGCTTTGGACGAATTTTTCTCGTCCGTGTTACTGACTGATGATGAACAAGCGTCAACTCGATCACATTTGGCTTGTCTGCACTGGCTACTGTCGTGGTCCCTGACCTCATCGTCGATCGTGGCAAGTTTTTGTTGCAGGCGAGCGTGGGATGAGCTGACCGTGACAGTGGAGTTCCGTTCTGATACAGAGTCTAGCAGGGAATCCTGCAGATTGTGCTTGTAATACTGACCACAGATGACGGCAGACTGGTATTGGCTCAGCCAGTTTCCAGCCGGTCCTGGACGCGGTGGGATGGGTGGATGGGTTGCAGAATCCCCGAGTTTGCATGTCATACAGTTGGTATTGCCACATGCTCGAGATGGATTAGAAGAGACAGCAACAATGTGGAAAAATTTGTAATACACAATCATGGAGATTATGGAGATGACAAATGAAACTGCAGCAATATAAACAAAGATACTGTTCTGAGAAAATTCTTCTGATGATGATTTAATGAGCCAGACAGCAGTAAGAGTTGCGTTTTCCAAAAAGAGTACAACATAGTAAAACGTGTAACGAAATACCGCATTTTCAGCACTGGTGTTGATAAAGGCAAATATATAGGAGAAAGAATGCATTATGCAAAAGATTGTCCTCCTGGCATACCCAGTTGTGCGCCAATCAAGTGATGTCATCACAGGTACACAGACACACAGCAGCATGGCCAGCCAGTGCAGACCCACGACCAAAAACAGCCAGTGTGTGTACAGTGATGCAAACAAACCGAGGGCGATCATTCGTGTCAGAATCTCACCAGCACGCCATAGGATTCTTAAGAGGGTCCCTGGCCATGTGATAAGCAATACGTCCAGCTCCGTTTCTGGCAAGAATCTCCGGTAGGTGGCGACTGCCCACGTGACAGAGATTAATGTTGTAATGCCTGCTACGTATGCTGCCCACGTCCACGACGATTCATGAGCATTTTGAAACAAAAGGAAACTCTGCATCAGGAAAAGCGTGCATCCCGACGTGAACGCGAAAGAAATTCGGAGTATCAGCATCTCTACCACCTCTGCTCGCTTGGAGGACAATGGAGCTTCTTGCAATATAGCGAAATGTCTGCTGATGAAGCCTAATTGGAGGACATGAAGAACTGCCGTTGCCGTGACTTCGCATGTTGTGGAAGACTCTCCTTTTCGTCGGAGCAAGAAGACTGCTGAAGCCAGTTGTACAGCCACTAGAGGGATGATAAGTAAACCTGCAGCCACGCTGAACCATGGCGTTTTCAGATCCCCTTGCTGTATTAGCATATGGCAGAAGAGCCCGCTGGCTGCCAGCTCTAGAAGATGAGTTATCAAGGAGACAACCACAAAGACCACAAAGCGTGGCGAGAGCTGCGAAGATGTCATCTTTCCAGCTACAAGTTTTCAGATATTAAGAAAACTTTTATTCCAGGGAATAGAAAATTGTTCCTACATATTTCTTTTTCTTTTCACCACTCGTTCAAAAGGACATTCCAAATTATACATCGGTGATTCCACCGACTGTGTCACAATAAACTGAACTCATTACCACAGCTGTTCACGTCCGGCTAATCCACAATGAAATATCCATAACCTTTTCTGCTTTGTAAATCCAGGGCTCAACTGTAGAGCCTGTTCAAGAACCAAGGCTCCATAACTGCAGTATCACCTTTCATTCTCTCTTTCTGTGACGACAGGGCATGGTATATTACCGAGCCCTAGTCCCAGCTGGATGGGAACGACTAGGGCCTCCAAACCACGCGCGAGTCCTCCTTTGATTGCACATGGTCACTGTGCCCATTAACCGTCAGTAGGGGCTTTAGCTGTTGGTTTTTGTGAGTCTCCTGTAGAAGGAAAAGGTCGGAGAATTATTTCCTGTGTGAAGGGAAGGTTTAATAACTTTCGGATCAGTGGTAATTTGTAATCCCTTGGCCCACAATAGCTTCATTCATTTCACTCGGCCCCAAAATGAATCAAATAGGTAACAGCAAATATAACTCCACTCCTTCAGTACGCAGCTATTTTTTTTTATTATCATCATTATGACCCGTTGCTCATGAAATTTCCTTAAAGGGAACTGAAGCGAGGCTAAAATTATGTCATAAAAGTCGCAGGTACAAGGCCTTGGCACCCCATAATTTTCCGTCATTTCCCACCTTCAGTCCTGTTGACCCAGCTGAACCCTTTATAGCTTCACAAATGGCGAATTCATTTCTGGGCCCAATGGTATAGTTTTCGGCCCTCAAATCGTTCTATGGATGCTTGTATTCTTAGTATGGTCTATAGATTTAGAGGCGTTTTGCATCACTCTTGAATGTGTCACGGAAACTCAAACAGCAGGTGTAAACAAATACACAAAGAACTTAAAAAGAAATGCGTACGGTACATTTTCTGTCAAATCTGAACTGGAGCATTTTCAGTACAGTACTTTTGAAGTATTTCTATGGATCATCCGCGTGTGCACGTTGAATACTCAGACCGCAAAATTTCACAGCCGTTGTATTTTCCTAAACCTTGGGAATGTCACACATAACGCGTAAGGAAAATACTCAGATTTCCTGCGGCACGCAGTGACGCCATTTTCAGCTTCAGTGTCAACTACCGTCGATCCTAGTGTAAACCCTCGTGTATGCGACTATCGTTTCCCCATTTGTTCGAGGGGACTTTTTACAGAATCTTCTGTTTCCGCCGGGGCAAAACCATTTAACAATGTCCCCAGTACGTGTGAATTAGATGTCGCCTGTCCAGGGAAACAACAAGTGGGCCTTGTTTCTCGAGAAGACCGGCCCACTGAAGGTGACAAAACTTTAACATGTTCGCTGTCACCTCAACTACATGTGCATTCTCTGTCACCTGTACTATGTTTACACTTAAAATGAAAATATATGGCGTCAACAACGTGGCACAAGGTGCCTGAATTATCTTAGAGCCACTACTGGTCAGTGAAACTGAAAAAAAAAAAGAAGTCACGCATAAGGCGACACGGCATTCGCTGACTGAACTCAGAATTAAACTATGAATATTAAGAATCAAGACCGTTTGCTTGCTTTAAGCACGTTGACTTCCAAGTTTAAACTGATCTTATGGATAGGACAAAACAAATTTAATATTTCAGAATGAACAACCAAGTTCCCGCACACCTTTCAATCATTATGCACATTTTTTTTGGTTGTAGAAAGTTGCAAACTATAATCATAAACAATAACTTAAACAAACGGGCAGACAGATCTACCTGCTTGCTTCTTTGTCCCCTGACACCATTATCTATTTTTAGAAAATAAAATCCCGCTTAAAGCTCATTCCTTCGTATTAATGTATGCTCCGGATTTCATGGGTAAGCGCTTTGATTACATATTGGCTGGAACAACATTAGATGGAACATTCTGTGCTCAAACAGCAATAGTGGAAACTCAAGTAAAGATCACAGATGCAAGGTCCAAGATTTCAAGATTCGAAATTCAAATTCTTTATTAGACTCTGAGCCAAAAACATAAATTCATTACATAAACTACAGGAACTCGAAGAACGTCACTCGGCATTGCCTGGGCTGTAAACTATATCCTGCGGGAAAGCTTAAACGTTTTCACAATATCTCACATGTGAGCAACATGGTCCGATAGACAAGCAAAACCGTTCTGAAAGTCACAATGGAGGACGGAGACTACCCAGCCATACATAGCAGTACGTTTAGGATGGCAGTGTGGTCATTACATGATCATGCAAACACTGGTTAAAAAAAAAGAAACAACTGCAAATACGTCGATACTCTATGTTACGCATGATGCTAATCGTATTCCGACAAGAAAAGAAGTTATTTGATTGAAGAACATGTCATAACATTGCTATCTAAATGTATAGGCCTACATCAATTCAGTCTAATAACAGGATGTGGACAATATAAAAAGTCCAATATCGCCTGACTGACGCATGACATGAATATTTAGCTGAACCACTCTGTTTCACAGATTTCAAACACGCCAACAAACAAAGGGTTAACCTCCTATACAGCTAAACACAACACCTCTCGACGAAAAGCATTATTACCTCTTTGCGAATGAAATAACACCTCACATTTTGTTCCTGTCCTGGAATTCCAACCGCCACAACTTCGTGGTCCTTAACATTACTCCGTTTACACCTTACAAAATACCTGCCATTACCAGGTTAAAATATGCTGAGTCCTTCGATCACAAGCCTCTTGACGGATAGATAAATGCCTGCCCGATGACGAAACCAAACTGTAGGCTCAACACTCCAAATCCCAACGAGTATGTCAAGCCGCCAGAAAAGCTGTTGTTTCAGCAGACCGTTTGAGCTCTCTTCGGAACATCTATAATGGCCAATTTCTCACTTTAATCCGCAAGTCCAGCGGACGGCTGAGGGACTGTGGAGTTTCACTAACGCTCAGGGCAAACACGGACCGGACGATGGCATTCGGGAAAATAAATATTTGCGTAAACTCCCATACATGCGACTTCAATGAGGCGAAGTGAATGGACCATGTCCAAAATATGCCCGAGCTGCTGGCAGTTTGCAAAGTTCAATGCTGGAACTTGCCTGCTTCACTAGTCAAGGCTTAGTCATTCAAGAAGATGAAAATAATATGGTGGTTGGAATTCAGTCTTCAATATTACAAGAACAAGCCCCCCCCCCCCCCCCCCCCCCCCCCCCCNTATAGCCAGGGTGTAATCATGGTATTTGTTTTCAGCAGTCGGTCTACTTTCCAAACTACAGGTTACCCACAACTAGACTTGCTTATAAACAAACACTGCTATTACCTGTTTGTGAACGATGTAAGAACAGCTGCAGTTCAGTCATAAGGTTCCCATTGCATTCTGTTCCGGCAGTGAAGTGTTTTTTCATTCGAAGGATCCGCTCTTCAGGTTGTTTATTCAGAATTGCCAATAAGCGGGTGTTGAAATCGGCGACCACGGAACCCCAGCTCCTAGGAGCGCAGGACGGGAGATCTCCGTCTCACATACACAATAGACTGGTCAAGCCCTCCTCCACAAAAGGCGGCCCTCGTTTATCCGTCCCGTCCAGCCAACTGGGACCCTGCCACAATGGGGCCTGCTAGATCGGGTTTTCCACATGACAGCGCTCAGAGACTGGATAAGGGTCGGTTTTTCCTTCTCTACGAATGTTAATAGCTGCCTCCAGCATAAAGTCGTAGGCGGTTGAGGTTTTTATACTTCAAGCTTGAAAGTAATGGTTCGAGATCCCTCAGTGCCAAACCTGAAATACACCGAAAATAAGAATTATTACAATCTACATTACTTACTCCATGTCTCTCTTTTAGATTCTGACTGTGTAAGCCCACAAATATGTACACATCAATAATACACCAATCTGTACAGTGCACACCAAAAATATGCACATTTTTGTCTATCTGACCCGGAATCTGAGGGAAGTCACTCAGGGTCCACGGCCCATTGTGTCTGGACATCAGGTTCTATAAATAACAGAACAAATTTTAAAAGAGGGGGGAAGGGGGAGTTGATCAGAACTGCCACATGTACTGAACAAATTTGTACTGAGATCTTTGGTCTTTCTATCGTATTTCAGATGTAGCATGATATACACAAAACAAAAATGTTCCGCTACCGTATGACTTCTAAGCTACGTTTTGTATTGCATTACTTTCCTGATAGACTAAAGTTGTTATGAATTAAATTTAGATAGCAATTACTGTTTTTCACACGACCTATGGACCATGATTTATAATCAACAGTTACGAGAAAGGTTTTGTTTTCAAGTCCGGATCTCTAACGGTTGCAATAGTGCTGCACGTTATAATAAATTGGATGTGAAATTCACACATGGTTCTAGTTTGTATAGAGCGATATGAACATAACACTAAAAAAAATGCTTATTTCGAATGCCTACCCTGCAATAACTGTCAGAACTTGAAACCACAGATTCAAGATCCAAAGTCTTTATTAGGCTCTAGGCGAACGACTTAATAAACTTAGTGCTATTGTTATCGTTACTGTCAAAAATTCACTACATAAACTACAAGAAATCAAAGGAAGTGAGAACAGAGGGAAGGAAAGAAAGAAAGAAAGAAAGAAAGAAAAGAAAAACATAGAGAAGAATAGATAAAATGAAGAAAGAAATAAGAATGTAAAAGTTGAAACACAAAGAAGAAAGAAGAACAAAGGCTCTCAAAAGATTACCGAGTACCCTGCTCCTATACCATAGATTTTCGTTGTTTAGTTCCTCCGATGCTAGGGCACAAGGGATTGTGGGAACATGGAGCTACTCCCATTTGTTCAAGTGATCTGGTACTGAATCACCCCACAACAACACAAAACGTAGAAAAAAAAAATTATATCTTGGTAGCATCCTCGGCTACGACTGTGTAAAGCCCAGGCTGACAATTTGAAGTTGTCACGAACTCTCTAAAAACTTTAAAAAATAGATGGAAGCAGAAAATACTGAGGTTGCTGTTAAAAAAAAAATCATTTAAATATTCCACGAGTTCCCACTCAGCAAAATGTATTTTAACTCATAACCCAGACGGGGCTCAGCCGTGGAAGAAAACCTTGAGCTGTCTTTACAAAAACATGTCCTTCAGCTTATTTCGTTTATTCTGGGCGTATTGTAACGGAAGAGGCGTTCTTATCATATCTTTTAACGATAAAAAGATATCAGTTGCTGAGAAATGTCTTCAGAAGTATGCCATCTTTACGTGTTTATCAATTCAGTTTACGACCTCTGAGGACACTGCTGTCTTATACATGCGCAATATAATGGATAAGATTTTTTAAATTTTTAAAAGATGTTTATTCGCCTCTGAACACGGAGCAGACATAGGTCAGAGGCTCATCCCATGTCTTTCGTTACCATAACAATAGAAAAACTCAGCACTTTAATATTAACGTATATGTACACGAGGTTTTGGAAGAGATGCACTTTTCATACCCTTAATGGACAAAACCGTCAATTGTTGGGTAACTCTTAGCAGTGGTCCTTTATGACTCGATTATGGTCTTCACAATAGACGTGAGTCGTACCAACCAAGCTGCTAAAATAAGGCGATTAGTTCCCGCATGACCCATTTAGAGAGTTACAAATGTACAAATCCGCCATGACCAATGGCCATGTTAACATTCCCATCTAAAGTTAGACTAGTTCAGATTCCGATAGTACGCAGTCTGTTCCTTCCGCTCTTTCTTCCAGTGAAAACTCTTGACTGGGACTTGAGCTGAACATTCGGCCCTTGAAAAATACAGCTGAGAGCTTGTATATAAAAAATGGGATCTTTTACCATCTTAAGAATTAAATTAGCTCAGAATTAATTACAGCAGGTGTAAACAAATACAAATATTTTTTGCTTCCAAATACAAAATTCTTACGATGGTAAAAGATCCCATCGTTAATGCGGAAGCTCTCAGACAGTCATTAACGCAGAATTAATATAATTTTTACGATGGTAAAAGATCCCATCGTTAATGCGGAAGCTCTCAGAATTAATGTAATTCTTACGATGTGGAAGCTCTCAGACAGTCTTTAGTTTCAATTTTTGAGGTGGTCCTAATGTCGTTGATTTGTGGTTCCCAGTATTTACTGGTGAATGTAATCACCATGAATGACCTGATCTACCGGCTTACATACTACATTTGAAAATGAACTTTCTATATGAAAAAGTGTCTTAACAAGGAAGCTACAAACTGAACACTGGTAGTGGTATTCTACCTGAATACTTAGATCTATACCAAACTACCAAACTGTGAGTTTATTAATAGTCTATAATAACTAAATGAGGTTGGAGAGAAGTGCAGTGATGTTTCATGCAAGATTTGTTCATTGCTACAATTTGTTTTTAGTCCCCTCTGTTCACTGGGCAGGCATGGGTGAGAGGCCCATCCCATGTCTGTCCTTACAGTAACAATCGAAAACTCGCGCCTGACTATCGACATAATATGTACATGAGGTTTCACCGCCCTTCCAGTCATGATACTCAGGAATGATCTGTCTTATTGTTCATTGCTGCTAGAATAATAGTTCATCTTTTGACTGAGAAGTTTCAAAGGGAAATCAGTACCTGATCATATACTGTATATCTACCTGGTTATGCAGGACAAATAATTACTCGTAGGATCAGCCCTGCTTAGTATAATACCTTTCTTACAATTTCATTTAAAATTATTGTCCTGCTGCATAGTTTCATCCTTTTGTTATTAGAATTTTGATGGAATGAAATAGAGAAATGCTCTGCCGCTTGGGGAGTTTTGAGTATCATCTATCTTTCGATCTCATCTCTTCGCTTACTCGTCATTTACTGAGCTGAAATGGAGCTCCCCTCCCCCACCCCCACCCTTTCTTCACTCCTCCGAAAGATTTTAACACCATCCCTAAACCGATTGTGCCTTTTTCCTCTTACATTCATTGATTCTATACCAACCCCGAAATCAAGATGAACAGTTTCTCACTAGTCTTTTCAGTTTGGACTCTCCTTCCATGTCCCCATTACACTAGCCCCAAAACCATCCAAAACTACAACTTAAACTTAAATTTTGACACACCTTTCAATCACGCTTTTAGTACACCACTCTGTTTCGCCTAACAACTCGCCTCCCGCTACCTAATGCAAGAAGAACTTTATCTTCGCCTTGGCTAGTCCTATTGAATTGCTTAAATGCCTGTTATCTCAGCTGGGGTCCATCTAAATCTCAAGTCTTATCGACCATCAGCCGGTGACTTTAACATTTCTTTGCTGGACCGGTTTGAAGAAAGTCTCATGATGTCATTACAATACAACTAACTGGCTACGGTGTTGCTTTTATTATGCTTTTCTCCTGTTATTGTTCAAGTTTTCTCCTGTTATTGTTCAAGTTTTCTCCTGTTATTGTTCAATACTGACCACAAAAAAAAAAAACAACAACAACACCCTACCGACAGAGAGGGATTCTTGAATTTTCTTTTTTGCCTCGGGAGGTATTTGAATCCGCAACCACCAGTTTCTTAATTCCTTGCTTCACATCTTCTCTAACAATAAATATTTTAATCCACCAGAATGAAGCTAGGTGAAAACTGGAATCGCGTATAACCGTTTCATAAGCATGCAGAGATCTAGAATTGATGCCTCATAAATCATTAATATTTCTGAGCTTCTACCGGATTTCCGAAATTTCTATTCATCACAAATTGTGAGAAGGGGGTCAGTCCTATTTATGTTTTCCCACGGTCGTGTGTTCCCAAAGCCATATATGTTCTCATAGTCCTGTGTCCGTGGACATTGCCATGTAGGTGCATGTTTCATTGAAATTACATATGATTCTGCCCAGATTTAACACAAAACTACATCCTGAGTAGTGTGACTGAAATGGTGACTTTTAACTCTTACAGTAACTTAGAACTGGCGCATTATCGATGGAATCTCATACCATCGTAAGAATTACAATAAATCTGTATGTTGAACACTACTAAGGTTGCATTCAGCACTGCTGCACTAATGTAATTCTTACGATGGTAAGAGATTCCATCATTAATGCGCGAGCTCTCAATTGTTCCTTTTGGTACGAATGTCTTCGACCATTGCATCGTAAGGCCTGTGTCTGGCCAATGAGCAACGGCAAATGAACAGATTTGAAAAGCAAAAAAAAAAAAATCATTTAAAGCTGCCATAATCGTACAGGTGGAGATGTCACTATCACTGTCATGTAGGTGTGATGAAATAATAAAAACAGTTCTGTTTTTCAGGACCGTGTCGGACTACCCTTCTCTCCTTCCAACCCGCCACCCTCCATTAGCCAATGACAACCACAAGTAAAGCAAACCCAGCAACGCCGTGCTACTGTCGGCTATGTCGCATTTCAGCTAGACGAGTCTGTCGCTTTCCACTGTCTTGTTTGTACATTAATTTTATCTCAATGTCCTCATATTTACGAGTACATCAACGATTAACATTAATAAAACGTACTTTTTACTTGTACACCAAAGCTTAGCTGGAGGGCCCGGTGGAAGAACAGAGAGAGGACAGATGGATGGATGGACTGATGAGGAGAGGGAGAGATTCACAGTCCTAGCCTAGTAAAATCGATGGCTCCCTGGGTCGGGCGTTGAATTAGACCCCCATCTGTCAATGTCATAAGCTAGATAGATCAATCAGAGGCGTATCCCAAAACTGTGTTGCTCGATCTAAAGAAAGTAGCCTTCTATGTTGAGTGGGAAAACAGAGCCGATTTCAAGCATGAGGACCTACTGTTTGCTGATAGTCGGAACAAACTTATATCAAAATTTACATCTGATCTCATTTTGTGGATTACAGAGGTCAATACTGACAATGACAGCAATCGCATAACAATGACAATGTACATCGCACAGATCATTCCCGGGTACCATGATTGGAAGGATGGTGAAACCTCATGTACATAGGCTATATGTTCGTGTTCACTTTTGTATTTCTTGCCACTTCAAAGTACATAATGTATTCATATATTTTTGTCTTTAAATTGTTTATGAAGATGTATTGTCTAATCTGTTCGTGTCTGTCCCGCCATTTGCTACATGTAATGTTGACCGCCCTCATACCGTGTGCAATAAACTTGTTAACTTGTTGAACTTGTGAGTGCGAGTTTTTCGATTGTTATTGCGAGGACAGACATTGGATGGGCCTCTGACCTCCAATTTAAAGAAAAAAAAACTGCAACAGTATAAAGGCGAATAAAAATTTTAAAGAAAGAAGTAAAATTAAAAACAAACAAACAAAAAACACAACAAAAAGACTATGTACATCGCTCATTTAAGTCAGGTAGCGGGTTATTAGAATATTTTAGTTTTAAATATCATAACTACCTGTGTTCTTGCACGAGAATTCGTTAATGCTGCTCTTCAACTTTACCTCATTCAGTGTTTCAGTAAAATATTTGAGAGTGGGAAGATGGTCCTTCATACGACGGACTTTGGAAGAACCAAGATAACCGGGGGTGGAGGAGAAGAGAGAACTTTCGCCTTTCTAAGTGAGGTCTCACTGAAATCGAGGTCAAATTTACAACCATAAAAATAAAAAAAAAGGACAGAGTGACGACACAGAAAATTCAGTGTCATGTTCCCTCTCCTGGAAGTGATAAGAAAGAGCAGAAATAAAGGAATTTAAGTAAGCCATTGTCTAAACACGGGTACAGCCTGCTGTACAGATAACAACTAGGTGATCTCTACACCTTATCTACATTAATAAATACAGTAATAGCAGAATGGCTGTCTTGCACATAAAGCACATTATACTGATCTTAATAGACCTACAGAGGTCCGATCCTGAATGACGTCACAGAGATCAGTATGGGTATCTCTAGCAAAAATGTCACATGAGGGCCGATGCTCAGATAACCCCAAGGTACTTCAGTTTTCGTTCTCTTTTGGTTCCTACTTTTTTAATTTGAGCCTTTCTCTTCATACATCTATTTATTTATTTCATTCAGTTCTTCCACCCCCACTCGCTACTTAAAAATGTATTGATTAATTCCGTCATTCATACAATAATTCATTTAGAGTGCCCAATTAGCTCAGTAATTAGCTCCATTTACTCGTTAATTTGTCCGTCCACCCATTCTCCTTTCATTTTAAACAAAAAATTATTTATATTTTGTCAGTATGAGACTAAGATATCCTTGAAATGTACTGTGGAATATGCTATCCAAGATGAGTCCTCGCTGGCTGAAAAGGACCGTTCAAAATCTCTTGGTTCCCAAACTCGCTGTAGAGTAATTTTTACGGTCAGTTCATACCTTATAAGCCGTGTTTTTGAAATCCCATAAACTCCCAGATTACACAACATAATTATTTTTGTGATGCAAGATGGTTGGAGCCATTGGACCTACACGCTTTGACCTGATTCAACGAATTGTTTCCAACTAACATAAATGGGACTCCGATCTTGCACATATCATTCTCATGCTATGATTTACTTGCAAGATATTGCATGCTGTACCAGCTAGAAGGCCCAACGTGTCTCTTGATTTCTGTATTGACATGAGTGGATACTGAAAATCAAACAAGTCAAAGGCAGCAACATTTGCTGGAGTAACTGGTGATTTTATTACATTTAGTCTCGTCGTGAGTCCTCTGAAACACCTGTTTCGCTCTCTTTCGAAATGTCTGTACTGTTTTAACTGGCAGGTGATTTATAAACAGCCGTCAAATCTTCATACATTTTCGTTGATGCATCACCAAGTTGCATTCAAGTGTAAACGCAAATGTCCTGTCTCGAAAGGGCACAGGCCAAACTCCTTATTACCTATATACTATGCATCATGCAACATGAAAACAACATGTGAAAAGAACAGGTGTGCATAGAAAATTGCTTTACGTTTAATTTGATACCATGAGCAAAAAGGTTAAAGCGTCGCGGATCAAATATCAAACTAAAATGAATGTGTTCCATAATGGAAGGCAGCGAAAGTTAGGAATGCCACGTTGAAAAGTTGAGCCATCAATACCTTACTCAGAAATAAACTATTTCGTTCTGCACTGCCTTCTGATATGACTGTTGGGATAAATGTGGGAGTTGCTGTTGAGCTTGTCAGTTCCTGATGCCGCGCTGTGAATGGCTATGATGATGCTGAATACCAAGAGGGTGATGAGTATGTTGGGAGTGGTGTTGGTAATGATACCTGGAAAGTTAGTACCAGACACACTGGGAAATATACAGTAGACTACTACAATCGTTTCGCCTACATAGGTATAATCACTCATCCTAAAGACAGAGCCCATCAGTTATATTAAATAGCTTACCCGCACGCTCAATACATGTTCGCACAGTCAAAACATGTCACTCAATGAATACTGCATAGAATATCTAAAGCAGTCGAATGCCGGGGAACGAGCGCATACTTTCGAGTTTGTTTCTTTGTTGTTGTTGTTGTTGTTGTTTTTTATTATTTTTATTCATCCTCTGTACATTGGATAGACATTCGTCAGAGACCTTTCCCATGTGTGTCATTACAATAACAATGGAAATCTTGCATCCTTCCTGTCTAATTAAAAGTCTCTAGTTTTATAATCCACAGATGATGCTGTAAGCAATGCAAGTAAATACACCATCCCAGGGTGGCTGACACTCTGACAGCCTTGACAGCAACGTAACGTCTGAATTATGACTATGAGTTAATATAAAATCAAACTGCCCAGTAGATTTCCAGTCATGGGAAAAGGTATGTAAAGCCTAAAACAGATTACTCTTGACTATCATGACTGGAAGGGCGGTGAAAACTCATGTACATAATGTCCATATTCAGGTGCGAGTTTTCGATTTTGTATTGTAAGGACAGACAAGGGGTGGGCCTCTGACTCATGCCTTCCCAATTAACAAAGACGAATAAACAAAAAAATCCCTCCTGTCATGGTACTCAGGAGCGTTTTGGTTTTTTTTCGAAATCGTGAGTAATGCTGATCCAGAAATGAAAGAACTTGGGACCCGAGCATCACAAAGAGTATATTGGTTCTTCGCGTACACGAGGTTTCAGTCGTGGTGGCCGTGCCTCTAACTGGTCAAAATCTTAAGATTATCACACACATCACTCCTGAGTATCATGACTGGAAGGACGGTGAAAACTCCTGTACTTATGTCCATATTCTGGCGCGAGTTTTCCACTGTTATTGTAAGGACAGACGTGGGATGGGCCTCTGACACATGCCTACCCAATGAACAGAACTAAATTTTTAAACAAAATTTTAAAAAATAATTACGACATTGGAAATCATTAAAAAAAATAATTATCACTCACAATCTCTGCAGGATAGGAAATCAGATCTGTCCTTTGGACAAATTGTGTATAAATATTCACAGAACCTGGAACCACACCGCAGACCTAGAGAAATGCAGCCCTCACGTTCTTTTTTTCTTTAATGTTGCAGGAAGCGTTTTCAGTGGCCAGAGGGGATCTTGTTTATGCCGGACTGTGAGAAAAAGAAAACCAGTTGATTTCTTAATTTTCATCTAAATTGAAACTGCGATTTCATCTAAATTGAGAACTCCCACCGTAAACAACATATAATTTGAGCACATTGATGGTTCTACACCTACTGACTAGTTATTGGCCACCTTGGAACGCTCCGGTGGTTCGAAGACAATCAAACAAAAAAAAAAGAAACTTAGATTACCCAAACAGGCTTTTACAATTTGGCTTCCGCGACCTAAATAAAGCCCAGAATAGAGGAAGATCCAGAAGCTATTACTGACAGTTGAACCTGACTTTGTTGAAAGGGAGGGGCGGTAAGGTCACAGTACTCATGGGCCGCATAATGAGGATCGCAAAGTTACAATGGCTTGCTTAAAAAGGAATGTTAAGCCTCGGCTTTGGTAGCTTTGATCAGGATCGCGTCAATCATTCCTTAAGACTGTATCAAGTTTCCACCACTGAGGCAATTTCTGCTTCTTATCTACGCTAGACTTGGTTTTAGCGACTTAGGGAGTCAGCCAACACCCCATACCTTAGTGACTTGCGAGGAGACGGTAGTCACTCTAGTCTATAATTATACCGTGGGATCTCACAAACTCCAAAAGTTGAAAACAAGTTTTCAAAAAGTTCTACGTATTTTCA
>JAWQUT010000279.1:958438-965111 GCA_033807755.1 Ellobium chinense
ATCGTATATGAAGAAACACTTTTCAAAGTCATCTGTAACGCATTACAAAAACTAATGTATGTACAATGAGTTACCCTTCATCCGAAAATCAATATTTTTTTTTGTTTGCACAGAAATGATTTTACTTCCGATTTCTGAAACAAACAAAAAGTCATCCCTAGATTGCGCCTATCATCTTCAGTGACTGATATCTCAGCTCCTAGTTCAACGACAGAAAACCTCATTTTGATTGGCTGGAGGATATACATTAATTATGAATTGGGTGGGGTCAAAAGGGCTTACTTAATTTCAAAGTTGAATGATTTACACAAATCTTATGCAAATGAAACCTGACACATATGAGAACTGTCTGCTAATGCTGCAAATTTCAAATACATTTCTGCTATGGTTAAGTTAGAGCAAATAAAGAAATAAGATTAAAATATGTTTATCTGTGACATGCCAGGTGTGCGTCTGACACATTGGTCCCGAGACGTCATTTTTTGACATGAGCTTTAATTTTTTTTTTTTTTGTGACGAAAGTATTGCATCTATATCAATGAAACCGGCTAAGATTATAGATTATATATGTTTGTCAACGTACTTCACATTTGATCCAGGTTTAATTTTAACACTCGAAGTTATTAGACCGAATAAGGTTATTCTGGCCTGCCTGGTATATAATACCTCATTTCTTGCGATCAGATATCCGTGACCTCATTAAAAATATTTGTTTCCCCTTAAGCCTAAAGGCATTTTACCCACTTCGCCAAGACAGAGATTACAGGGGTTTTCAAATTCAAAATGTGATCTAACCATGGCCAATATTTGCTTGTTGCACTTGAATAAATTGTGCATTAACAACGTAACCAAAAAAAAAAAAAATCCACCATGGAGCCTTCACAACAAAGAATACCAACCACATTTACCTGAATATTTGCCATACTCAGGTCAAATCCGTGACGAGATTGGTCAGATAATCAGTTGGGTAGCAAAGCTCTGAGTCAGCCAGGATAAACTTCGAGCTTAAATGACAGATTCCGACTGCCAACGGATTATCCAGTTCACAAAGACAGCTGTACTGGAGAGCAGTCACTTTGAGGCACTTAAAAAAAAAAAAAAAAGGTTCCATTTGCGGACATTCCATTTGCGACACCCGTTTAGGAAAGTTGAAAAATCGATACGTAAATCGTAGTCCTTTGCTGATACGATTTTTATACCTCTGCCGGCGATCACAATACTGATACCATTTTATACTCCTTCCGCCGATCAGATAAAACTTCAGTTTAGTGTTAAGAAACAAGGGTTCAGCTGAAGCTTTTCCTGGGGACAGGGAGGTGAAGTGGGATTTCGAGCAAAATATTATTATCGATAAGCACTTATGGCATAAAAAACTAGCTATTTAAAACTCGCTCTTTTTAAATCTATGTCAATGTTTGCAATATTTATAGCTTTTTTTTTAGCGGGCAAACCTCTAAATGGCATACATGTAATAAGGGTGTGCTATTCTTCTGATTTAGTACAATTATTTGTTCGAGATATCTTTTATCAGTTAATATTGCCTTTGAATCTTGAATTTTAATTAGCATACTTCCAAAATAAGCCACATTCATAAAGTGGTAGAAGAAAAAGCCGTATGACTGAAAGGGTGGTAAAACCTCATGTACAAGGGATTACAATTATAAATCTCCCTGACTAGGAAAGAATGAAGCTAGAGAGATGAAATTTCACATACATACTTTTACTTTTCTACGTAGTCACCATCTAATGTGACACACTTGTCCCATCGTCCTTTCACCTTGAAAAGTCCTTGAAAGTAAAACTCACTGGGTTAAGCTTTCAACCACTCTTCTGCTGCACACGAAGCTCCTTTTTCATTATCAAATCTTAGTTCTTTAAGCAGTTTCTTCAATGCAGGGAACAGGAAAAAAGTCTGACGGGGCTAGATTAGGCGAATAGGCAGGATGAGGGAGAACTTTATAGCCACATTTGTTTGCAGCAGCCGTTGAAATTGATGCCCGATGGGATGGCGCATTGTCCTACCAAAGAAAAACACCTTTGCGAAGCTTTCCTGGTCGTTTTGCAGAAAGTGCACCATTAGTTAAGTTTTGTCAAGAGTTCTGGGTAATATTCGCCATTGAATGTTTTATGTTTGGAAGATAATCACACAAAATGATGCCTTCGGAGTCCCAAAAAACAGCATGACCTTCACTGCTGAACGGCACCATTTTCCTTTTTTGGGGGCTGGTTCTGATGGGATTTTCCACTGCTTTGACTGACATTTCATCTCATGATCATATTGATAAAGCCAGGTGTCATCAACGGTTACTAAGCGATCAAAGAAGTCATCACTGTCTTTCACAGCATCCAGCAAAATCCTGCAACACCATTTTCTGTCAGCTTTCATTTCTTCTGTCAGTAGGCGCGGAACCCATCTGGCTGAGACCTTGGACATGTTCAAGTGATCACGCAGAATTGTCCAAACAGAATCGCACGACAGGGATGTTACTTTGACAATTTCTCTGACTGTAATTCTTCGATCTGAGAGTACAAGTTGTTTGATTTTTGAGACATTTAATTTTCTTCAGTGATAACATCTTGAGGACGTCGTGTGTGAGCCTCATTTGCCACATCAAGATGCTCACATTTGAATTTTCTTACCCGGAATTTAACTACAAAATATGAAGGGCTCTTGACAGCATACATTTGAGCCATCTCTTGGTGGATTTCAGTTGGATTTTTGCCCTTGAGATAAAAATATTTGATTACTGATCTAATCTCTAGACTATCTTCTCCATTCAGCTGGCTGAAAATGACTTGTTTCTACCAGTATACTGCTTCTTTATAGGAGTTGTGCACTTTGGTGCACAATAGGATGAAAACTAACAAACGGAAATTTCCAATTTTTTGCACATGCTTATCAATTAAGCTTGTACAGAATCTGTGAAAATTATATTAAATTCCGCACATTCCTTCCTAATCAGGGAGATTTATAATTATGTATGTATACGCGAGTTCTACGATTATTTGTAAGGACAGACATGGGATGAAACTTTGACCCTTGTCTGTCCAGTGAACAGAGGCGAATAAAAATCCCCCGCCTCGCTCTCAATCCNAGGGGCTCTTGACAGCATACATTTGAGCCATCTCTTGGTGGATTTCAGTTGGATTTTTGCCCTTGAGATAAAGATATTTGATTACTGATCTAATCTCTATCTTCTCCATTCAGCTGACTGAAAATGACTTGTTTCTACCAGTATACTGCTTCTTTATAGGAGTTGTGCACTTTGGTACACAATAGGATGAAACCAAACAAACAAACGGAAATTTCCAATTTTGTGCACATGCTTATCAATTAAGCTTGTACAGAATCTCTGTGAAAATTGTATTAAATTCCGTACATTCCTTCCTAGTCAGGGAGATTTATAACTGATCATCCCTTGTATGTATACGCGAGTTGTACGATTATAAAAATTTGCAAGGACAGACATGGGATGAAACTCTGACCCTTGTCTGTCTAGTCAATAGAGGCGAATAAAAATCCCCCACCTCGCTCTCACCCCNAAAAAAAAAATCACTCAAAACAAACAAACAAACAAAATATGGACAAGCCTGCCTTCTCATCACATTGGGATTTTTATTTCAATAAATTATTTTAAACAGGATTATTTCACAATATACGTATGTATTGTCGACATCTCCGCAAAATGGTAGGGTCGCAAAGCGGATCTTTTTCACGGTGGAGAGTCGCAAAATGGACACACTCCTGTAAATGTCCATAAGTAAGTGGGCTAGGTCTATAATCTAATAATTGTATGCACGTACACCACAATGCCGGTATAACATTTTAAAGTTTCAGAAAAGTGTTGGTGACAGACCTGGATCAGTCACTATGGGAAGGATAGGCTTAAGCCTTTATTCAAAAAATATCATACAAAAGAGCCACCTTACGTAACTTCATTGCAGAAAAAGAGCTACTGTTTTTCGTACTCTAGAAGAACTGAAAAAGGCCACTACGCACGCGATACTTGCCTATATCTTCGCCACCACCTCAGCAAATGAGGAAATATTTAGGTGGGCCTGTACCTTACTGCGTGGTTCAAAAGGAACAAAAAAAGTGTGGCTGTTCGAGAATCTAAATGTCTCCATTTGGTGAGCGCTGCATAATTAAAATCATCATTTGAGTTTTGTGAAGGAAATTAACCCGTCCCCGCCAGTAAACCGGCATTTTTATACAGAAATGTTCACAATTATGACATTTTCATACATATAATGATATATTATAGCCTGCTCAAAAACTTGTATGTATCCACTTCAGTTGGCGAGCAGGAATAACAACAGCAACTGTAGCGAGATTCAGGCATTCTGTTACAGAGATATCGATGCTCCTCAGGGCAAAAGTTGATGGGGGGATGGGGGGGNGGGGGGGGGTTCATTTAATTTTGGAATGTTAAAAACAATTGGTAACTGGTCGACTGAATTGCAGTCACAGTATGCCCCATCCGGGCTGCCAGCCGGATAGTGTGGATTGCAGCTTGTCTTCGAATCCAGCCGGTTTTAATATCCGGGGGGAAAAATTCAACCTGATCCGGTTTTACGTAGAAGGGGGAGATAACAACTGCTTAAATCAATTAGACGATTTGAAGAAAGGTATACGCAACAAACCATAGTCAAACATTGAGTATGTCTTTAAGCGAGGAAAAAAGCACATGTATATTTATTATTGAAGTGTAATTTATCTATTATCAAGCTCTGAAAGTGAAGGTATATGTGTGTGTGTGTGTGTGTGTGTGTGTGTGTGTGTGTGTGTGTGTGTGTGTGTGAGAGACAGAGAGAGATAGAGAGCGAGAGAGAGAGATAGAGAGAGAGAGAGCGAGAGAGAGAGAGAGAGAGAGAGAGAGAGAGAAAGGGTAAGCGAGTGTGCGAATGATGGAAGAGTGGTTCTGCCAACGACAGCAGGAAATTACGACTACATTGAAAATCGAAAAAGGTGGGTAAAAAAGAGATGTAGGAGTGAGCAAATAAGAAAAAGTGAAAGTTGGAGAGAAGTACCGGTTGAGAGAGGATGGAAAACAGGAAGGCTGAGATCCCGAAATAGATCATTTGAGTATTCTGACAAAGCACGATTGTGCTTTGCCAAAATACTCACATGATTTATTATTGAGGTCATTTAGACTACTGTCAAAAATAACAAAACCGCTTACATAATATAAACCAAACAGTTCAGACTGTGCAGATGATAGCGGGTCATACATTTATAAACACCCCCGCATAGCGAAATACTGTGCATCCTTTTTCAATCTGTCAACAAAATTTGACATTTAATTCGAAGGCCTATTCACTGCAATGGGTGTGGCAATTCGTGCAGAATAGTTGTGCTTAATTAAACACTTCATCTTTTTTATCCCGTTCCATTCACCTTATGTTCATTCAGAAATTCAATGAATGCCTTACATACGTATCTTGTACAGCATTTCATTTGAACTCAGTGGATGCTGCAGAAGCCTTGACAACTGGGGGGAGTTTTGTGAATGACTGTAAACAAAACATTTTGTTTGAACCGAGAGGGAAATCACAATAAATACAACTGGACCTTAATAACACCAACTCCATCAGCTCCATACTATGAACGCTAGCCTTCCCCCTCACGCAGAAAACAAATAATGCGTATATTATGTGTTTACATTTTTATTTTGCCTAAACGTACTCTTTCTTATTGTTGTTGTGGGGAGAGGGGAGGAAGAAGGGTAGGGACGTTTCGTTTCAATGTACATGTGCTAACGTATATAGGCCTGTAATGCTAAAAAACACCAAAAAACAAAACCGAACAGCGCTGTATTCTACTGTTAGTTCTAGTACTTTTCTATAAAATTTATATTATCTATTATAGAATTTGTTTGCAAGTGCGTAGAATAAAGACATCATGTCCTCCCCCTCTCTTAATTTTCATCCGCCAAAAAAAGAAAAAAATTGATAGAGTTGGTTTTTTTTCAGAGGAAAATGAAACCTGTTCCCAAGAGGATAGGGCAAGTGCATCTTCGTTTTACACCCGAAAAACTGCCGTTGACGGCAGCAGATTGCCCACGGCAATACCGGGAAGTGCAGAAAGATCATTAACATCGTGAGACTAGGTACTTCACTTTCTACCTTTTTGTTTTATTTTGTTCGTTTCAATCAATTTGCGCTAACAAAACAAAACAAAACAAAACAAAACAATGGATAGTACTCTACGCATTTCTTAAATGCCATCACGTAAACCGAATCTGAATGAGCAAACTCAGCTGAAAGCGGTTGCCCAAGGTTCTCCCTATGCAAGTTTATTATTTTTTTGTGTGTGTGCTTTTTTTTGTTTGGGGGGGGGGGTGNGGGGGGGGTGTCAAAATATAAAGAAATCTTTTTTCTCTCTAGTTAGAAAACTAATACTCCATGATCTCAAACGTAGTCTATCTATATGGCACATCAAAAAAAAAATTGATGTTAGAAAAACTATCGTCTTAACCCTATGGTCTCCGAATAATCTTTTAGCAGATTTCAGAAACGACACTTGGCGGTCACATTATGTCTACTACTCGTACAATTTATGGTACACCCGGTCGCTTCGGCGGGTCGTTGCAATACCAAGTTCAACCTTAAGCTTTCTGGGGATTTTTGTTTGTTGTCGGTAGGCAGTGCATCGGAAGACGCGGAAGTTGAG
>JAWQUT010000279.1:973791-1001390 GCA_033807755.1 Ellobium chinense
GGTTTAAATCCCTATCATGAAAAGCTTATATCCACTATGTACTTTAGTGCACTTGGTGTATCATCATATATTAATTTTACACCATGTATTGCAGCACAGGGCTAATTGCTCTGGAGGAGCTTGACTGACATTTGCAAGGAATGACCCCAAATTTTGATATAATAATGGGCAACTAAAACACAGCTTTGTTAAGTGACACTGATAATAAGTGACACAATGGGGGATGAGGAACATGATTAGCTTGTCTTGGTGCCTAATGCGTAAAGCAAGAATCAGTTTACCTCTTAGGTATACCGGAAGTGATGCACCACTTCTAATTCTATTGTGCACACATATCTCTTTTATCATGTATTGTTCAATGCATTTTCATTATGAATGAGATGGATAACATTGTATGGCATTGTAATTCAGCTTCCCTGCTGGATGAACAAAAATTATTTTCACTATTTATTTCTAGCATAGAAACTGTTAACAAAGCCAGTGCAACTTCAACACTTTACGAACATGATGTGGAAAGCTCTAAGATGCACAGTGCATGGTATATTTCAAGTGCTCAGCTAGACTAAACTACCTAAAACAATTTTATAAGTCCCTGGACATGATTCACTCAAGCTAGATCTGCTTGACTGCAAAGTGTTTTAGTAATACCTTCCTGGGCGCAGTCCAGGTTAAAACGTCACTGATGCATCACCTCCTTCCCTCAATTATCATCCCAAAATTACGACTCTCATCAAAGCCAAAACAGATCTTGAAGAGTCCCTACATCTACAAAGGTCTACCCTGATGTGTGGATAAACACTACCAAAAATAAACCAGCACAAAGGAACATCAACAAGTGAATCTGGTTACACAGAATGACAATATAGTATGTGTACATATAAATTATCAATATTAACAATGTACTACATCAACACATGCATTTAACCATGACCAAAATATATTTCAGTTCTGAATGAAATAAAGCCCTAAGGCTAAAGACCACCACCACTTCCAGTCTTCTTGCTCCTAACTCCACAAAGCCTGAACTCTTACTTTGTTCAGGTAAACAAATGGAAATCCACCATAAAAATTTGGAGAAAAACCAAGCACACTAATTTCTCACAACAAATTAGCCAAAATTTAAACAAATATAATGGGGAGAAACAGAGCAACAGGGAAGGCCACTTACTAAATTTACTATAAAAGCCCAAAGCTTGAACTTTTATTGTCCTTTAAGTGATTTCACAAGATATGTCAGTGTGCCAAAATGTTAATTCCTGAGTGTGGACAAACTTAATGCTGAATGCTATCATTTCAACTCTTGGTTTAACGGCTGCATTTATCAATAACAGCAAAATATGCCTGCAGTTTGATACCCAACACAGAATATCACTGGCCTGTTTATTTGTCTCTGGTGCTAAATGATTACACTAGAGCTGCACCAGCCAAGTGCAACAGTTCAGGGATCTCAAACTAAGATGAAACTTTCATGACACTTATATAAGAATGAGTAATGTGCAATACAGATTTGTTTTAAATCAACTGATCTGACTGCAGTAATAAAGGTGCAGGGCACATTCAAAAGATTCTTTTACAAATAAATCAGAAAAAAAAAATGCAACAAATTTAATAGACATTTTAATTTTATCGAAATATGAAAAGAAGCTGCCATGAGTATCCATTTAGGCAACCATGTGATTCTCAAGAACCACTTACAATACTCGACTCTCCTATTTTATGCTGTAGTCTACCATCTTTTCTTTGTGACACACCAGTCTGTATTAGACAAAACACTCTGGGCTAAGACTTACAAATTTCAGCCTGTAACCGTTCAACACTTTGGCACCTAGTAACATGAATTCACACTGGTCAAATCAGAGCCCACACTGAAACAGTGATTCAACACATACATATACATCATTGGATATAAAAAAAATTGAAAAAAAAGAAAAGGGTAATATTAGCCACAGTGAAACAAATCAGGACCGGGTTAAGATAGAGAAGGCAGCATGCACATACCACAGTTACAACGCCAAATTTTGGAGGGTAGTACCACACTCAGACCTTGTCATCATCACTCTCATCATCACTTATGACAGGATGCCTCACTTTGGTTGCTGCTCGGCGCTTGGCATTTTTCCTAGTTTTTTCTGGCTGTTTTGAGCAGAAGCATCAATAAAATTATATATAATGATATTGTTCAGTTTTAATTAAGTTTAAAACTATTGTCCTGAAAAAGAATAAGATTACTGCGGCCCAAATTCTTTGTTCAAAATGTTAAAGACCAAGGGGTTTTCTATCACACTGTGCAGATATATAACAAATAATTTCTGCTCCTTGCAACTCCAAAATAAATGGAATAAAGTGTAATTTATTTGTGTGTCTATGTTCACAGATAGTATGTTTGAAAAAAAAAATGTAACAAACATGGCTGCACTTAAAACACTACACATTACCTCTTTAGGTGTTTTCTTGCCCCCATCTCTCCTCTTCCTTGTTCTTGTTGCCTGACCTGAAGAGGAATGAAATTTCAAGAATTCAGATGATAGTTACTGAAGAAGGAAAACAAACTGATGAAGTGGGACTGCCTTTTAGAATGAAAATCTACAAAGAACATCCAAGTGACTGATGATAAACTTGAAAATCTGAGTAAAATAAAACCAAACCCTACTTCAAAATATTCTCCTATAGGCCTTCCCTCTGAAAGCAATGTTTTTAATGACATGTCTCAAGGTTAACTGCCTTATTCTTTCCTGTGAGAAAACCCACTGATACATGTCAGTTGAATATAGAAATACTGTGACCCCTCCCTACTCCCAACTATCCTGGTTCATCAGTAGCATTCTAGACAGTTTTAAATAAGTATGCCCCCCCCCCNAAAACCAAACAACAACAATGTGGTTAACTATCATTATATTATAGCATAATATTCTCACTATAGTATCACATGAATTAGTTCAATAAAACTTACTGTCTTCATCATCACCATCCTCCTCACTTTCTTCTTCCTTCTCTTCCTCCTCACTGTTCTCACTTTCTGTGGATGACTCCTCTGGTTTAGCTTTGGCCATCTCCTTCTCCAGCTTTTCCCTAGCATTTGTACATACAGATTGCAGTACTATGGAGTCCTCATATATCTGGAAGCACAATGATGTATAGACTTCACTTTTCCATTCACTATATGCACCATTAACTATTATAAATTGCAAAATGCAAACTGCATCCAATTCAACTTGTGCATATCCTGTGAAACCCTGATATTAACCTCTTTAACACCTATATGATGCATGCCATCTCTGCCCTCGACAAATATTGCTGCATGGACCACATTGTACATCAGAGATAATGAAAACCCTGGTGCCAGTAAAGACGTACGATTTGTGTCCATTTTTCACAGTGCTGAGAACTCTTCTGTTTACAAAGTGAATGTATAGGATGGTAAAAAATGGGTTTACAAATGAGCGACCTGGCTAGTCATGAGATAGTTGGACTTATTTCTTATTGCTAGCAAATCGATAAAACGGAAGGAAATGAAGAAATGAAAAGAGACAAGACATTATCTTACAACAGAGCCCTCCATGTTGAAACTCTGGGCATTCTGGCACAGCTCCATAATGTCAGCCTCCAGTTCATCCAAATTTCTGTACCGATGAGTTGAGATTCGTGACTGTGAGAAGGTGAGTATTGAAAGATTAGAAATTCATCATGGTCTAATGAAAATGAAGCAGATGATGAAATGCAAAGATGTATTTGATCAGTATTATTGTGGCCTGCTGAAAGGGACCTACTGAACAAAATGTTAGTGTCACAGTCTTACTCAAGTCACAAAGGTCAGCCATCATCAGGAAAGTAAGTTCTGTGAAAATTTTAAAGGGATTTGAAGCTTTTTGGTTGTTGCTTTTCTTTGCACAGCAGCATCATATTGAAAAAGATGACTTCTGACACGAAGCCAGATTATCAATGGTTCCTTTGCCACAGTCAACTGCATACATAAATTGTTGGCCTCTAAGCAATGGTACAACCTAAGAAGAGGCACAGCAAACTCAAAAGATGACCATGTCTACAATATAGCAACAATGTGAAACAGATGATACAGGTAATTAATGAGCTGTCACCCAGTTCAAGGTTTTTTTTCTCCACTTGTTACTCGAAAATTCCTCTAACGGCTTAGAACATAATAAAAATAGGAAAACACAAATAAATTACAAATTAAATACCAGAAATGTTGCAGGTGTCTGTATAAATAAGAAAATTACATTATCAACACCCTATAACTGTCTTTCATATTCTGAAGAATCTAACACTCTCACGATATTGTCTCAGTTTCAAACTGTCATTTGAAGTGGCAATTTTCTAAGTGATGAATCATAAATCTTGAAATATCAATTTTCATGATATCAATACTAATTTCACATGCCATCCTGCAATGCATCTGCAGCTACATACTACTTTAATGGTCAGATGACATTCTGCAAACTGTTGGAGCCTGCAGCAATTCCTTCTCTAAATTTAATAAAGGGCAGATAGTAGGGTCATGCTTTTGTACATGTATTTAGAGACCTTACTTTGAAACATCAAGTAAGAACAGCCCTAGTTTTATGTAAAATTACTCTTTGGGTTAGTCCTTGTAAATGTTACAGTACTTTGTTAATTTCAGAATAGAAAGATATTATATTACAGCTTCCATCAATCATTATTTATATACACCATATATGCAAAGGAGAGAACTAATTTTGTAAATCACAAGGAAATAAACAGTATTGACGAACTTGCCAAGAAAGTTAGCAAACAGTTATTCACAGAATGATAACAAATCAGAGCTGTTGGCAAGCTGAAATGTTCTGTGTAATAATGGTTTGTATTGTACTTGCTTTTTACCTTTGAAACTCAAATGATTTGATTCTTTCTGCATAGGAACTGAATGGACTCAAGCCTAGTAAATGCAACTAGACACAGATTTGACAAAATGAGACTCGCACTTGCTGAGTTCACTTGCCAATAGCTCTGACACCTATATGCACTATCTCATTGGCTTACATTTCCTTGGTATTCTTGTTGTGTTTGTTTTATCTAGCGAGCCCCAGTCTTTCTTCACACGTATAGCATGATATGTGAATATCTATCACAACTGGGCAATAAATATTCTAAAGAGCTCAGATCAGCATTATCATTATGGTATGGTGCTATTGCCATCATTATGGTAATGTGCTATGCAGTCTGAGACTTATAATAGCCATATGAGTGCTTTGAATGGAAGTGAAGTCAAGATGTAGTTGGGTGGCATAGACTGTGAAACAGCTGAATGTTTCAATGGGGAAAAAATCAGTTAAAAACCAGAGCTGGAATATCTTCAAGCTCATCTCATAAATTTCAGAAATATTAACTACCCAATGGTGATTAATAGTTACAGAAAGATAGGTCAGAGATGATGAATGCTTTAAAGATTGGCATGAGATAAAAGTAAAATTATTAAAAAAGGAAAGGCTCAGGAATGAGATCAACTGAAATGGTGGAAGTAAAATTGTGACAAGGAAAATGAAAGTTATGTAAATGACCAAAGGCATGCGTTTTTCCATGTCAAAACAAATAATATTTTGCTTACTTTTCCAGGAAATGGTGTTGTTTATAAATCTCAAGCTCTCGTCCACAAACAGATGTGATGATGAAGTGAGATGATTTTCAGGTCCAAAAGAATTAGTTAATTCATTTTTAAAGAAGTGTGATGAGATATGAAGGATTTTTTTTTTACAAACTTAGCTTAGTGTGTGAATGGCCAGCAGCAAGTATGTGTCTCGATGATGGACAATTAGGACTTACAGAGATCTTCTTGAAATCTATTGGTTTCTGAATGATTTCGTAGTATTCCGGCATGAGCTTTCGCGACGGTAGCTGCATGAACATACTACTGAGAACTCGACCATCACTGGAAAACACAAAATATAATCTGCATCTGAGCACTGGCACAAACAAACTACATTTACATGAGACAACAAACTAGACAGCTGACAGATATATATACAGTATATATTTTCTGAGGATGAAGGCTCAGTCAGGCCACTTACATTAATCTTCTTGAAGTCCAGGGGGTTGGGAATGATTTCATAGTATTCTGGTGCAGCCTTGCGCGATGGCAGTCGCATGAATATGGTGCTCAGCACCCTTCCATCGCTAGAAATACATAAAACCATACAATTCCTACCCCCCATATGATCAACGCAATATATGGCAAAGAAATCAACTCCTTGCACTGTCATATTCATAATTAACACAGGCATAGACAGACAAATTAATCACTACTCTTTATACAAACACATACATGTAGACATTAAATGCACAACCACTACCCCTAATCAAAGACATTCTGTAATATTTTCTCTTTATATGAAATTTTACTGTACATTAAAGACCAAATATGTTTGTAATCGAGGCAGAGGTGTTCTCAAAGACTACACTATTAGGCCGACGTGATAAAATGCAATGTCAGTTCAACAAGACATGACCGCTCCAAAAGCTATCAATCTGTATACTTGAATTTTATCTGGTGTTTATGATCATGTGGCACTCAGCATGTCTATCTGAAATATTGCCACTTGCTAAACCAACCTTCTGATAAAACAGGACCTTTGATGACACCTCTGCTTCAAGACCCACCTTAATTTTAACCCCGAGTGCCACTTGTTCACCTTATGTCTACAAGTAACAGAATCTCTAAACATTTTTCAGCATCTGTTGAATGCATCTACAATTTACCATAAGTGCTATCTTAGGAACTGAATTCAATTTAAAGATTCAACCACCAGACACTTGCATACAACTATTCAAAAGCACTCTAGGAAATCATACAATATTGCTAGCCACTTCTGACAATGACAATTAATTCTCATAAATTTACATAACTGGCTATATCCTATATTTCTATTTTTAAGAATTGTTACCTGTCCTTGTAATTGACAACGACGTTATAGAGTTTTCTCATCAGACGAGTAAGCTTGGGGGGATTTGGCTGCTGCTTTTCCAAAGGAGGTCGCCCTCGTCTCTTCTTCTCCTTGGGTTCATCATCAATGATCATTGACTTTCTTTTGCTGGTGCTGGGTGTGGCTGCTTCAGATTTTCTTTTCTTGGGCTTCTTTGGTTTCTTGGTCACTTCCTCAACCACTTCATCCAGGTTCCCTTCTTCAATAGCCTAAGGAAGAAAGATAAGTAGAGGGTTTGTAAAAGAACATGAACATTTACTTTTTTTCCCAGATTCTTTTTTAATATTTTAACACAATTCATTGCTGTTAAGCAGTATAACTTCATCACCAATACTGTGGTTATCACCGAGTGCTGAACCTAATCCAACTTCATCACACAGAGCTGCCAACCTCCAAAACTGGATTTTCATATTCCAGGCATCAAAAATTCATATTCTGACCCTGATTTTCATACTCACACCGGTGCAGAAAAATAATCTCGCGAAATTTAAATGAATGTCTCCTTTTAGCTGTTTAGTCATACTTTTAGGCTTGTAGATAGCTACTGTTTTCGTATCACACTAAAAAGCTTTCCTTCAGCTTTAAACTGAGGTAATGGGAGTCACTCACTGTGGTAAAATAATATACTTGACTATCAACAGCTCTTTCCAAATCCTTTTCATATTCCTGTGATCTAAGTGCTATTTTGATCAGGTGAATTCTTGCTTTTAACTGAAAAAAAATCCCCCTTCCTTTAAAATTAAAAAAAGAAACCAAAAACTGATAAGATATGTAACAGTAAGATACTGGCAATAATAACACAAGAACGCCCTCATATTGTAAGACAAATTTATACAAAAGAAACTTGTTTATCACATAATTGCTGCTAAGCTTGAAATTCAAGACCATCAGAGGACAGACTGTAGCACTTTACCATGCCCACTAGGAAAATTAAATCATTTATATCCTGCTAAAATTTTGATGTCACCAGAGACCTTGAACTGCATTAATAGCAGTAATGTACCCAAGTGTAAAATGCTCGGTACAATCACGGAATAGGACCGATCTTGTAGCTAAACCAATGACTAAATGAACTGTATTAATGCAAGAGCGGTCCTGTCCCAGGAGATAGCCAAATGCTCACATCCATATCTTAAATTGCTCTCTCAGATTTAAGCTTGTCATCTGCTGGTAAAGCAGGAAAGAGAAATCCATCTAGTCTAGAGCTAGCCCTAAACTTTCCAAACTGGGGCAAAACTGGACAAATTTATACAAAAGAAACTTGTTTCTTCTGTCAGGCCTACTAGACTAGATCTAGTCTAGTAGTACAGTAAAGGTCATTAACCTTGGCCCTAAAGCCAACACTATTATAGTACACTATGCTCATCCCAAATGTAGGTCATCTAATGCCCTGAGGGCCTACAGTATACACTCACAACAGACCAAATGAAACAGCCTACACAGGTAATGTGTAGATACTCTGGGTATGGCACAATGCACACCGGTACGCATGACGGGATTCATCCGGCATCAAAGTAAAGCCCCAAATGCTGCAAGGTTATCTGGAGATGGGTTGAACAATAGCATAAAGCCTCCTGTGATGACTGGTATCTTTGTAGGAGACTTCTAGTTTCAACTAAACTTCTTCTGGATCTAGCAATTTTGGTATGCGGCCNTTTCCAAAGGAGGTCGCCCTCGTCTCTTCTTCTCCTTGGGTTCATCATCAATGATCATTGACTTTCTTTTGCTGGTGCTGGGTGTGGCTGCTTCAGATTTTCTTTTCTTGGGCTTCTTTGGTTTCTTGGTCACTTCCTCAACCACTTCATCCAGGTTCCCTTCTTCAATAGCCTAAGGAAGAAAGATAAGTAGAGGGTTTGTAAAAGAACATGAACATTTACTTTTTTTCCCAGATTCTTTTTTAATATTTTAACACAATTCATTGCTGTTAAGCAGTATAACTTCATCACCAATACTGTGGTTATCACCGAGTGCTGAACCTAATCCAACTTCATCACACCAAGATTGACGGCGCTCCACAATCATGGCAATGGAAATATCTCTGATTCACTATGGAGTCTTTACTGATGCCAAGAGAAAACTACTGAGCAGTAAGTCTGCACTAGAGGTACTGCTCACCCGTAACCACTGCTTCTCCGTGAGGGAGTCAGAGTAGTCCACCTCCTTACGAGCCCGATTTCCTCGCCCAAATAATTTATCCTCCTCATCTTCCATGGTCAGTCTCTCAACTTCCTTGTCATCCTTGACTATCCACATGGGCAGCTCACTCTCTTCCATGAGACGCGGCTTCCTATTTCCATCTCTGGCTTCTGCTCTCCTGCGGTCCATGTCCATGCGCTGTTTAATATCAAGAGTAAGAAAACATTATTTCATGCTTTACTGCAAGATATTTAGACATCTCCAGGCGAGCAAACTCAATTTTTATTCTTAAGAAATCTCACATGTGCTGAATATTCATCATTTTTTGTATTCATTTCAAACAATACTCTGGTACTGCCAGCTCAACATTATGGCCAGAGATAAGTAGTGGCCAACAGAGAAACCCATTAGAGAGGAGTTTTAAAAGGATTTGGTTTTAAAGTCAGGTAATTTCCTCTATAGCTTATGTGTTCAACCCTAGCTTTAGAAAAATCTTTTGTATACATTATTACATGCAATGGCACAAGTGGTGCGGAAATAAAACAGTATGCACAAAGTGCTGCTCTGTACCCACCTGATAAGCCTCAAACTCATCTTCGGTTCTGGCCAGCATCTGATTGATGGTCTCATCATCTGGGAATTCATCTTCCTCCTGATCACACACAAAAAAAAAATCAATCAAAATAACTCTGCAAACCAAAATCTTTGCTTCACACATTTATCCAGCCACATTTTGAAAATGCTGAACGACTGGAGACAAAATGGAAGTAGGTCATAGTTCATTAAATCTTATCTATTTTTTTATTACACACCCTCCCGCCTCACATATTGCCACACTCTTAATCATGGCCCAAGAATTGTACAATCCATGAATGACTCTATCCCAGTAACATTGCAGAATGTAAAGCATTATGATCTCTGTTGCATCATGAGTCTTCTTGGGCTGGATAATATCTGAATACATGTAATAAGATGACTTGGAGACCTGAGCAAATTCCGTACACTTCAAGCAACAATGTTTTAATTCATGTCCTTGACTGGACCCACTCACCTCATCTTCATCAGCTTCTTGTGTGAGAAGAGCCTGCAAGAACATCTTCCTCTCCATGTTTGTAGATTTGTTGTCAAACATGCCAGCTTGGATAACTTTGGAATCAACATTCAACTTGTATCGGGCTGCTGCCTGAATGCGCTCTTCAACCGAATTGACTGTCATCAGGCGCAGAACTCGCACCTCATTCTTCTGACCAATACGATGAGCTCTGTCCTGTGCTTGTAAGTCCTAGAGATAAAAAACTGCCATGGGTCACTTGCCCACCTCATGTGTGCATTTAACATCCACCGAATCACAAACCATTAGAAATCTGCTTTTAAATTTCACATGTTGGGGCGAACTTTTCTGGTCTTTATTTTTATCCCTGGATCAAATGTTTCCGATGCAGATTTAACCGTGATTACTATTTTCAGTTTACAACTGTGCACCAAATCTTTCCGACAATGTTACTTCTCACAACTACAATACTTAGCTCTGCCATCTTTTCACAAAAAGGCACATATGCAATAGGAATTGTACTGCATATGTGCCCTTTCTTCATAAGACAGCAGAGCTGACTTGCATGGCTGACCACTTATGACCTCTATGCCTAAATTTAACACTATCTACATACAAAATGCTCCAAATATATATTATTAAACAGTATCATCATAAAATTACATTATACACAGAGACAACAATAGTTAGACTGGGGGTTTTATGCTCTGATATGACAGGTCAAGTAAATGACATCCAAAGTCAGTACCCACCTGATGTGGATTCCAGTCAGAATCAAAGATAACAACTGTGTCCGCAGTCTGTAAATTCAAACCAAGACCCCCTGCCCTGGTACTCAGCAAAAAGATGAAGTAAGGTGAATCTTTGGCATTGAACATATTCAGTAAGCTGCCTCGATCTTCAGACTTGGTTGTTCCATCAAGCCGCAAGTACCGGAATCCTGGGAAGAGAAGTCAGCTTCAATATACTCAGCCTAAAAGAAGAGTACTTCTCCAAAGCTCATCTAATTCTTTCTGAGTGCTTTATTATAATTTAAAGGGATATTATGTAAGGGCAATATATATTTCCTAAAGGACATCACAAACGTCGAGGGAATTAAGACAATATGCTCAATTTTATTTTGAATGGATTAAAAAGAAATGCATCTGACTACTTTTGAAGTTTACAACTTCGGGTCCATTGTAAATGTAAAATGAAAACAAAAACAGATGCGACAGATCACCTGAACATATAGCTGAGCACTTTTCTCCACATATCTGGAGGCATATTTTGACTTTTGTTTAAGATGCCTGAATTGAAATTGTGATAAATACTGGAAAGATGGGTATAAAGTTAAGACACAGTACTGTGGAGAATGGGACAACAAAACGTCTTTTCTTAAAAACTTAGTATCACTGACATTACTTATATAGAGATAATTTAAATTAGAAGAGAGTTCATTTCCTGATTTCAAACTAAAGCAGCTCTGAACTTACCTATCTGATATGCTCAAGGCAAAATGACAAAACTTTTGAAGGAAACAGTAACTAACCCCGGTAAACGAAGTAATCCTCCATTATACTCATGAGTGAAGTCATCTGACAGAAAAGCAGGACTTTATGACCAGTAGATTTCAACTTCGGCAATATTCTGTCAAGTAGCTCAAACTTTCCTGAAGAACGGTAGAGTTCTGGTCTGTGAACACAGATAAAATGACTTTCAGTAAAGTTTTGACTCAAAGTTCACTAAATTGAAGCCGCACTTACCGAGCTGAAGTGCTTAGACCAAACTGATGCCTTTTCCAAGATAGCAGTGACAATATACTTGATTCTGATGTCGCAGACTATTCAAAAAGCATATATATTACAAGCATTCTGACCACTGTTTTGGCTCTCAAGCAGCACTTTTCATTGATATGAAAATGTTCAGTATTCTAGCTACGGTGTAGCAGATGAATGACAAATGTCAGTTCCTTTCAGAACTAATCTGCTGCTGCTTGCATTTTAAACTCCAGATAATTGTTTAATTATTCAGAAATTCAGCAACCTCAAAATCTTAAGATTTTTTTTTATACAATGAGAGTTTATAATTTGAACACAAAACTGGTTTTCAAACAAAATACCTTTATAAAATACCTATATGCTAATAATTTGTTTCCATTTAACAAACTTTTATTTGTCAGGCCATGCAACTTCTAATTGATTCAACCAGTCCTTATGCCACAAGATTGCATACTGAATTTTCAAAGCAGGACGACAGCAAAAATGTATAATGACGGCATTAAAATGTATTAAATACAAGCCGACTTCTTATTTTAAGTCCTTAATTCATCCCCCACCATTCACACACAACTTTTCCTACAGGGCACTGCATTTATGCAGCTCACTTTAGTTCCAGTGTCTCCTTGCCCCCTTAAGATTTTTCTTGTTTACATCTTACCCACTAATAGTGCCATGGCAACCTAAATGGTCAGCGATAGCTTCTTCAATATGCTGGAACATGAATGGATGGTTACAAATCTTCCTCAACTGCATGATGGTGTTCATCAAGGTCTTTGTTCCTGCCTTGCCCTGAAAGGGAACAAGCAAACATATATATAGAAGTCTGCTTGATAGTTGTGTCAAAATGTGTCAAGAGTAATTATTCAGTTTCATAAATCTGTCAATTGCTCCTTCTACAACTGAGTGACCAGTCTACACATATTCACATGGTTTCTTTTCCACATCCACTGAACCTCTCGAGTTCCAATGTTCATTGCCACCACTTTTCCTTCATTTCATGTCACTGCAGAATTCACCCCTTCCTGCACATCTCAAAGTACTACCATCTTTCATATTCAACCCCTAGTTACTGAAATTACCTTCATTTCCACCCAAACTATCTGCCTTCATTTCCACCCAAACTATCTGCAACTCACCCTGCTCATACATTTTCTACCCCACCTTGCATCCATGGTACCATTCACATAAAATCAGGGAAATCTGAAATATCTATCCTGAGTTTTTGGACATTCTGAAACTCTTTATTGGGCACCAGCTTAAACTTAAAGTTACCTAGCAAAAAAGTACAATAATATCAAGCTACCTTCTTGTCTTTCTCCGATCCATCTGTCAGAAGTACACCCCTACTCTGCATGTGGTTGTATATAAGTCGCTGAAGAGCTGACATGTCACATTTGATGACATACTCCACCTTGAAGAAAGAAATTCAGAGAAAAATTTCAACTTTCAACTCCTTAAACTCAAACTGTTATATTAGAATATTAATACTAAGTTCTCCCAAACATTCCACATCAATTGTTATGCAATTAACAACCAGGCTGACATCGTGAAGTGCACTTTGTTAAGCAAGAAACAGATTTAAAATAATTCTGTCATCCATATATTATTTGTAGCAGTTCGAAAAGTCACTGGAAGCCTGCGTACTCAAATGCAGTAACCAACACAGTTATTATAAAACGCCAAATTTGCAGGCATCATTATAGCCCTGCAGTTTGGTGAATAAGAAACAAATAGTCTTGAGAAAACAGAATTTTTTGTTTCTTGCCAAAGCTTGCACACACTCTAAGAGCTTTCTCAAAAGACTATGCAAGTTAGAACATTATTCAATTCAGGCAGCAGACTTTTCTGAAGGTTCTTCATAAACAATATCTTCCCCAAACATGAAATAGGCATGTGCTCAGCTTGGTTTCTTACATGTTTCCTTGAGTCACCTAAGACCCTGAGAATGCATAAAAGCTGAGAAACCATTTTAGCTAATATAACCAACCTTCTCGGGCAACTGGGATTCCACCTCTTTCTTCAGACGTCTCAACAGGAAAGGTCGCAGTACTTTGTGTAGACGTCTAATAATCAGCAAGGTTTCTTCCTGGTTCAGCTCCACCTGTAGGTGCATTTAGAAAGAGTATAAATTGCCATTGATGGAAAACATCCTTTGTACAATTCTCAACTACATGCAAACCCATGGATGCATCCCTTTGACTTTAGAATTATCCAGTAAGCAAGTACTCCTTACATGCTGTATGAAAATTAAGTTGTATGGATTCTACACCTGCTGCATAATTCATGTCTGTTTAATGATGTTGGACAATTCTGAAACTTCTTCCAGTGAGGACTGTGAATAGACCCACCTTGCCCTTGGGAGCATTAACTAAAACCAATTCCCAGTAAATTCTGTGGAAATCCAAATTCAAATCCACTGCACATGAACATGGATATTCACATCCTCACTTCTTACCTTCTCTCCTGTCATGGCAAATGGAGCATTGAACCACTGTTCAAAAGTAGCACAGGCTTTGAAAATTGAAGGCAGCAAGAAGTTCAGCAATGCCCACAACTCTGGCAGTTTGTTCTGGTGAAACAGAATACATGATTACTTGTTGCTAGAAACATGTCTCAACAACAGAATAGAGAATAAAAAAGTGGGTAATGCTGTTCCCAGTAAATGAGGTAGAGCAGCACTGCAAGACCTAATTTACTGGAATGTCAAATAAGGTAAGCCAGGTTTGATGGACAAGTATTTAGACATGATGTTTGCAATGTCTGAACTGCTTCAAGGATACAAATGCACTTCAGCCCAAATACATCTTACCCATCTGAATTATCACAGCTGAAGTAACTTTATTGTTTATGCAGACAATGGTGAATAAATTGTATTTTCACACAGACCAAATGCAAATCCCATCGTCCCAATTATGCCTCACATTGTGAATTTTTTCCTTATATACACCAAATACCACAATAAAATGGCTGATGTTTTTACAACAGCCATTCACTGTCAACTTCTAAGTTTTGAATACCACATTAAGCTTCAACCAACCTGTAGAGGCGTTCCTGTAAGCAGCAATCTATTGGGAGCAGTGTAGTATGTATTAAGGATGACAGTCAGCTTACAGTGATGATTCTTCATACGATGACCCTCATCAATGATCATGTACTTCCAGCGAATCTGCATATACAGAATTAAAACATCAATATACATCCCTCACCAGTCAAACCCCGAGTTCCATGAGTTCCTGATCCCTGGGTTCTTGAGTCTACTCTGTTCATATATTGAAATATTAGAGTCACAGGACACAGAACTACATTCTATATGTAGGTGTATAGGAGTAACAAGGGTAATGCTGCTTTAACCATTCACTGTTATTACTGAAATCCAAAATGATTATTAAGGAAGAGCAGGATATAAAAGTACCTTATGAGTTAATGTCATGTTAATACCCTTGACAAATTCCGATGTATTTTACTCTGAAATGTTATTTCATCACCTGATATACACAGTAATTATTTCTATCTTAAAGTCATCATCATTACATAGGATAATTGTTACACTTTACAAGATGTGGTATTTAGTCTTTGCTAATCCACAGATTATATTTCATGAGTTGTCTGTTGATAAACACCAGACCCTCACAGAAGGAAGGACACATATGACACAGCTTCATTCAAAACAAAAGGGAATTTTATTTTCTTAGATTAACTCAGGGTTCTCTGACCTTACCTTCGACAGTGTGGCTTTGTCCTTTATAATGTACTCATATGTTGTCAAAAGAACATTGAACTTGGTGGACTTGAGCTGTGGAGCCAGGGCACGTCTCACATTAGGTGATCCCTTGTATGGAATTTTCACAACAGATGGTGCCCACTTGTCAAATTCCATCATCCAATTTGACAAAGTTCTACAAAAGGCAAATGAACACCACAAATAACACAGATATGAAAAAGGAGCTTCGAAGGAAAGGGATGATAAGGTAAGTTCTTTCCAGCTTATGATCAACTGACAACTTTTCACACCAGTTATGAATGCTGTTCATGTTGCTACTGATAACCTAAAAGGTTAAGGATACCGTAAGCGTAAGGTCTACCACTCATATGCATGAAAGCAATACATGTCAAAATTACTTTTAGACATTCTACACATACCTTTACTAATAAACTGCAGTATGTTTACACAATCACATCCCCCTCCCCCCCCTCCCAGCAACTCGTTGTTCCTGTAATCAATACAACTGCATCTGGGCCCACTGCCATGAGACCCATAAGATTTTCAAATAGGCAAATTGGACAAAATATTGTCAGGCACTAGACAACCAGCCATGTTAACAGACAAACACAATTCCAATGAAAACAGCAATAACACAACTTCAACATATCTTTTCAGTTGATATGGCGCATATATCCATTTTAACACAATTATCACTTACGAAAGAGGGACAATGATGAGAAATGGTCCATTGACATGTTTCTTTTCCATGAGGTAGGTAATGAGAGCTATGGTCTGGATGGTTTTGCCCAGACCCATCTCATCAGCTAAGATTCCATTCAGATTATTATTGTAGAGTGACACCAGCCACTCCAAACCTTTCAGCTGGAAGGACAGAAGGAAAATGTTGATTCATGACATGGTTCCTGTTGGTTTTTGTCTTCTTTTACACCCAAATTCTAGATATCAAGGACAACTGATTGTTATGAGAACTAAGTAAATCTTGGTGAAAGCCACTAAAGAAATTGGTAAGGATTACATGTGAGTAAACTGGGAAAAGACCTGCCCAAATAAATAGATACAGGAATTAAAAGGATTACATTTGACTTTTGAGTAAACTGGAAGAAGACCTGTCAAAATAAATAAATAAATGAATAATATTCCCATTGTTGCCATGCATGCAGGTGGCGTTGCATATTATTCATATTCTGTGATGTCAGTGCACACCAGGGATGTAAATGCATAATCTGAAAATAGTTCAGTTAGTATGGAATGAAACTTCACTAACAAACTGAAAATATCATCACTAATAACAATAATAGTAATAACAATAAAACTCAAACAGGGAAAGATTTATATCCTGAACTCATTCTTTAGCATACCCACAGACTTTATTATACAACACACATGATATGATGATTTTACTTAATACCGAATTACCCAGCAGCATCCTCATAACAAATTGATGACAAACCTGATATTCCTTCAGCTTTCCATTGACCATGATAGAAACCTGTTCAGATATCTTTTCCTTGATTGTGTGAGCAAGAGTGTAGTAATTCTGTTCCCCATCATCATCAGCATGACTTGGACTGCAAAAGCAAATTATATCATAGTTTCGCTGTCATGTTTCACAGGCTAACTGACATTAACTTTACCAGTCTAATTAAATTATAAAGATAATATTAAAAATGTCAGGTTGAATGGCCATGTTTGTCTCTTGAAAGATTTTAATTATCATTCTCAAGCATTCATATTTCTATATATCCTACAGGATCTAAAGACAAAGATAAAAATATGAAATAATGATTCTACGCTTTAAAAAATGAATATTCCCATTTTCATTGATTTCATGCAAATGACAATCTGATTGGTGGTGACATAACGCTTTTGCCCACAGACTTAAGCGACAAGTTATTCTGACAGATAAAATTTACTATTGACATATAGGAGTACAAAACAAATCACACCATTACTCACTTTTCTTCTTGAGGTACTATTTCTGGTTCAGGCTCTTCCTCCTGAGGAGAAAATTGACAATTATGTCTCACATTCAGCAAATTTATCTGTCTTATACATCCATCTCATCTCCACAGGAAGATTTAATTTTGAGAGAAACTGATTTTGGCAGACTTAACTTTAGCAGAGAAATTCAATTGTCTTTGTGCACTTGTTCAAGACAAATTTCCGGAAGGATTAATAAAGTTTATCTTATCTTAAAACTTTGACCAAGTTTGGAAAAGTTCTCAACAGAAGTAAAACCATGAAGACTTGATTTTTGCAATGTCATTTCATTTTACAGCAATAAATCTGAAAACATTTACCTCTTCACCACTCTCTTCTTCTTCCTCATCTTCATCATCCTCATCCTCCTTTGGGGCAACTTGGAAACTGAAAGACAATGTTAAGATTATCATAAAACTATCAAAAGTCATGCAAACTAAGACCTAACATCACAATATCACACTAATGTTCCGGTTTAACCCATGCTGGCACCAGTGTTTGACAACATTTTGTTATGAGATTGACAATATTTTGTTGTTAGTATCTGTAACTTAAATATATGCAATTCCCTTTGCCATAAGGGAGGCGAGGGAGTTGTCCTCTATGAACAGTTTAGATCTCCAACCCAGAATACATGTTTACTTCATAATGATAGTCAACCATCGCATATAGTGTTTGGGCTGTAAAATAGGACCAGTTTTATCACATAGAGTGAGATAAAGCAACTAAATCTGTCAAGTCAGCCATCATGATCTCTGTCTCACAGATTTGCGATGGCAGGTTTATTTATGAATTTTCTTTCATCTACACTAAGAGATAAACACTCTGCACTGATCCAACTGCCATCCTTTCTGGGCAAAACCCCACCCAATCAAAATTTCATTTACATTTCCAAATATGAGCCATTTTGCATCAATCTGATAGAAAGAGAATTTATTGTCTATCAGAATAAATATTTCAGCAAGTTATGCATGAACTTACTTGGGATTCATCTCCAGCCATGACTCAAGCTGGCTAGCCAAAGGAGCTTGCTCTCCTGACAGAACAGTGCCTGTCTCTGGATCCATGACTCTCACTCTTTTCTCTCCTTGATTAGATTCATCATCTTCAGCATCCTGGAATGAAAAACATGACATCAAATTATAAACAACAAATAGTGAAACATAACGAAACAACCCTAGATGTTTTCCCCTCTGAAGTTCTGCCATTTTATGCAAAAAAGACAAAAATTACTACCTTTCCATCAGGATTATTTTCATTTAGCCTTTTTAAGGCTCAGTTTCCAGGCTATCCAACCATGTATGCCATTAACTACTGGATTGTCTTGATTAAGTATGGTGCACCACAAGAGTTTTGGTGTCTCCAGTAAAATTTTGATACTGGTTTTTAGGTTCTCTTTCCAAAAATGGCAGAGCCAAGATTTCTACATTTCTTACAACAGGCATCAACTTAAAATGCACTTCAACATTCACATACTAGTGAGAAACAAGATAAAACAAGCATGGTTATTACTGTGGGTACAAAACTGCAAGCCCAGTTGTCATGAGCTACTTGTCCAATACATGCCTCAGCTACTTACGGCATTCCGTTCTCGATCAATGATTGTTGTACATCTTGAAAGAGGGGAATGAAAATACAGAGGAAGCATCACTCAAAGTAAGTCAAGAGATGCTCAAAGAGTACTGAGAAAATTCAGCAACACAGGTTGGTGCCTAAGTTATTTTTTCCAAGCCTAACAATGAATGAGGGTCCTGTATATAAAATATAACTGTGATTTTGGCTCAGGAATCAGCAGAATCAGGTGACAGCTAAGAAAAAGAGATGCTGGACGTAAGAGTAACACAAGAAAATGAACAGGATGGACGGGAGGAAAGAGACGAATGATTCTGTCACAAAAGAAATTGCAGAATCCAGGTGGGCAAAGACAGGATGGATATCACAGACACCACTGAGAAAATCTGAAAATGGAGGAACTTTGCACAGGGTCTCTTTATAAGCACTTAATCCAACTTCCACAATAATACCAACTGTATACACAACTGAACCAACTGACCATGTTGATAAAGCAAAGGATTAATTATGAAATCAAGGGACGAAGACTAGAGAAATGCAGAGGAGGGCAAGCGCTGAGAGGAGGAACTCCTCTATGAGCAAAAATGAAAAATGGCATCTATGGGACATGTTACTGGCCTATGTGGCACTGTAAAGAGAGATGATAATTCATCTAAGATTTTTTTTTTATCTTGAATTCAATTAAGGCATGCCAGAAAGATGGCTAAGTGGGCAGAAAGGGAAGCAGGATCATACATTTAGATTGCAGAAATACTAATTACCAGTGATGAGTTTGGATTTGTACCCACTTTCACACTTATGCTGTCAATATTTTAAAATGGCTGCCATCATGATGATGTTCCCCACCCAAAAATACAACTGCATCAAATGATAATTTCTTAAATTGAAGGCTCCATGACAATATATGTTATCCATTAACTGAACCTGAATTTTCAGTTATTCTATTTACTTTAAACATGTGGATGATAATGTGAAGAAATTATAATGTGATAAACCAGTGAATTTCAACTCCACAGAGCAACATTTTTCCTACAATATTTTAAAATTAAATTAAACTTTTCATAAAACATGCTTTGCATCTGGTCTCTTGGTATGATCGCCAAAGGTGAAAAATGCATTCTGTCATGGAACCTTTCACTTTTTAAAAACATGCTGAAAATGTTCTTTAAATTCCATCCCAAAGCAATCGCTTTTGCAAAGTTATTAATGTAAATTTTGGCCATTTCTAAAGTTACTTGAGGTATCTATATGTAATTCATAGTCCCCTAGCATGCCACTGCAAATGATAAAATAAAGAAAGAATGTTACAGACACTGGGCTACAGCTTCATTCAAGATTTTGTAGAGCAGGATGTGCTATGCATGAGAACTAATATTATAACTTCCAAGAATTGTGTAAAGAATAGTCAGATAAGATTAAAGTATAGTACTTAACCTTCTTGGCAAAAGACACAACACCTGTGCATGCAACATGTGTTTATCTGAATATCTGGCAATATGGGATTAATTAAGTTACATTATAATGCCACAGGAGACGCACAGATAATCCTTCACATGTCAGACAGCACTTCCCATCACAAAACTTAAGAATAAATCAAAATGTCTGCTCTTCTGCCTTGACATGTATACCCACACCATACACAACTTTAGAAACTTTGACAGAAAATTTAAAAAAAAAAAAGCACAGGAGGAGAAACATCAATGGGTAAAAATGATTCCTGACTAAAGTGCATCTTAAAAGTGTAAACATATCATGTTAACAAAGCATGACTATGTAAAAGCTTGCTTGGAAATCCTAATATACGTTCCAAGAAGCAAAAGTAAGCATGATAGCAAGATTAATGTCTATAATAAAGCAAACTGAAAATAACCCTCAGTTTTCAGTGTTACAGCATTTCTTTCTAGCTCTTCAGGGAGGAGAATAAAGGAAACCAACAAGTTAACTCTTTTGCTATGTATGATGAACATATATGTCCTTACCATTACCAGCAATATCCTGGAACTCTCCTAAGTCCTACTGAGCGCCAGATTTAGGATTAGGGGCAGCACTAGATAGGAGAGTTCTGGGATATTCCCACCAGTACATAATATCAGGACATAACAAGGGGTTAAACAGAGATATAATCCATAGCCATGCTTAGCAGATTGTTTGACAAATAGTAGGCAGCAGAAGGGAGAATAGACAATTCTATCATTAATCTCTCTGACTAAGAATTGGCCTTTAATCTACAACATCAGGACAGCGAGTCACAGTTTGTTAAGATGCCAGGTAATATGACATTGTCAAGGCTAACAACTGAAGTATATAAAATACGAAATGGAGAGGTAAAGTAGTTTGGTAACTTACTGCTCCTTTTTCGTCACTACTTTGTATATTCTGAAAGAGTGCATTTTAACACTTCAGATCACTAGTGTTAACCTGGACAATACAAACTTTTCATAAAATGTTCTGAAACTTTTGCAATTCACGGGAATTCATGTGGACTTGGTCTCTAATCTGAAACTTCTACTTTCAAAAAGCCAAATCTTGTTTGATCTCTAAATAAAGCTATCTCTTAAACAATGAAGAATTTTAATATAAATAAATTTATAAATTTACTGCATAATTATACAGTCCAGAAATCAAAAGCGGACTTGCCCCCTTCTTATCAAGAATCAGGCAGCAGATGAGGCCGTGTAAATAAAACCAATTACATAGTTTGATTCTGCTGATTTGCCATTCAAACACATGTTCTTGGTCAATGTCAGAAATTGACTTTAAAGTTTAAACACAAAAGCTAGGACAAGCTGCTTCAAAATCTTGTTTTTCCAGCTGCCTGGGTTGGGACTGGTAAGAGAAAGCTTCCTTTGGGATGTCCCTAGATACCACTAGGATGTCCCTAAATGCTTTGCTGCTTAAATCTCTTACTTTCAATTGTGATTCAGACTATCTCTGCATATTAACGTAGATCCACATGTTCTGCAAAGTCGACCAAGAGCGACAGGCAATCCGCCCATCCTAGTTTGCTTAAGCTAGGCCTACAAGGCAATGTCCACAGAGGAAAGCATAGCACCGAATTTGCGCGTCTCGTTTGGTTTCCATTCTCCAGATAAGTTTTCAAAACCAAAATAATTTATGGAACACATTTATTTAGACGGGAAGTGACCTTTCATTAATCTATCTAGCCATATGTTGGCCATAACTGAAACACCTATGCCTTTTATGAATGCTGATCTATCCCGTACAGCAGCTGTGCTGAAACTTCTGATAAAATTTTGGATTTTGGAACTGATTTCTTCCCGAGCGCCATTGCGGGTTCTCAGACAGGCCTCGGATAGAATTCTCAGATTTTCAAGAATTCTCAGAAGAGTGGCATCCCTGTACAAAGTATTTCGGTGCAATCTACATAAGAAACCCTTAGATCTTCTTTATGAGTGGGCACCATAACTGAATTCACTTCCTGGCAATTTCTAAATACTTGAATATAAGCAGGCAATGAAGAATACATGAACATTAAAGCATGATATGAAAAGCTGTATCAATAATTTTGTTTGAAAAATAATATCCACATTTACTGGGTTTATCAGCCCCACACTGTCCTCTCTTAATAACAGCTGAAACCCGTAACCTCAGCTACGATCAACTGCAAACCAAGTTCTGTTTCTTCTCTTTTTTTTTTTCAATTATTAGTGACCACAGATTGCATTCAATCAAATAAAACCAAAGCTTCTCACCTTCTTCTTCTTCTTTTTCTTCTTCTGCTTCTTCCTTCTCTGCTCTTCCTTGTGCTCCTTGACCAGAGTTGCCAGACTGTTGACATATTCATCTGTTTGTGACAGGAGGTAGGCCAGACGCTTATCTTTCTTTTGATCAATCAGCTTGCGGTATCCTTCTTCATCCTCCGCCTGGCAGAATTAAAGTATGCATGTACATTGTAGCAATGAATGTGCTGTACTTTGTTAATTTTCTGTAATAAGTCAATCCAGTTAATCACGTTCTTGCTTAGATAAGTGATCAAGGACAAAATCACTGTTCCTGCACAATATTCTGAGAACTTATCACATGTCACCGAAACTGTAAAATCCTTTGAACCTGTAGTTTCGCATTTACTTCCTGATGCTTGAAAATGTCTAGTGATCCTTAAGCCTCATGCTCAAGACACTAGCAACACTTTACAAAAAATAAGGAGATGAACAATTACAATGTGGGCAAACTAATGTCAGCAAAGAATCTTGCATAGATTCAAAAATGAACCCTCCAGGCTTAGGAATCAGTAGCTAACCAAAAGTTATGGGATTGTCTAGCCTTTATCAAATGTAGAGGGACTTTCTGTTTTATAAAGCAGTTACACAATACAAGCTAAATTACATATACGATGACCAAAATTCTCAAAGCCTGGTTTCCTGTGAGACCTGATCTTCTGAAACATTCTCTATCTTGACTGAGGAAAAAAAAAAATCCCTTCATTTTCCAGTGTTATATAATGTGACTCTCAGATTATATCCGACAGTAAGTACAAAAATAAACTGAATTGAAATGTCGTTGTGCAGCTTGTGAAGTTTTTCATAATTCAAAGACTATCAAAATTGTAGATGGAGCTCTCTAGTCAGTATATGGTACAATATGGTACAACAACTTCCATTCCTCGCTTAATTTAGAAGTAGGCAGAGTATCCGGTTTTAGAATGGGTAAATGAGGACACTGTACCATACATATTAACAATGTCCTTGTCATGAATTTCATTTGTAAAAGCAAAATTATATAACAGTATTGTCAAAAATATAGGTAATGGAAAAGCATCATCTTACCATGAGCCTTCGCATACGTTCTTTCTCAATCCTCTCTTGTTCCTTCTTCTGTTCCCTCTCGGTGTTGGTATGATAAGTGATGACAGCTCTGTTGAGCTTGCCAATCTTGGCAACAACATTGCGGTGGAAGTCCTTGAAGTCCTTAGCATGTTGCAGGACTGCATTCAAGTATTCCTGTAAAAATCCAAATGGTGATTAATGTTTTCATAAAATTATGAAAAATGGCACACAAATGGAGCATTAAACCACAGAGCATTCTAACAGCTTTATGTCTCACAATGCGAGCCAGTGCCAAAGCAATCCCTTCCCCTAATACCTTTTCCAGTAAGTAAGTCCATGAAAGTGTAAAGCAGAGGGTCTTTGGAAGGTTGTTCAAGATCACAATACTGGTAACCAGTGAAATCACACAAAATATCAAACATATAACATACAACAAAATCAGGTAAATATCTGAGCATTTCTTGTTCCTATTCTCAGGGCAAATGTACAAAATGGCCACATGAAGACTCTTCATATTGACATCCTTCTCACAACATACAAATCTGCTTACCTGATGTTTCTGTCTCTTCTTTCTGTCCTGCTCCATCTTTTGTTGTTTCTCAAGTTTTTCTGTCACTCTAGCTTCCCGCAAAGACTGCCTCTTGCTACGCTTGTAAGCCTTGGGGTTCAGGGCAGTTTCCAATGTTGTATCTTTCCTCATGGTTGAGATGACTTCTGCCCTCAACTGATCAGGTATGAAGTATGTTCAAGAGTGTTACATGAGTATACTGGGACAGATTTCAGATTCAATGGCGATTTTGCCACAGAGCTACTGACCAAACCTCTGTCCCAGGGAAGTGGTATGAAAAATTGGATAACTGGATCTAACCTAAGACAATAAGCAACCATGTTGAGAAATTATCTCTTCTGTGAGCACTCTCAAAACTGAGATGCTGAATGCAAACTGTTATTAAGCCTTGAGTAGTACAGTTGTATTTACTCAGATTAGTTGTGCTTCACTGTATCATGTTTCACACTACATGCATGCAGAATCTATTAACGGTCTAAAATGGAGAACTGCTGCATATAGGAAATAACAATGAAAATAATTTCATGAGATCATACAATCTGAATTTATACTACGATTGGGCCATGAAGTCTGCTTGCTATAACAACGGAGGGATTAATAACTTGCGAGGTTAGCAGAATTTCGAGGATAACTCATATCACCACCAAACAAAAAGCACCAGAAATTCAATAAGCAATGCTCTCCATCCTCTGCCACTTCTGTGTTTACTTTTTCTTATAAATGTAATTCCCAACATACAGTGAAATTAAAAGTGAAATTTGAGGGCATATTTTTAGTTTTCCAAAATTTCCATGCTAAATTCTTGCATTTTTAAATCAATCATGGTAATTTCAAAAGGAGAACAAAATCAGTCTCATGCCTTCAACAGAAGCCTTGCTTACAAGATAACTTTCTGAACGGCTGATGAATTGTTTTCCAGATTTGCCCGCCATATTATGATTGAAATGCAAGATTCATTAAAAATTGCAGAGGTATTTTAAGAATTAAATGTGATAGAGAAGAGGATGTCGACCCATTCCCTCTTGCGGAAAAATAAGTGGTTTTCATGATGCTGTGATTGGACTGAGGGAAAACTAAGGAAATATTCTTGAAAAGAAATATGGACTGTTGAAAGAATGTGAAAATAAGCTGTATGTAGGTGTTTTGAATTGTACTCAATCATATTTGAGGTTAGGCTTTCTTCCAGGTTGTGAAACAATTTCAGGACTTACAGATCTCTGGAAATTCAGAAGACGTAAGGCTCTTAGCTCTATCATCCCTTTCATTTTCAAGTCCTCTGGCATGGTTGTTGGCATCTTTGACAACTCCTGTATGCGATGAGCAATGCGGGCTGCAACTCTGTCGAAGAAAATAAGCCAGAATATGGAACATTTCCCCTCTTACTTCAATACTTTTGTTACTGACAATAAGATTCAGTCCTCAGGAAAGAAGATCATTCATGAATTTAACTAGACTTGAATAAATATGGTATGTCTACATTACTGTAAACAGTTCACTGAATTTTAGCATGGTGGCATAATTCATGTTTGAAGTTTGTACCTTTAAATGAGTATCAAATAGAAATGAAATTATTCTACTATTTCACATTACATGCAACAACACCTTGATCACGATGGTGCAGTCACAAACCTTTCTTCTACACCCCTTTACATACCTGTTCTCTCTTTCTTTCAGTAGTTCAAGAGGATCCAAGCCCTGAGGTTTGGCCACAGGTGCAATTTTGTTTTGTTTATTCAACACAGAAAGTGCCTGCTGAGGCTGCTGCTGCTGTTGCTGCTGATTCTGCTGGCCAGGGCCCATCTGCTGTTGAGACTGCATCTGTTGTTGATGGGTAGGTCCTTGCATGCGCTGACTATCCAGAGATCCTTGTCCAGGGCCTGCCATTCCTCCACTATGGCCTCTCATCGATCCCATCTGTGGCTGTAGATGCTGCTGGGCTGGTGGCTGCTGGGGATGGCCTCCTTGCTGTTGTTGCATCAAGCGTATCTTCTGCATCTGGTCTGGAAATAAGATTAAAAAAAAAAAAAAAAAAGCTTCGTTTTAAGCGTAAACTTCCTGTAATGTCATGATGAAAAATACAAGAGAATGTTCATTACAAACAAATGATAAAATTTCTTCTCTATCACATTGCAACTATTAATATGGAGATGATTATGCCCGGTTTAGATGATTTCTTGTAGCAGGCTGAAGCTTGAGAGTAACAAAAGCACAAAGATTTATTTATCTGTTACTCTTTAAAGGTCTTATGCAGCTCTGCCCAGAATTTTTGTGTGTCCCAAATATCACATCAACACCTACCTGGTCTTGGGAATGGTGGCATTGGTCTCTTCCCTTCCAAAGCCATACGTAGACCCTCTGGGATGGGTGCATTACAAGAGAGCAGCTTATATGCTTTTATTTGGGCTCTCAGCTGATGCAGTTGTGCCTGGTTGAATGTCTGTCTTGGGGGTCCTGGAGGTCCTCCTTGCATGCCAGGCTGCTGATCTGTAGGTGCAGGAATGAGATACAAAAGCTTACAAAACTGGAGTGGAAAAGCACTTCTTAGAAAAAGACGTCTACTTTTCACTGAGGAGTTTTGCTGTAAGACTGAGCGAGCGCATATGATGATCCATTTGCCTGAGCTTCCAGTATCTTTTGACAAGACTCATGATATACCTGAGACTAGAGAGCCAAAGCTTTTTTTTCTGATGCTTAATAATTTAGATCTTGAAATGCCGAAGAGGCTTGACTATGACCTATGTATACTCTTGTTGTCCCAGAACCAAATGTAAGCCCTACCCCTATTCAACAAGCCCATGAAAAAAATAAAAAAATTAGAAATAAGTTTAAAAGCAAAACACAAAAATAAAAACTTATAAGATAAAATACAAATTTATTGTCCATGAAAGGCACATCAGCTTCGTTTCCAGCAGAAAAAGAAAAGTGGGTCATTAACCCTCGCTGTATGATGGGGTGCAAAAACACCCCAGCGCGGTCTTTGAATGCATCTAGAACCTTTATTTTTTAAGCTAGAATCTTGAAACTTCATGGATTCCTCAAAATCAATGAGATCTTCATGCAGGTTATTT
>JAWQUT010000279.1:1001492-1039294 GCA_033807755.1 Ellobium chinense
AGAGCCAAAGCTTTTTTTTCTGATGCTTAATAATTTAGATCTTGAAATGCCGAAGAGGCTTGACTATGACCTATGTATACTCTTGTTGTCCCAGAACCAAATGTAAGCCCTACCCCTATTCAACAAGCCCATGAAAAAAATAAAAAAATTAGAAATAAGTTTAAAAGCAAAACACAAAAATAAAAACTTATAAGATAAAATACAAATTTATTGTCCATGAAAGGCACATCAGCTTCGTTTCCAGCAGAAAAAGAAAAGTGGGTCATTAAGTAAATCGTGGTAAAAAGCAATTAATAACGAAAAGACTTGTTCGATAGATGAAGTTCTTCCATTTTAAAAACACTTTTTTTTGCTTCCACATTTGTAATGGATTCATGCAGTAAGTAAATTCTACGTACATAAAAGTGTAAAATGCTCATGGTGGGCCCATTCTTTACTAGTGACCGTTGCATAACAATGTGCTAATCTGCATACATACTCTGACTTGTGCTTGGGTCAACACTCTGGTTAGGGGGCCCCATAGCTCCTCCTGCCATCTGAGATCCTGTCAAGTTTGGGCTAGAGCTTCCTCCAGACATGGCTGGTGGCATCCCTTGGACAGGCCCTGATCCACCCATGCCCTGCATTGGCATGTGCATGCCAGGCTGCTGTTGCTGTGGGACATGGTTTGGCATGGGCATTCCTCCATTTGACTGAGGCATGTTTCCCATAGAGCTATTAGGACCTGAACTGTCCTGCATTCCCTGCATGTTGGGTATGCCTCCCATAGAAGATGGGGGCATTCCAGACATAGATGATGGAGGCATCCCAGACATAGATGATGGAGGCACGCTGGATGAAGATGAGTTCATACCCATAGCCTGAGGCATGTGACCTCCCATTCCACCCTGGTTATGTCCACCCATTGCACCTTGCATATGTCCACCCATATTTCCTACCGGCATGCTCTGATTAACACCCATGTTTGTATTAGGCCCTCCAGCACCCATGTTGGGCCCAGCGCCTGTCTGCATCATCTGGTGGCCAGGTGCCATTCCGGGCATTCCAGCTCCTTGATTTGGCATTGGCATTCCTTGCTGGCCTGAACTTCCCATTCCTGGGTGCATATTTTGTCCATGAGGTCCCTGCATGGCTTTACCTCGATTAGCCATAGGTGACATCATGTGCTGTTGAGAGTAACGAGGATCTTCACTCATATCCTCAATTTTGTCTGGCACAGCTTTACTCCACAAACCTAAGAAAGAGAATAATTCATAAAGATAAAACAACTTGTAGAATAATAAATAAATAATCTAGATTTGCATCCATTAATATCCCATACCATTCATCAAGTTTAAATTACATAAGGTAAGCTGGATTCAATGACAATTCAAATCAAAAGTAGGCTTATTCCATATCTGCTTTTTTTTGGTTGTTTTTTTTTAAAGGAAACATCCAATTTTCACACCCCCAGCAATGAGAAAATAAAATGTAGATCATATATCTTTTTCTTTAATCTTTCCCTTTTCTACAGATTTGTAATCACTTAAATCATAGTTCATTAGGGGCTGTAAAAATCTGCTGAAATTTTTTTTTCACCTTTCTCAGGCCTATTTTACATTCATTCTATAGTCCACTACCCATGTAATTAGGTCACATTGTGATACCCTCCTATGAATGAAATTAAAAAACAAAATGACTGACAAACAGGTTTGTTTTGACTATCTAATTTGAGCTCACCAAAGCAAACAAAGCTTGATCTAAACATGACTCTGCATAAAAATCAATTTTGAAGGACTGAATTATTTTTAGAATGATAAGCACGGTGACATTCCATCATACAACCCGGCATTGCTTAGTAAATACTTGATGGAAGAGACCAGGAAATGACCCCATCCCATGGCAGTCAATGACAATGTTCCGTCTCATTTCGATTCATAGATAAATGAATGATCTTCTATGCTGCATTAAAGTTTGGGCACAATTCTGAGGGAACTGCAGTCATGGCTCACTATTTTTCATTCATGATGAATCCTTACACAAAACATCCATGCGTAATCTATGCCACTGCGATACAGCTTGTGACCAACACAGATATCCTGAACTACAGAAAATGTCACTGCAAAGAACGAAAGATATCTAATTTGGCGTATCAGAGCGCACTCTAGTTCTAGCCTTGTAGTAGGCTTAGTGTAAGTGAAGTAGACTCTAGGCCTAACTGCCCTAACTAGACTAATTGTCTTTGTTTTTTAATTTCGTGGCACTTATTCTTTTATTATTGGCACTCTTGACACTCTTTGCAATTAAAAAGTCGAAACAATACTTGGGAGTACACTTCTAAAGGAGTGTTCTAGAGTCTACCAAACTCTGATGACAGGGAATTCTTTGCATTTTCTTTGATATCAACACGTCGTCGAAAAAGGGTTGTTCTCAACGAGAACAAAGATGGCTGCACATAATGGCGACCGTCTGGATAATTCGGAGTCTTTATTTCGACTGAGTAATCTAACGTCCATCGTGAGCCGCACTAGTATAAATACTGGCATGTAATATTCTCCACTCATCAGCTTGTAATCTTACCTGAGATTTCATGAAAATTTGTCTCACAGTGCTTACACTTTCAGCAAAGTGGACCTAGTCTAGACTACATATTCTAGATCTAGCCGACGGCGTGGTCTATTTTTGGAAAAAGCATCTGTCCCGGTACCCAGATTTTATTTTGCAACAGTTTGTAAGGTCAAAAGAAACCATCAACCCGCCATTCTGATTTTGAAACGTGTCATTATCAGCCAACTTCAGCAAAGAGAACCCGCCATATGCCACGAATGCATTAATATTTAATTTTTCAAGACCTTTCCTAGTCCCTGACCCAAAGAGCTTCTATAGTAAAGCTTCGGCAAAACGGATCACTGTATAAGGACAGTAAGTGGATGGGCTATAATGGTAAAAGCCCAAAAAAATTACTTTCAGCAGCATTCGGATTTGGACCACTTTCCTCAATAGGTCTATTTCAATATAATTAATGATGCTATTCATTACAACACAAAGCAAAATAATGTGAATCTAGGTGTCAGCAATTAATGACAGTAGTTATATACGAGCGTGAAATTAATTTAACATTACATTGCAAAGTGTGCATGACTGGTTCAGTAGTTTGTTATACTTAGTCAAACAAGATGCAAAGCGTGAATAAATGTTCTCTGATCAAATATCCCTCTCCCTTCCACCCCACCCCCCAAATCGCCTTTTTTTCTTTAAAAAAACATGTAAACAAAAAAAAAAATTAATAGAATTTCGCGGTTTTGTTTTGTTTTATTTTTAATATCGAAATGGCTTGAAGCGAGTCTGACAAAATTCTGGGAACGTTGTAAACAAACATGGTTTATTTCCGGCTTTGCTTGGTCATTGACAAATGACTTGGACAAATGAACTAAAGTCGAACACAACTGTTTCATGCAATAACAACATTATTTATAATCTAAAATGTTTGGCAGGAAGAAAGCACAGGATGAAAGAAGTGAACCAGGGAGACGAAAAGGAGCAGAACTGATGAACCAGGTAAAGCAAGTAGATTATTTTACCGGTTCGTTTGTTTACACTTCAGTCTGCAGACACTGAGCTCACAATAGCGTTGTGTTAGCTTCCGGAAAAGAAGGGTTTCCAAAAGTGTTCTCTTCTTAAAATAATACACTACTAGATCTAACACTAATCCTCATCATAATGCCCATCATGATAGGGTCCCTGATCCAATGTCCATCAGTATGTCGAGAATACCAGTCAAGAGTAAGACATGAGTTGTTGTAATGATCAAGATTACTAGATGCAACTATTGTCTGAATATACACAAGTTTAGCATGGGAAGACAGTAAAGTGTGCCTTTAGTAATACAAAGGAACTGAAAGCAGAAGTCACTACCACTAAATGACTAATCCTTACATAATATCCATCGCAATGGGTCTCCCAGCTCTAATGCCATTGAAACAGTGTCCCTAACCAAAACCCATCACTGCTAAAAGTAAAGTGGCCCAGGGGAACTTCTGAACATGCCTCATACGTCTTGACTGGTATTCCTGTCATGCTGGAATTAAAGTTAGAGGACCCTGTCTATATTTATGGGCGTTAGGACTGGGGACCCTATCTTAATGCCATAAGTGTTAGGGGTCCCAGTTTGATGGACACTAGAGTTAAAGTTAGGGTTAAATTTAGTGGTTCATTAGTTTAGGTGCAAGGCACACTCTGAAATCAATCTATTGGTTCCCACAGTTGAGATGTGCTGTTAACATTCACTTAGATCCAATCTAACTCATTGTCATTGTTCATTTGTCAATGATTTTCATTGGTTTGACACACAGAACTTTTACTTCAGTTGCTTTGAAGTGGTGCACAACATTGTATCTAGAATCTGCATAGTTTGTCCACACTGATTCAGTGAGAGACTATTAGCTGGCTTATAAATCTTTGTCCATAACTTTCTTAGAAATACAAACTTCTGATCATGTGGTCAACATTTTTTTAGATACTGAAAATACTGGAAAGAAATTCTATCTATCTTGACAACTTAGGCCTACAGTTTCCAGCGCATTAATCCGCAAAACACTGCACTTTTATAAGCATGAAAAAGCCTGGTTAATTACATGCTCTTCTTACTTCTCTACTGTGTGAATTGCCAATTGACTACTTTTATGCAAGGCAGTTTCATGAGAAGTTCACATCTCTCCATTGGGCAGGAAGCGAAGGGTTTACTTGACACTCTTGTTAGCCATAGATATTGTTTAGAGTGTACATATTCATTTGCCATCCAATAAGGGTTAAAGCATCAACACACTGTTCTGAGTTTTCCCATACGGTGCAGACATTGTAAAATAAAAGATGGGTTTTTTTTTTAAGCCTTTGCTAGAAACTATAAGAAATATCTAAATTCTGATTCAGATTTCTCTCAACTGAGGTGTTTTGGTTATTTTTCTAAATACATCTTTCATCATCTTAAGAATGGATTACTTTTGCACTAAGTAGATACTTTTTAGTCATTTAGTGTAATTAAAGGTTTTCTCAAACTTCATGTGAGGACCAGTATACAGATTATTAGTAAAGATGTAAACTTATTTTGGAACACTGAAACACCATGTATATTGGAAATTGAAAGAGCCCCTCTGTATCTAGTGACAATCAAACCCAGCATTATATTACTTGAAAGTGTCTGCTTTGTTTGGCCAGTAGTTGCAGTGAATTAGTGTTTTAGATTTGTGTAGAATATCAGATCCCTAACAGTAGTATTCATTCAAATGAGAATGTCATTTTCCTTTTTCTGTTTTTTTTAAGATGGGTTTTGGAGCTATGCCTGGCCTTGGAGATATTGATGCCATGGTATATGGAGATGATGATGATGATGATTTGGAAGCAGAGCTGGCTGCTCTAGCAGGTGAAGATTCTGAGCCAGCCAAAAAATCCAGACCTAAGCGAAAAGGTATCATATATTGTACAATCATATACAAATTTGCAACTATACATCAGAATTAAGAGATCTCTATATGAAGTATGAGAGTCTTGAAGATAAAATAATATGCTTTTGTATAATGAGTAGCAATTATTGAAAGTGTAAGACTAGAGGACTTATTTATTGTCAGCTTGATATCCGACTGATTGCAGTATAATTTCAACTTAAACAAAACCAGGTAGCTGTCATCAAATCTTATGATTTTGTTTGTGTTGTTATTATCTGGAAATGTGGAAACTTTCTCAGAAATTCTGTGACAGTTAGATGACATACAGATGGACAGGGTTTTTCATATGTCATGGAAGATATCAAAATACATGGATGGGTATAGCTGATAAATTCAATCATACTTTTGGATATTACGTTAAGAAAGGAGTTCCTTAAAGTGGAGTAATGCATTTACACTTTTTTCAGCCCACATGCCAATTTCGGATATAGAGAAAATGGCTGCTGCAGGGATAGAAGACATTGATGACAATGTCTCTGACACTGAGGATCCTGATTTACTGGTAAGCCGTGTACGATTATGGTTTGTGTTTGTTTGGTGAAGGAGTGTCAGAATATTTTACAAACAATATTCACAATGCTGATGCTTTTGAATATGGTGTTATGCTGTATATTGAGCAGATCTGACAAAGTTTTGGGGAAGAATTGTCTCCTACAACATTTAATATTTTTTGTAGAGGCACATAGATTTTAGTTTAAGTGATGCTAAATTTCATCCTTTACTTTGTGTCTGTGTTTTTCTACATTTATTTTTGTTTGTTATTATTGCCATTTAATTTTATGTGTGCAGGCCGAGCTGCAGGACTTGGAGGATGAAGTTGAAGACGAAGAGCTGTCACCTCCAGCCACAAGCCACAGCCCTCAGAAGACATCACCCTCACCCGCAGTAGCTACACAGCCACCCAAAAACCCATCCCCTGCACCTCCAATTTTTGAACCTACTCTCCCACCCTCATCCTCCAGTCCTTCTCCTGCACCAAGAAGTTTACCATCCCCACAGAAAATGCCTACTCCAGCTCCCAGACCCCTGCCTTCCCCAAATTCAAGCCAAGCTCCTTCTCCCTTACCAAAACCAAGTGGTGGTGGTGGTGGTGGTGGTGGAGGTTTGGTTGGTTTATTGCAAGAAAGAATCCAGATGTATCAGCAAGCATCAGCAAATGCAAAGATGGCGGGAGACAGTTCAAAACAGAGGCGACTTGACAGAGGTGTTAAGGTATGTTCTACTTTAGTCATGTCTTCTGCAGTTTTACAGTATATTTGATGGCATTGAAGCATGTGAACTGACTTACAGATACCATCTAATATGCTGCCATGTAAACTGAACAATCCACATTGTTGTGTTGCACTGCCATCCATATATCTGATCCTTCCTCTTGATTTGACTTCAAGGCTTTGTTTAGCACTGTGTCTACCAGCTTCAGTTTATATTGAAAGTAGTCAGATATTCCTGTAAGACTGGGAATGGGTCCTCCAAATTGGTGCACTTTTCAGTTCCAATAAATATACCCAGAACTGTGCATTTTATTTTATTTCTTCTGTTGCTGCTAGCGATATTTCACATAAAAGATCAGGAATGTTCTTGTAATTACTGGAATTTTGTGATTTTTAAATTTTTTTTTTGGTGTTTCTACAGTACCTTCAATATTATTCTGTGTTTATCTGTTGTTACAGGTTTCAGAAATAATGCTGTGTACAATAGCATTGACATTCTACCTTATTTCTGTCATATTCCAGTTTCATTACTTCATTCATAAGTTTCCAGCGATTTAGAAACCTTGTTCCCAGAGAGTCATGCAGTGATGATTTATTTTTTCACCTCCTCACAGTTATGGCAAATTATTCAAAATCTTTGAATTTTCATCTGGACAGACTTTAACAGGTCTCTTGAGACAAGCAAAGGCGGGCAAACCAATAAATGAAGAGGAAATCCCTCCCCCTGTTGCTATGGGAACCAGTGCGGCTTTGTCGGAGTCATCTACCAGTAATGTGCCACACTCTGGATCCAACTCTTCGTTGTCTGGTAGGACCAACAAATTTTTGCCTTCATGCAGCTCATGAGGTCATACACATGACTTTAGCCTTTTGATTGTCTTCTGAATGACTTGTTCAGAAGCTGCATTTGTTTTGCACTTTCCTAACGATAAAAACATTCCTTCTGCTTGTAAATGGTCTAGCAGAATCACAATACTTTTTCATGGAGGCCAATCTGTTTTGTATATTGTGAGTGAAGTAGAAGACCTTAGTGTAAGCAAACTGGAGATGAAAATGAAAATACAACTTTATTTACCCTCATAGGGAAATTGTTTTACAATGTCATATAATGTTTATGCTTCTCATTCATAATACAAGCACATATAGCAATAGACATCATAATAATAAATATATAATATTACAAATGAAAGATGGTAGTCAGTGTAACATATCCCAGATTGGGAATATGTACTTATGTACAAAACAATTAAACTATAACAAACAACTAAGACAATACGAACAATCANCCCTAATATCATTTCACAGCATGCCCCAGTGTTTGGAAGTTTTCCGCTCAGGCATTAAATAACTAATGTATTGCTGTAAACAAAAATTGTTCGTGACATTTGGTCATCGTTTTCTGATTTTGAGACTTTGAGGCTTTTAGCAAAATAGAAATGGGAAAGGTATCTTCAAACTTCCAGATGAGCACTATATAAGGCATATAAATATTTAGTATCTTCCTTAGCTGATGAGCACTATAGCATGCGATCCATGAGCATTCAACTTGTCCCCTTTTTGTCAACAGCCCCAGCACAAAATGTGGAAAGAGGTCCATCACCAAATTCTGCATCTACATCAGCAGCCCATTCTCCATCCAGTGATAATGGTATGTTGTGATTTGTTACATTGATCCTACATTCAAGGGGATCTACTACTCATTGTTGAAGATTATATTGCATTACTGTGATGCACACTGCCCTTATATGATTTAGTGCATCGTGCAAGCTAAATTGCACACCAAAGTGCTAATTGGTATGTGGATGGTGGGATGAGCAAAACTTTATATCACAATAGTTTTTATTTCACCATCAGATTTTACACATGTATCAAAGATACTGTAATGCACATACTTACAAAGTGATATTTAATTGTTGTGTCTCAAGAATAAGTTACGTGGTACTTAGGGAAAAGGTTATCTCTCAAAGGGAAAACACTGTGCTAAAATTTACTAATAGGTTAGATCAAGAGGTAGATGGATGAAGGCATGAGATTGCTATAAAATTTCATCAACATTATCACAGTTGATGTAAAAATGAAAAAGAATTGCAACGGAAAATTGAAAAACGCACCCCAAAATTTCGCTTTTATTTTCCATGCACATTATACATTATGTGCATAACATAGTGTGAACTCAGAAGCAGCTAGCAGGAGACAGAGTTCTGTAATCCTATTCCTGTGCTATTTGTACAGCAGCCTTATTTCTTAAAATCTATGGACTTTGACAGATTATTCCTTAGTGATGAATAAGCAAATTTCATGACCTAATCCTTGTATGAATTATATATTGTAGGATCCAAGAATGCTGTTTTTCCATTCAGCATTTAATATCACTTAGATTCTGGAGGCCCATCGTTAAGATTTTTTTATGCCAAATATAAATAACATAACTTGTCTAAATAAATGCAGTTGTATAACTAAGATCAGTAATTATATGCATTCATTTACCAACATACTCCTTTTGTCAGAGAGATGACAGGAGAAGATAATTTCCTGACATGAACGCCCAGTGGTTATTATTACTCAGACATTAAAGAAGTACATTCTTTGTCTACAGCTTCTAAGCAAGTCTTGTTAACAAGAAGAGACCAGTACAGGAAAGCTGCACTTATGGCTAAGCAAACGGGAGACATGCAGAAAGCTGGAAGTTATGTCAGAATTGCCAAGGTAGCGTAGCATTAACTGTTTGCCTACTCCACACTGTTTTTTCCTTTGATAGTACTTGGTCCCAGAACCAGTATTACTGTCTACTTGTCTTTATTTCATAAGCAGTGGTAAGGGATATAGATGCTTGCATTTAAAGTGGTTGCAACTCACTAGGCATGGTCATTTTGGAGCAGATCAGCTTCCTGTGAGCAGCACATTTTGATAGATTCAGTTCTTAAACAATTCACGCCCTCAAATGTTTTGATTCAACAGAAACTATGTCTTGTAAATGAGAGGAATAAGAAAGTCAATACTTTGCAGTTAACAGCAAAAGTTTTTTCCGCTTAATTTTTATTTTTATGAAGTGTCAAAGCTGTATGATAGTCTAATAGCAGGCACATGTCAATGTCTATTTGGTATACAGTTTTAAGTTCTACATGATTGTGTAGGAATGCAAGACAGAGTATTGTCAGTATGGGAAATTAGGTTTTCATTTTTCTTATTTGATGCAGCAATTTGATTCTGTGATTGAAGCTGTAGATGAAGGCAAGCCTGTGGATTTGTCAAAAATGCCCCCTGTGCCTCCAGAATTTTCAGGTAATTCATTACTTCAGTGATAAAGTTTCATGTGTTTTGCAGTTGCATTCTTTAAGACAAGTACCTTGGATTATGTGCACAAGTGGGTACGCACTATCAGCAGGGAGGAAAACTAAAATTTGAAATTTCTGGGTTTTTTATGAAAGAGTGGACACTGCCAGGAAACAGCAACACCTATTATATATGTTAATGGCACTCATACTATTTATTGATGTATGCAGAATCCACTGTGTGAAATGAAGATCTGTGATACATATATGATATTCATATCTAAATGAAATAGTCTAGTATAAGCAGTTGGTGAAACAAACTTTGTTTTTCTGAAAGGTGAAGCAGTGAAAGTAGAAAACAAACCTCAGACATCTGTAGCAGTGCAGAGAATAAGCCATCAAGCTGCTGGAGAAAATGATGAACCAGAATTTCCAACCACTTCAGCTGAAGGTAATCTGTATTACCCTAAAGCATAAATAGATAACATCTGGTAGGGCTGTAACGATACTATAAACATCCTATGATGTTTGGTGAAGCAAAGATTCATAACCCTTTTAGACACTTAAGTTACAGATAAATGTAGGGGCTTTTGGCACCATAATAGAGTGTAGATTCATGGGATACTATTACTTGATAAGAAGAGTAACAGGATGAGATTACACCAAATGGCTGTTCTCGGTAACCATTCTATGTGATGTTGCAAATTACCTATACGACAGTGCTAACAAACAGTTACTTGGAAGGTCTTGTCAAACATTACCATGGAAATTAGCATAGATCAGTGATTACCTTTTGTCCACACAAACACTCTTAAAACCTAGGGCCTTTGGTTAAAATGGAGTTATTGCAAGGATTCAGTTTTACAGCCAAAAAGTGAGGTGACTGAGATCAGTCTTAAGTATTTGAGGTTAGCAAGTATCACTTCATATATAAGAAATATTCATACAGCCTTGTTAGCATCTGGAGCATCTCAGATTTGCTTCCTAATTACTCAGGTTTTTCAAAATTTTGTTCTTGTGTTTTGTAGCTTTCTCATCATGAAAAGGATTTCCTTAAGATTGTCAGTAGTTTTGACTGAAAGCACTTTAAGGTGGGATGTAGAATTTCAGTTTGAACCATACTGATATATTTTTTATCATTTCAGAAGAGAAATCAATCTTTAATGCACCAGATGCTCCAAAAACAGTTATGGAAGCTCTTACCCAGAGGCTTGAAAAGTACAAGTCTTCAGAGAATTCGGCCAAGGCCAGTGGAGAGGGCAGCAAGGCTAGGAGAATGGGCAGAATAGTGAAGGTAGGAAAGGTTAAACTGCTTAAATTATACACTCTTGCCACTTAACTGGCTGCTCTTGTTTTGTATTCAGATTCACAATATGACTAATTCCTTTGTTTTGCAAAAGAACTGTTGTGAGAACAAGTATGCTTTAAACAGTTTGTGTCTAGGAAGGTCTAGTGCTGTAGCACTGGTTAGTTTAGGAGAAATGCTGTTGTTTTTGCCTTTTGCCTTACAGTGCTTTTGTGGATCTAGTCATGATTTTACTTTTTTCTTTTGTATTTGTTTCTTAGCAATATGAGGATGCTATAAAAATGTACCGAGCAGGGAAACCAGTGGATTTTGATGACCTGCCCGCACCTCCAGGTTAGTAGGAGAAAATAGGACTGCTCCACACTAAGTGATGCAGCGTCGAAGAATTTCACATTATACAGTGGCATGGCATGGCAAGTTTGCCCTAGGAACTGACAGTTTGTCACTGTACACATGTAAACTCATTCACTCCAAACAAAGAATCAGTCGAAGTTGTGATGTTTAATTGTGCTTATGTTAATAAGGGTGACTAGACAAATAATATTCCTGACAAGCTCAAATTTGTGCAGTTGCTTATCCAGCAGGCTAGTGGCATTTTCTTCTTTTTTTCTTTAATCCATTGTCAGTGTGCAACACCTTAATGGAAAACAGTTTTATTAGTTATATCAGCGTAGGAAAAGTATTGATTAGGTGAGAGAAAAAGAGCATTTTTATCACCAGATGTACTTTTTATTATAGATAATGTTTCAGCCATTGACATGATTATGTTTCTGCATGATTTGTGGCAGGTTTTGGACCAATACCTGTGAACAAGACAGCTCCACCATCACAGCCTGCACCAACCCCAGCAGCACGACCGGCGCCAGCAACTGCACCAAGGCCAGCACCAGCAACTGCACCAAGGCCAGCACCAGCAACTGCACCAAGGCCAGCACCACCAGTAGCTTCAAGACCTGCACCACCTCTACCACAAGCTGGACCATCATCAGCGAAACCTCATCCAGTACAGAGACAAAATAGTATGATTCTTTGTACATGCGGGATTATGATAATTATTAATAATATCACTCATCCTACACAAGGGCTTTGTTTGCCTGAGTAGCGAATTTCTGATAGACCTACTAACAGCGAACAACAAACACATGGCCTGTGCTATGACCCATGAACTCTGACTAAGGGAAGCAATGCAACTTTTGTTTCAGCCACTTCAAAACAATAACTGATGATTATACAAAGCTTTGCAAAGAACAATTAGTATTTAAAACCATAAAGCCTCCCTAAAAAGACAAACTAAGACTGCCATGCATTTGGTGGCAGTAGTATTGAGACAGGAATCGCTGATGTTGGGTTTTAAAGTGGAGGATATGGAACCAGGGCACTGGTACAAAGTGAGATTGTTGAGGCATGGTTGATGCATAAAGATGATACAGAATTTAGCGATATACAGGCTGCAGAGATTTTCGAATGTGGTCGACAGTATCAAAAAGCAGAGGATGAAGGTTTGATTTGACTTTATCTAACCAACCAGCTCTGATTTTTTTGATCCCCTGAATTTTCGTCTCATATAGCATTTTATCATTGCTTTTGCTTATCCCTGATAGTGAAAGGTGTTAATGAATTCAATCAATCACTGCTAACTATTTCAACAGCTGGACGGAAAAGTCTTCATTCAAGACAGGAACAGCAGCTGGCATTTCTTAAAGAAAGAATGGAAGAATTCAAGCAGGCAGCCATGAGTGCAAAGAAACACCATGACATAGAACTGGCTAAGAAGTACATTCGAATGATGAAAGTAAGATTTCTGAGTGGAGATGAGGAATGTGACATAGGAATAATAATAATCTATATTGCCCCATCTCAAGTACCTTTGGAGAGCTATGGTCTCTATACACAATAAATCGATATGCTCCTACAAAGTCTCTTCACTCATAGCACCAACCATTACAAACTGGATCTGACAAATGGTAATTATTAGCCAGGCCAGACAAACCATTGTAGTGTCATGAATGTGACAGAACAGAAAATACAGTAAGTCCATCTTGTAATGATTAGGAAAGTGGCTTGATATTGATCGGTGCAGCAAGGGTTATGCTAGCAAGTTTAACAAGTTTATTTATCTCAAACCCAGACCACAACTGTTGTGGGTGGGCGCACAACAGAATATCTATATAGCCAAACCTGGCATTGAGTATCTTGGGTAAAAATCCAACTCCTTTCTCTTTTTAAATCTTTTGGAATGGTAAACCAGCCAATGACCAATTACTAGCAAATAATATACAAAGCTGCACATGCATTCCTTTGAAAGAGGGGAAGAATTCTGCTTTCATGCCTTGTATGCAGTGTTAGCTTTGAACTTGTTAATAATATACTTTGTGTACACCATATTTTTGTGTGAGATGTAATATTTCTGTGATCTACAGAAAGTAAATTAACAGAGTAGTAGAACTGTTCCCTCATCACACAGTAATACAATTGTAGGTGGAGCAACAATTCAACAAAAAGAAGGACAGATCTCATAATCGAAGTTGTCGCTTTTGTTTGAGGGACCTCTAATCATAACAAAATTCATTCATAATGGTCTGTTTCCTAAACTGCTGACAAACTTTTTGGACATTTTGATGCTTTTTTTTTTTTGACAACACTGTTCTTGCTTTTCTTTAATTAAATATTAGCTCTATCACTATTGCAGTGAGGAAGGAAATTGACTAAGGTAGATACTCTGCACTTTTGGGAAATGTTATTTGAATGTTGACTAATTGATTACAGATGTACGTTTATTAAATCTGTGCACCTTCATTTTTTAAAGGGAATGGAACCGATGGTTGAGGCTTGTGAAAGTGGACTTCCAGTGGATCTGTCCCAGGTACTATATGGCTGTTAAGGATTTCTGTTAGGAAATTTGGGATGCTTGGATGATGCTGGGGCATGAATTTATATGTTTATTAATTTGTTTCTTCTTTGCACTTGTTTTTTATTTAGGTGATTTTCAACAACAGGATTGTTTAACCTTTTCACGTCACTCCGCAACCCTGTGTTGCGGGCTAGTTTACAACCCTTCGACACGCGCCGCAGCCGCGTGTTGCGGTTAGTCCCACAACGCTTTGGGCCGCCGCGCACCACCCGGTAGCGGCTGAAGTTTCGTAACTCACAGCGTGTTTGTTTTTTGTGTTTGCAAACATTGAAGTGTCCATATATCTGTTAGAACCATTTTTCATTGCTTCTCATGTATCAGTATGATAAAAAAATAAACGTATCTTGATTTACGAAGAGTTATTCAAGATGCCTAGCTTTGCTTCTAGCGTCACTCTAGTCAAAATGGCGTCACGCAGAGCGAGACCAAAGTTGTTGACAGTCCATGAAGTAGTGGAATCATTTTATACACCTGGATCCGATGACGAGGAGGAGGTTGAAAGACATGATGACTTGGATGATTATGAAGATGAAAGAGATCTGTTTGAAGACGTGGCACAGCCTCTAGACGTTTCACAAGAGGCTGCTGCTAGTGAAACTAGTGCAGACACGAGTAGCTTGGCATCACTTGACGATGTTGTTGTTAGCAGTGGGAATGGCAGTAGGGCTTCTTCGCCCACTCAGTCAGACAGTGGTAGTGACAGTAACAGTAGTCATGGTGAAAACCTTGAAGTGTATGAGGTGGAAACTGATGTTGATAGTGAAATGGAGCATGAAGTAGACGATGTTGAAATGGATAGCAGTGATGATGAAAATGAAGCAGAATGGACCCGGAATACAAATAACTTTCCACGCATTCCTCAGTTCACGGGTGTCCCTGGTCTAAAGGTTCCACTACCAGATAGTCCTTCAGCAATGGACGTCTACAAGCTCATTATTACTGATAAGCTTATAAACACGTGGAAGGTCGAGACCAACCGTTACGCAAGGGATATCATCAACGGTAAAGATCGTGACCTGCTATCTACGAGAAGCCGGTTCAAAGTGTGGAAACCGGTGACGCTTCATGAGATGCGGAAATTCATCGGCATCTGCCTACATATGGGCATGGTCAAGAAGCCAACACTACATGATTATTGGTCAAGACATCCCGTGATGCACTCTTCCTTTTGTTCAAAAGTGATGCCANTACAGAAAACGGGTTTCTGTATAAAAACTGTTTCATTATGTTCTACTCTTGATACTCTTTCCAATGATACCGTATATCACTCTGTAGCCATAACAGGAGATTGTTAGTGAAATATCAAAAACACCCCAAAATAGTGCGTATACAGGGAATAGCCACTATAAAATCAGTGCGTCCAGAGGGAATAGAGGAGCTGGGACCACCGCGATGTGAAAAGGTTAAAAGTGATGTTCCTATCTATATGGCTGTTAAGGATATCTGTTTGGATATTTGGGATGCTTGGATGATGCTGGAGCATGAATTTATACGTTTATTAATTTCTTTCTTTATTGCACGTTTTTTATTTAGGTATTTTTCAACAACAGGATTGTTTAGATGTGATGTTCCTATCTATCAGAAGTAGTTGCCCTCTTCAGCAACATTTTAAAGCTTCATCTTTTCCTCTGAGGTTTTCTAGCTGTATCATGGTTTTCATACATTGTATATCAAATATTCCCTCATGACATGTACAGTAGAACCTCGATAATAGGTATACCTTTCTACATAAGCGACTGTCCTTAGTGAGGAAAGGCACTTATTACCAATGGTCTTCTCAGACTTCTCTAGTGGCATCTATCCTTACGAGTAAATGCAATGTCTGTTAAATTTACCTTAATTAATGGTGTCATAGAAATCAACAATGATGACAGTATAACATGTACATGATACATGTAACATGAACTTGCTGTGGTCAGCCTTATCATTTTATATCATAGGTCCCTCCATCACCTATAAATGCTGATGAAACCGAGGACAAATTTGTTATAGTGTCAGCAGAGGATTGTCAACCAACAGGTGATAGGGAGGAGGTGTATAAGTCATTGCACGCAGATATGGTGAGGCAAATTAAGGTAAGTGTGAAAGCTGTGTACTTTGAAGGTGAAGATGTACCTTCTAAGCAGAGGGCATGTTGTAACTGTGTATCATTTAGGGGTCTCTACTGGAAAGAATGACATGACTGTCCAAAATTCATGTAATCCAAAGAGACATTCGGTTTCTTTCTTATAATGAGGTAGCCTTAAAATTTCCAAAGTTTTATTCCGCTGAGTACAAAGTATGCAGGGGATAATTAACAAGAGTGCTTTGTTATACAACCTTGTCTATTCATTTTGCTGTTGGAATGATGAAAAATTTGGTACTTTCCCTTTGACCACTTATGAAATTTGAAGTCCTGGTTTTTGGGAGGTTTTTTTTTGCATTCTAAATCATACTTGAATAGGAAATAAATTTTGTATGAACAGTATGAATGAAATGTATCAAGACCTACTGTTGCATTGTGTAATTTAACCATGTTTTTCCCTCTAAGAACTTTCACTCTTTGTAAAAAAACAAAATCCCATTTCAGATATGTATTACCAATGCCCAGCATTATCAGAAGATGGGAGATGTGCCAGCAGCAGCAAAGTAAGTCTGTGAAAAAGTGGATGTTTTAAATAAGAACGAATCTGTGTGCATATCCTCTTGTTCACTAATGCTGTCAGTATAAAAGCTGGACTGATATCTTTACAAAAGTAAAACTTTTCAGCTTTCACAGGTGTTTACTATTAAAATTTGATTCTTTTACGTCCTATAAATCATTGCATCTCCAGAGAGACGGGAAGATAGCATTTTCTGCAGGATAATAAATTTTCAAAAGGTGCCTGATAAAGACTCTTGTTGTGGCTAACATTTATGACACGCTTGAACATCTCCATTTCTTCCCTATAAATGTGAGCGTGGACTGTGAAAAGAGACTGAGGGATTTAAAATGCATCTGAAATTCAAGCAAACTAAATCATGATGATGTGAGGTCCCAGCAGTTTGACATTGATAATCTCATAGTACAGGTATAATGCATGTAGGTCCCTTCCTGTTGGACTGATGCTTTGTTGTAGCTGCACAGTTCAAATGGATTTATTTTTGCAATCAGATTTCAGAAAATGGAACAGAATAATCGCAGAGATTTGGAATCTTTGAAGAGCGCTCATCGACATGGTGACCCTGCTCCAAGATTCCATTATGAAACAAGGACCTTTTCTATGGTGCAGTAAGTAACTTGTTCTTCTCCATATTTAGAGCGTTGTGGGTCAGTCTGTCTTTCTTGTTTTGGTTAATCCTGTTTTGGACAAGGGAGAGAGGGGGGGAGTTTCTTTGTGACCTCAAGGCATTCGAGCCACTGTGCCTTTTGAAATCTGTACCATAATTGTTGTCAAAATAAAATTTGAAGATTGAAGATTTAATTCATTTTGAATGGTAGCAGTGGGAAGATGCAGGGTAAAAAGTTGTCTGACTCTGAGAGAACATGCTCATATAGGTTTATTAATAATTTCTCAGCTTTTGGTGAAACTATCAGTGCAAACCCTTGCAAAGGAAGTGAAAATTTTATAGAAAGATGACTCATAAATTGATTTGATTAATGCTGTTTCTTGTATTTTGGAATGTTGGATCATTTAATCTTCAGTTGTCTGGATCTTGCAGAATTGCGAGACAGAATCAACATGCACCATTGATCTTTTCTTAAATGGATTTCACGCTTTGAAGTTCATGTCTTGTTATTTCCTCTTTTTCATTGTAGATGTAACACAGAATTAGGAGATGCAGACATGGAATTAACCATAATCAGAGGCATTCAGTATAACCTTCCATCAGGTAAGTGATGTCTTTTCTCTTGAAGGTGTCAATATTATGTTGTACGTCAGTGCTCACTGAAAGTGCTGTTGTTCTGTGCCATTGTTGTTGCATGTCACATTCTTTTATATCTAGATGACAATGGAGGGTTGCATTTTCACAAGATTTGCTATGCTTTCTGCCACTCAGTGTGTTTAAATTCAGGGATATGTCAGCTTCTCGACTTTGTTTACAAAATTTGTGAGATTATAGGGTTCAATCCCTGTCTCTGACCATCAGCATAAGCCCAAAGGAGATTCCCATTATGTCATGGATAAACCTAAATCTGAACTTACAACATAATTGTGCTTCTAACACTGGCACAGCATACATCTACTGTTGAACTTATTTCATGGGCTTGGCTTTCTTCACGGAACTTGTCCGAATTGTGCTTAGTTCAGAATTAAGGGCAGGGTTAGAAAAGAGAAAGAGATCATGAAGAGTTCCTAGACAATGATAATGTCTAGGGACTGTCCCAAGATTGCCTTGTCTTCATTAACATTGATAGCGCTAGCTGACCATGGGCTATGCAGCTCGCTGACCATGGGCTATGCAGCTCGCTGGCTGTTTGACCTAATTTTACTGGTGCTGTAGCCAGTGGGGCACATGGCCACCCCACCAGCTGACTGATATAAATAGTGCCTTTATATTGGACTGGCATGCAAAAATCCATGTTTTTGTTTGAAAAACGGCTGCATGTCAACTAAAAAATTTTTTGAAAGGAGAATTGGACAAGGCATATGGGAGGGTCTTTTTTATTATTATATACACTTGTTTTTGTTTTTTTTTTTGTTTTAGCAAAAGCTTATATGCATAATGCAGTAATCCCTGTAGGCTGAAGCACACACATACACAATAAGGTTGATGTAATGTAGAAAAGTCCATGTGGAGGAGGGTTGGGGGAGGAGAGGCAACTTTGCTCACATGCAGACAAACACTCAGTGAAACATTAATCTTTTCATTTTGATTTTGGTATATAGAGAGTGGGATAGGAGGAGACAAGAGGGAGCTATGCATAGCACTGTGTTAGCCATCTATTCGGACTATGTGATGAATTGTAAACAGAGATGATAACACTCCCTCTTATAGGTTGGCCCAAAAACATTTGGATTTTCAACCCATCATCGGTCTTCCTTTGTTTCACACGTAATAATCATAACATCTTACTTCCAATCGGGGCAAACAGTTTCAGAGCACGGCAAAATGGCATAATACACTTGTGTAACAGTCAAGACAGTACTTCTGTACACATTTCATTTCTTGTTCAGAAGGATGTGTGTTTGGTTTTAAATAAAACTGAGAATGACTGTAAACAAGCATACTTGTTTGAAAGTTCACACATTTTCACAATTTCTATAGTGCATTAGAGGTTATAGTCCATGCTAGCAATTTCATTATGAGAAAAAATTATTCCGAAATAGCGTTCCAGACATCCTAGTTAAAAATGTTTTTTCTTGAAAATCAGTCATTCCTTTGAATATCCTTTCAATTTTTTTCTAGTATGTGAATGAATGTGCTGTTTTCATCACGAGCACAAGCATAGGAGCATTCCATTGTTTTAATAAGGGTATTAGTTTTCCCACCCATATGGCGAGAAGTATTAGACCCATTGCCAGAATACACAGCTGCATAAATACGATCACCGCAAGTAGAGGTTGTTTGAGTGATGGGTATATATACCATTGCTTCACTCAAGAGTAGCGAGCAGATGATAGTATATATACTATTATCGCATCACGATGGTTAATCCTACATCCAACTCTGGCCCTTACTCTCAGTCAAGAATTAAATATAAGAGTGTCGGGATATCACCAACAAAATATTCCAGAGGTCTGGGTTCCATTTGAGTTCAGTGTGGTGCTAAGTGCAAAAACACAACCCCTTAGCAGGGATCATACTGCACAGGTGAGACGATCAGTGTTAAGGAAGGACAGTTTTAGCTTGTAATATTATCTTATTTTATATCATTATCTTTTTTTTTTGTTTCATAGGTTATTCAGAAAAAGATATGGACACCTGTGTAAAGTATGAGCTCGCATTTCCAACTGTAAGTTGTCAATTAACACTGGTTTAGAGCATTTGGTCATCTGTCTTTGTGTTTCAAACCACTGTCAGCCTTTATACAAAGATCATTAGTTCAATCCCAGTAGATTATCTCACCACTATAGAAATATTAAGTAGTCTTTGTTATGCACTATAATGTTTCATAAAGTGGTTGCACATATTTCACTGTTGTCGCATAGTACTATTTGTTGCCTTTCATGTGAAAAGTACATGTGAATACAAAACCTCTGAGATTAATGGTAATAACACAGTTAATACAGAAGCACATGCCCTTCACAAGAGTAGAAAGTTTCATGTCTACATTCATTGTCACTGAAGAACTGTGACTGATTTTATCCATGTTGAAGTGAAGCCCCAGACGTGATGCAGAGAGCTGGATGCCCGTATACAATTATTAATATATAGCTGTAAATAATACTTTAATAAGCAGTGAGGTTTAACAGACTTTTGAGGTGCAAATAAATGAAAATGATAAGTGCGGTTTAGGAACCTTTACTTTTCTTCCTTAGGATGAACCTCAAACAGGAGGTACTGGTACAGTCAAAGACACAGTCAGTCCAGGTAGGTCACCACTTAAAGGAATACTCCCAGTTGACTGGTTTGCTTTTACTATTTAGACAGATTGAGAAGAAGTAATGAAGTTCATGGAAAGTCACTTTGTTGTTTTTTGTCTTTAAATCTTTTGTAAAGAAGGCTCCATAAATAAGAATGTATGCCTTCACCAGTTTATTTATGATATTTTCTACTTTATTGTACAAGTGTCAATTCAAATTGTCTCCACAGAATATAATGAAACATTCAAGCTGCAGATAAACCGCAAGTCAAAGGGCTTCTACCGCTTTGTGGAAAGGAAAGGCCTTAAATTGGATGTGTATATTAAAAGGTAGACATATATTTTATGTATCAGAGAACAACAATTCACTGTGTGCACAAATTTCAATGACTTGGTAAAGTTTACATTCTGTCAAATTTTTTTTACTGCCTAGGGTCACTAGATGGATATTCAGTTTTTGGGCTAGCAACAAAAAAGTGAAGAAGAAAGATTAAGAGGGCAATGAGCTTAAATGCATTGTTCTGTATATATCACTTAGTGATGTCAGTATTTTGGTTACTTTTGGCGTCTGAGTGAACATTTAAACTTTTGCAGTGGCTTCGTATGTGCTTTTTCCACTTCAGCAAATAGCATTATGTAAAAGCTGACCTCACTTATTGCATGTCAGTTTCAAATGCATCTGTTCATCTCATGCAGTGACCTTATTCTGTTTTTCACACCAGCTGAAACTTGCTGCTAGTGAGTCATTAATTTTTTTCAATAATTTTAGCTGGCAAATGTGAACCTTAATATTTTGTCTGCTTATTGTCTCTCAGCCAGTATCCAGTATTTTTTATTATTCTTTATAATGGTATCTATTGATTATTTTTGTAATTTTCTCATCATCAGGGGATTTTTCAAAGGTGACAAACTACTTGGGACTGTGAATGTAAAGTTGCAGCCATTAGAGACCCAATGTATGGTACATGAAAGTTATGATGTAAGTAGACAACCAAGACATTGTATCTTTCAGCTTCAAGTTGCTGTTGAAACTCCAACTGCCTTATAGTCGATCTCGCTCATAACAATCACCTGCTTTGTGTGATCAGATACCTGAAAATGTAATTTTTTTGTTGTTATTTATCATGGTTCATGGTTATTATATGAATATACAAGGATCACATTCAGTGCAGTAAGTCCTTTGATCATTTTTTGCCAAAAAAATCCCAGAGACTGTCGGTATGACATTATGAAACAAATCAATATAAAAAAACTGCAAGCTCAAATTTGTGACATCAAAAACAATGCAAGGAAGTCTCAAAATACAGTCATAAATTTGCAAAAGAGGTCTTGTAGCTTGTAAATAATGCCTTTTGGATGTTTGGCGCGTGACTGGACCATGATTTAGACATAAAAATTCAAAGAGCAACAGTAAATTGAAATGACCTCTCCTGCATGATCTAGCCTGCCGATTCGATGGATCACTTTCTTTCATTGGCTTGCCGGGTGCAGTGTGCATGGACAAGCACAATTGCTAGTGTGTTTACCATGTTATGATGATGTTAATGGCACAGGGGCTGCATATTAGATCTAACTTTTGTTTTGTTACCTGTCATTGGAAACCTCTCTACCTGTTCAGTGAATGGATGAATGCACTAGGGCTGTTGACCTTGCACAGGAAGGCTGATTTATTTATCGTCACTTTATCTGGACATATGTGTTAAGAAACTTTAAGTTGCCCAAACAATGACCCACAGATCTGCATTTTGTGGTTTTATATTTTTATTACTATTGAAATGAACCGTATAATGCAGACACAATCATGTATGACTGGGAAAGCTAAGAATATCAAATACATGACATCCTATATACAATAATTCTCTGATTTTAACAATATGTTTGGTCAGTCTTGAAGGGATTCGCTAATTGGGGACCAAACTGTGTGTTAACTGCTTCATCACGATAGAGTTGTTACTTTTAATTTGTGTTTACGCAGAAGTGATGGTTGCATACAGTAGGACTTGTATATGAAGAATGAGGCCGTGGCAAAGGTTTCAGTGAAAATCAGTACAAGATGCAGTGTTTTTATTTCCACTTCTCTCCTTCAGAAGTGTTCTGATTTTATGAGGATGTTCTACTGTCTATTTCTTAATTGCACATCTTTCCACTTGCAGCTGATGGATGGTAGAAAGACGGTGGGAGGAAAACTAGAAGTGAAACTTCGAATTCGTGACCCTTTGAAGAGCAAACAGGTGGATGAGGTGAAAGAGAAATGGCTGGTCATTGACCAGTTCATCAGAACTGTGGGCTCAGGGGTGAGTGCATGGCTGCTGAATATTTTGTATGAGGCCTGAAGACACAAGATGGTTTCTTTTGTCATGTGTTGAAAAGTACCTTCTTAGGTGATTGGTGAATTCAGTGAAGCAAGGAGTTTTTAAAAATTGTCAAAGCGGATGCTTAAAATAAGTTTGATACAAGGCAGTTCTTTGATGGATCAAAAATTTGAATTGCACTCACAAAAATTATTGGTACAGTATTATCAGCATTCAGATGCTAAATTCATAATTCAAGTATAATTATTAAGCAAAATGCAGTAATCAATTTCAGCACTGCTTTTCAAGATATTTATGTGGCTCCTAAAACTCTATCAAAATATCTCTAGATATATTTGGAGTATTTATGCACACTTAATAACAGAATTTTCTTTCTGTCCTTTCAGAGTCAATCAGAGGCCAAGGTGAGTAAATTGTTTGGTCTAAGTATTTTTCCTAAACTCTGCACCTCGTAAGGCTGTTTAACTTGGACTGGCAGATATAAAAATAGAGCAAGAAATTAAAAGTAGCTGAAGCTAAGTTTGAACTTCATTTATCACTCAGCTTGCAGCTGCTCTATACTGCGCTCCATACCTTTCCTACTCCCATTTACTGTGGTTGTTGTCAACTCTGAAGATCATTTCCTCTTTTCTGCCACAACAGTTCAAGAAATTGTAAAATTATTCAGTCTGACAAGATGATTTTATTTACAATAAAGTGTTAAACATCTCAAAATTGTAATTTTAAAGAAAGCAAGCATAGCACTGGTAGTAAAGTTGAAGTTGGTCAGGCAACCACCTGCTGAGATGACTAGTTTAGGGACGACTATTCATTTTTCCTGAATATTTAACATGGATTTGGTGATCACCTATCATGCCCCAAGTATTAAAAAAAGCATGAGAAAACCTGTAAATGGTGATTCCACCCCAGTTAAGCTTGTTCAGTGACAAATGAAGAGCGACCTTTCAACATACTTGTCATGACTGCTGGCTGGTGATGTGGGTAATGTTCCCCTCTCCCCATTTGTAGACAGAAGATGCCCAACCTTGACTATCATTTAAAAAATACAGACACTTCCTTTCACCTGTCAAACAAGGTACACCTCTAAGATACACTGAGTGGACTGGGAAATTTTTAGAAAACTGATGAAAACTGTCAAAGACAGCTAATGTTTAGTTTCATGATCAGTCATCAGTGAAGCTTTGAAGTCTAATAGGCAACACAGGGTTTCTGTGACCTGGTGAATCAGCTGATGGCATCAGTTCATCAAAGCTGGTTGATCTTAACTTCATGTTTGAAAGTGAGGCAACTGTATAGGCCTAGTCTTCTTTATACAGGGTCAGCCAGTGATAGTCATACCGTGTCAGCACAGCACTCATAGCTTTCCCCCCTTCCCTCAACAAATCTTAACCTGTTTAAGGTGACTACCTTTCTAAGGCAACCACTTTCAGCAGGAATGTTTGGTGATCACCATATACAGGTTTGACTGTGTAAGAATGAATAGATTGGTTACTTGCATGATGAGTTTAATTACTGAAATTTGTGTAGTTATTACTAGGTGTACACATATTGATATACTTTTCTTTCTTTATGTATGCAGGCCCCAAAAACACAAAGGTAAGATTTTCATATTCTTGGTTATGAGCTCTGATACAAGGTCATGTGGCCTTCACTGTTAGCTAGAAGCTCTGGCACATTGGAGGGAATTGCTGCATGCTGAGAGCTTGATATAAGGTTGTACCTGCTGTATCTGCTGAAGACCCTTGCTGTTTTGCTAGAGATCATCACATGAAAGAAACCTAACACTTTCAGCCTAATACTCTACTGTGAGAGATATTTTATTTTGTAATTAATATTCGTAAGATGAAGCAGTTTGAATATGATGCATTCATTGCCATAGGGTACCAGTTTTAACATGTGTGTCCATAAATCAGTTTGTTACTAAATGAAAAATGGCANTAATGGACTGAATGTGCATGGCAGTGAGATTAGTACATTTTTTTTGTTTCAATCTTATTACAGGCAGTCTAGAATTTGTTCTCTGTCATAATGATAAAGCTTGCGGAGATAGAGATCAAGTCAAGCACAAGAAATTACAGATGAAACTGCTGTTTTGCATCTTTATATGATTTTTTTCACATAATATTCTTATGAAAAGTTTATTTGAGAATGGGACACATCTTAAGGTATTCGACTTTAGCGAGATCTATTGAAAAGAGGTTGTTCTGTTAACACTGAACACGGATCTCTGATCCTCTGATATTTGACATTGTATATGCTTGAAATCTCAAAATCCAGATATTTTTGTACCAGAAGGTAACATTTTGCAGTCCCATCGAAATCCATTACAATTTGAATTTTATGTGATAAAAGTGAGACATTGTGACACAAGTGTTATGTAGGCAGATTACAGGGGAGCAAAGAAAAAAAAATTCAGATCTCTTCGATATTGATGAGATTTAGTCTCCGGCTCAGTTACAATATCAGTTGTACAAGAACACACACAATTTATATATGCATTTACATGTTCATTTTCTTGGAATGGACTTTACTGCTGTCTTTTTGCATGTTTTATAACTATTTTCATTTGATGTAGAGACAATAACAATGCGGAGTTGCTTACTGGTGATGGCAGAAATACTCTCTTTTATGTCTGTTGTCATATTTATTATTCATATGTATCAGGGGGATGTGGAAGGACGGAGAGGAGGGAACTGAGAACAGTCAGACTGGTAGTTGGTCACTAACAGTGTAGTTTTTGTAGTTCTAATAGACTGCTTGCTAGAAAGCAAGCAGGGAGCTGCAGATAAACTGATTTGGGGGGTTAGGAAAAGGGGAAGAAGAAAAAGAAGGGGGATGGGAAAGGGGACAGGCAACAACCATATGGACAAACTGCTTCTTTCACAGTTAGTAAGTGCATAATATGACATATTCAGACACAAAAACATGGTATGTTTCAAAAGCCTGGATCGTGAACGTGAACAAAATAATTGATTTTTCAGAATCTGAACAAGAATTTTTTTTTCTAGGCCATTTCCAGGAACTTGATATCATAATCTCTTTCATATTCAAAACAGGAAGCAGCGGATTTTCTGGTCTGTCATTATGAGATCAGAGTTTCTTAGGGTGTTTGGTTGATAATGAATCTGTCATGATACAGCAGAAGATCAACTTCAAGATTTCTATTTAGTAGACACAGAACTGTACTTGAAATTTTCTGTGCCACGAAACTTAATACAGTAGTTTTAGACATATGACACTAGTCATGCAGTTTTGTTAATTGTGAAAATTTAAAAAAAAAATTGCATTATCTGTTTTGCAAACCATAAATGAAGACATGAGATGAGATTTGTTGTATAGCCTTGTTGCACGGCATCTTGTGATATCACAGAGTCAAAATCTGGATTATCTGCTTAGTGGATTTATTTTAGAGGTGGTATCTCATACAGGAGAACAAACAAGGATTCAGACAAGAATTCTGTAGCAAAGTGGGATTTTACGTAAGTTCAGACTTTCTCCCTGCACCTATCGCCTGTGTTAGCATATAAAGTTGAATTCCACTAAATTGAAGTTTGGAGGGATATGAGATACAGCAGTTGAGATTGTATATGTCTTTTTGTGGACAAGAAAAGAACATTTTCACAACTTCGAGTCTGAATTTGTACATGTATTTCAAAGTGTTACATTATCAGAACCAGCTTCAAATTCTGAAAGAATACACAATGGAACTCAGTTAACATTGCCATTGCCTAACACAATCAATTGCTTAGCACTCTTTCTTTCAAAGGTCCTAAATGTTTTGTTCCATATAAAAAGCAATCTCGATAGCACAAAACTTCTGATAAGACACCTTCAAAAGCTTGGTCCAAAGGGCAGGTGTATTATCAGCACTCCAATATAGTTGCACATGACCCAATTCATAGAGTACAATTTTAAACGTATTTGTCAACATAGACAATGAGAATGTCCATAATGGAGGGAAATTTGAATGTTAACTTAACTCCTCGCTTTTCTTTTTCCTCCTTCCGCTTCACCTCCCACACCCTCAAAGTAAAATCCGTCCTTTTGTTGTACATTCCGTCCACTTGCCAATATTCTCAAACTGAAAATTGCATCCTTTGCAATGATGTGTGTGCCCTTAATATCACTACACCTTTTATAAACCTGAGGCTGAAAGTACTGTGTGGGTTTAGAAATAATATGGTATGAAAGTGACCAAAGTGAATGAGAGGAATATTGTGATGAATGCAGCTCTCTTTATTTCTTGTTACTGCTGGAGAAAATATGAGTTTAATCTCTAACTGTATGAACTGAACTGTTAATAGGAAATTTCTAGCACTGTAATTGTAAAGACATGTTTTATTTCAAAGTTCTGGGATTCAGAGTGCTGTGGCATCCCTACTCAAATATTTTGCCAGTGCATCCCTACATGGTGATTTTTTTTGGTCATAAGTCAATTACAGGATATTATATTGCAACATGGTATGTATCATTCAGATCTAGGCTGATCCTAGAGCACTGATATTTGCAGTCTTAAAAACAGCCTTTATGACAGGCTGGAAAGTTCAGATTTGAAGGAGGATTCTTTTTGCATTCACTGAATAAGAGCAGATGTTAGATTTGTTCTGTTTGGAGTTAGCTGAAGTTTACAAACACTTCATGGTATCAGAGAAGCCCACATCCTGGATCATAGTTCTGACTAACCTGACATGGTAGGCATGACTAAAGCATGACAATTTAAATCAAAGGTGCATTTTTGTGAGCATGAATAATCAGTAAAAACCTTTGGAGACACTTAATCGTTTTAATATTTTCATTGAGTAGTTGTTTGCTAACAGTGTAGTTAATGTAGTTCTGATAGACTGCTTACTAATACATCATAAGAGAGACATTCTGAAATGGCTCTTTGGGAAGTTGGTAAAGTCTCATTTTATGGTCATTTTCATCATTTTAATTCTTTTGAATGCAATTTCTTTGAGCGCTTTGACTCAGATGTCAAGAAAAAGAAGGAAGATGTGAAATATATTACTACATTCTTTTGGACTTTCTTTGAATTCAGATGTTCATGTTATGAATGAATGGACATTTTCTATGGTGATGGTGCTTGCATGTTTATGATTTGTTCATGTTTTGCATGGTATAATTTGGATGGTAAAGACATAAGCTGTCAGTAATTGCATTTTGTCTGAAAGAGAATAGCCTTATGATATGATTTGATGCTTCAGTGTCCTTCGCAAAGACATTCCCTTTTGCCACAATCCCATAATGATGTATAATAATGCATTTTGTCATGGTGCCCTCCATATGCCTTGGAACTTACTGTTGTAGGACAATCATGTAACACTATGACAATATGCAGAACCTCTACAACTGAATACTGGTGCCTGACATACACAGTAAACTAGATTTTGTTTAGTACTTAACTCTCATGCCAGGAAACTTTGAGATGTGTCTGGCATGTGTCAAATGCTAATCCAGTATTGCATTAATTTCCATTTTCTTTTATTCTTAATACTAATTGCCAGTGGTGAAATCAGTACCAATCAGCTGCAATAAAGGCAACAATGTCGCAAGTTATGATTTGTATCAGAGATCTTGCTTGCTCTTGTTTCCCTGGTTTTCATTCAATTTGTTGCCTTTGAGCATGGCTTTACTCTGTGCTTTTATCATTTTTAATATTTAACTTAATATTTGAATAATTTAATATTCTAGTGTCTCTTTTAGTTCAGATCTATTTTCTCACAGCAGAAGATCTTATGTTGGTTTTCCCACCAAACTCACTTTTTTAACATCTTCATGATCTGGGTAGTTTTACTATATCACCTGACAAAATATTTTTGCAAAACTGTGCCCTTAATAACACAAATTAGACAGTATTTGTTTACAAAGAGCTGTATTTAAACAGAACCACTCAATTTTCTGGAGAAAGAGTTGAGCAAAGATAAGCCTTTTTGTCCCAAGACATCGACGTTCATTATAACCTTGATACTGTAACAATTCAGTAGAGAAATTAACCAACGTTTTCTTTGTTTGCCATAATTTACCTGATTAGATTTTTGATTAGATCTTTATCACTTCATTACCTTGATGTTCATCATAAATGATAATTTCACTTTGTTCCTAGTGATGGTACTCAGTGTATGGAAGTGCTGCGACTGGAGAAACAAATGTTAGACAAACAGGTATGATGTCAGCTTAATGCTCTTAAACTCTTTTTTTTTACTTTATGTTTTCATTGGGACCAGAATGTTCTAATCCTGCACTGATACCTTCTTGATGCCCTTTTTCTTGTCTTACACACATGAAGTTTGGAGATTATTGCCATCACATAAATCCATAAACAAACAAACAAAAAATTCCCTACAAATGTTTAGGATGTTAAGTATTAGAGTGCATGCACCCATTCTAATAATGTCATCAGAATTGGTTTTACATTCTGAACAAAATGATTTCATTTATTACATATTACCCAGTTTGTAGAATACATCCACATAATTATGTCAAAATAAACATAATGTCACCGATGAGTGACACAGGAATATTGGCTGATTGATGGCCTTAAGCAAGGACAGCATTACGTGAAAAAATTTAAGAGGAAAGTGAAGGAGAAAGTGATATTAGATGAGATAAAGATGAGAGAATTGCGTTAGGCAGGGAGACTTGCAGAAGGTTGCAAATAAGAATAAGGATAAGCAACTATCATAATGACTGCCATTGTCTTTATCTGTATCATATTCACACTCATGACCATTATTGCCATCTGCAGATAGCACAGTTGAAAGACAGCCTGAGTGTAACCCAGACACAAGCTCTGAGACGCAAGAGTGCACTCATAGAAGAAAAAATAGAACTACAGCAAAAGAAGCTTCGAGAAGGGGGCATTGAGGCATGGAAAGGTAAGGCATCATAGAAAGCAAATGAAGTTTCTTGTAAAATGGAATTTGACAGTGAGAGATTTAATCATACAAAGTAATTACAGCACAGCAAAGACCACAGGCATTCCCACTGAAGGCTGTATTATTCATTTTGACTTCTTATCATGCACAGATTCCATTTGATACTGATATGAAATTCAGGGGATTTACAAAATCTTTTTGGAAGATCCTTGGATAAAGAAAAATTTTGACCACCTGCCTTAAATTATAGGTCCGTCCTTCATAGTATGGCAGCCATGATATGTGTCACAGTGGATCCTGCTGCAAATGGTGAATAATGCATAACAAGCCTTGATCTGGCGTTGATTTGAGTGAGTCAGGGTCAAGGGTCACTTGTGAGGAGAGAACTATGGTTTAATCTGAAAAGTGGGGTTTTAGGGATTCAGAAATAATTTGTAATAGGCATATTTTTCTAATTAACACTGATCACATTTTGAAATCAAAATGAGATATATAAGAAAATGTCAGGACTTGCAAAATATATTGTAATATCACTAGTTTCATATCAAACGTTTATGTAATGAATATGTTTAAGAGTACAATGAGGAAGATGTTTATGTGTTACTGTATTCATCTCTAGCCAGCAAATATGTCTACTGTATTTGTTTTCATTGTAATCTGTAAAATCATAGGGCTTTGTGATATAGCCCTTCTGCTGGTTTAAGAATCAGCAAATACTGTATGTACTGTGTTTGCGTGTGTGTGTGTGTGTGTATGTGTGTAAGTGAAGCTTCAGTATGTATGTACTGTGGTTGCTTGTGTGTATGTATATGGGGATGGGGGAAAGGGAGCTTCAGATATAGTGCATGTATGCCCATCAATTAATACATTTTATTTTCCAATGGGAGTCCAACGTACACAATTGTTATTGCATATTCCAGCTTATCTGGCAGCAGTGAGAGCAGAGGCTGTGACTTTTGAACAAGAAGCCAGGCAGTATGCAAGGCTTGGAGAGGTTCAGAAAGCAGAGTTGATGATCAACAAAAAGAAATATGCAGAAAAAGAGGTAACTGTTTCATTTATTCAGCCATGTTCTTTAAGTTACTGATCCAGTTTGAAGCTGTTGAGAGACACTATTTATCAGTTTGTGTGGGAACACACTTCTTTCGATTTCCCATTTCTTTTTTTCAAAAAACTTTTCATGTGTAACCATCGGCAAGTTATTCAGTACTCATTTTGGAGAAATAAAGATGTCTTTTCTGACACACACTTACATCTACATTGTGAACTGAAGTGTTTCATTTCATAAGGATATCACTGCAGTTAATGTCAATTAACTATTGCCATAGTGAGATCAAGAAGCCTTATAAAGTCATTATCTTTCAGTTTGTAATCACTAAATAGATAGTGAACAACACGCATATTCAGTCTTAATTGTTCTGAAATTGTCATGCTGTAATGTACAGTGGCGCACAAATAATGCATACACCTTGGGATCAACCAAAAGTGTACTTATTAACAGAAATACATATTAATTGTACTCGCACACTTAGAAAACAAAAAGCATGGCCAAATATGCTATGCTCAGTATACATGTTTACATAAAAGTGTGTCCATATTGTGTGCTCCTCTGTATTTTCACTGTGTTCTGTGTCCATTTGGTTGCTGCTGTGTTCCAACAGCCATCGAAATAACAGTTTGTTTGCTTTACTTTTATGTACTCCTACAGATGGCTGCTATCAAGGCAAAAATACCAGATGCTTGAAGAAGTAGGCAATGAATCTATTGTCTTTCCAAGTTCGTGGATTCTCTGTCATACTCATGAACTTGGTTAAGTAATGTGCATGAATGACCTACCATGAGGCTGTTTTACTAACAGTCAGTTCACTGTAAAGAAAGATTGTGTGTGCTTTGGCTTTATAAGCATATCCAAAGTAACATTTTATGCACAGGATTTGAAAGAGGGCTTATTGCTGTCATCTCAGTATACAACTGTCGCATGCCTACTTAGTATAACCCTGGGACTCCCTCACGAGGTGCTTAGGTTCGAGTCAAGAGCAAAACTCGAATTCGGAGCAAGATTGGGAAAGAGAAGATCCCTAGATAGTATTCACCTACCTTTTAAGGATGTCTTCTCTTCCCTTACCCTACCTCTAGATTAATCCAAGTTCAAGTACAATTTGCGAAAGTCTTTAGGTGATACAAAATGGGCAGATGTCACTTGTAAATTGAGGTGATGTTATTTTGCTTTGTCAGTGTAATTCATCTGACATCACCTTATTGATAACATTATATGTGGCCAGTAACATTTACAGTCACCATTGTCATGCATTCATACAACTCGCATTTTATCAGAGTAATGTACAGATAGTTTTACAGTGACTTCCCTACTGAAGATAGAGCTTTACCATAACTGTCATTGGTACTGTAGTATTAGCTAGGTTTTGCCAGCATGCAAGACATGTCACTTAGTTTGTAGATAAAAATCACTCTGGTTCCAAATTCTTGGTTTTTATGACAGTTTTTTTTTTGTGTGCATGTCACTATTACCTCAGAAAAGAGCACATTAGGTTTTCTAGTCTTATCCTTATGGACTGTTGCAACAGCTGAGTGATAGGAGGGTCATTTGCATTTCATGGCACAGACTACAGGATAATGTCAGAAAGATGAAAATAGGAAAAAAAAAGAAAACAGTTCAGGTTATTGCCTTCATATACATGTATGCTGTATATCAGACAACAAGTGTCAATTAAAACAGTGAGGGGGATTTATGACACACTTTATGGTTGTGGCACGTCTCAGGTGGAAGGGCGTACATGCATTTTGGATTTTTGTTTCCTATTTTGTCGGCTATCAGACTTATCACAGACAGGCTTTCTCTTTGCCATCATTAGATGGCTAAACCAATAAATTTGGAGTGAATGAATTCTGATAAATGACAGTCATTGTTCACCTATAAGTTGACCGGAGATTATTTTCATGCTGGAGTCATCAGTGTTTAAGGAACTGTTTGATCACCTTTTTTTCCGTATTGTCTACTTACATTCATGAAAGTGAATGGTGCATGTTCTTTCTTATATCAAGGCGTGTCTGCACAAAGACGATCATTATATGAATTATATAAGAGAGAGACCTTTGCACAGGCACCCCTTGAATATGGTAGCTATATACAGGTTTTGAACATCATTTGACATGTTGTGTTGGAGAGTACTTTCACAGAATAAAAGTGGGTCACTGCCCTGTCTGTGAAATGTGTTTCAGTACTACTGGAAATTGTTTACTGTGATGATGCTTACAAAGACATAATTACAGATTTGGACAGAGCTACATTCTGTCATATGTTGTAAAATAATCTCTTACTTTCTCTGTTGCAACAGATTGTTCTGTGCTCATGTTCTGAAAACTGTAGAAATGATTCTGGTTGTTTGAAGATATGAAAGGAGAGTAAATGCTTATAGTTCTGTTTTGTTGTGTACCAGATGTGATGAATTAATTTCTATTTTAAAGGATGGAGAGATATGAAATGTGTGATCACAGTACTTTAGAAACTTGATATGAAGTTCATGTATACTGTTCCATGTTGTAACTGTAATCTTGAATCTGTGAAATTTAGGGCTTCAGATGTTGAAACTACAGAAATTTTAGAAATTTTATTGTATATTTTATTCTGATATGCTGTTACTTCAATGTGTATCCTATTACTTGTATGTCAATTTTAATAAAAGTGATGCTCTGCTCTCAAGAACAGACTTGGTCTGTCTGGTGTGTACATCTAGTAATGTAAATAAACCATGTTATAATGATCATTGATTGATTGGTGTAGTGGGACAATGGAGAGTTCATGGGAATCTCCCATATGAAGTGATGGCAGTTCTGGGCCGTGTACCATTTGTCAGTCAGCACAGTCTGTCAGTGATATCCAATGATAAACTGTTGCTTTTGAGTCACTGTTGCTTACTGCTAAACCCATTTCAGTCCAAATATGCAGAGATTTAGCACAGGATGTATCAAGAGACAGCAAGGTGTTTGCTTATATCAAGCATTTTAACCCTTTCAGGCATTCATTACTGGCTATCTTTGGAAGATTTCATTGGGCATTGAATTACCCTTTCAGTGAAAACACACATCCTCTTCTTACCACAAATGCCTCCCAGGAAGTTCCCATGGAGAGTATGGGTAATCAGATACACACACATGAAAAGTGTTACTTATTAAAGTTTATGTGTTTGCTCATATGAAACAAAAACATGACATTAATGTGTTGCTAAGAAGAAACATGGAGAACACAAGAAGTATCAGTGTTTTTTGATTTCATGTTAAAATTTAATAAAAATATGCATCAAAGTTCTTACAAGTGGCTGGAAGGGTTAGTCTAGATGATGGACAGCATCACAGATCTGGACACACAGAGTAACATAATAGCAGGGAATCAGTAATACTTTTGGCCGAGAATGCTATCTTTTTTGGTTTTATTTGCTTTTATCTTAGTTGTGACCATTAGTAAACACACAGTGAAAAAAGTTAATGTTGCATTCAATGACTTGAAAGGTGTAGTGCAATGACCTTAAATAAAAAAGTTCACAGACAAAAACAAAAAAAAAAATCTACTGTATATGAGAATGTTAAAACTTCATGAGTTTACAATAAAAAGAATATCAGTCATGTAGTAAAACTACAATGAATATTATCATGAATATGACCAGAAATACACATGCATTAACCAGCTTGTGAGGCGTTATATTCTGATTATTGTTGCCTGGTACTACCCAGTAGAATGACAGGAAATTAATATCAATCTTGAATGACCAAGGGATGTACTCAGGGGATCTGGTCATAACAGAGCACTTTGTGGCCATGTCAGTGACATCTGCTGCCATTTGATAACATAGAAACACAGTGGTTCATAAGCCTTTAATTACAGGAATAGACACGTCGAAAGTATTCACTGAGTTGGATGAGATTGATAGGGACGTAAAATAATTCCATAATGAGGAGTGTGACACAGTTTAGTGCACAGTTTAGGAAACATCAGGCACATGATTTCATGGGTGCCTGATAATGAGGTCTTTACAGTGCTTTTCTATGGTCACATGACAAGAGAGATCATCACCGAAACTAATACATGTATACGATTATATACTTTAGTGTGCAACCTTCCATGTCGAACCCAAAGAGAGCTGCAGCAAAGTTGAACGTCAAGGCATATTCTGTGTAAACTGATCCAAAAAGTTGGGATTTTAGATCTGTTTGCCTAAACCTAAAATTTGAAGTTTAGATGTTTGCCTTGTACATGCCTCAGACTCAGTGTCAAACTTCGGTGCAACTCTCTTTTTAATTGACATGAAAAATTGCATGCCAAAAAGCAAAATGGTGCATTGGTTATGGTGATGTATGCCTTTGTCATGTGACATATTATTTTCAAATCCAGCTAAACAGATATTAATTTGCTGGTTCTGTGAACAAACATGAAACAAAACCTCTCTCAATCTCCAGTGATTTAGCATCTTAAACCATCAAGTTTTAAAAAAAAAAAATTAAATGTGATGTGTCTAATATTCATGTAGGTATAATTGATATCAAATATTCACAACCCTTGGAGGATAAAGACATACATGTAGTTTAACATGTTTCGTGGTGATGAATGCATGGATCTTAATCTTGCACATTACTTATTTTTTCTTTTTGGCAAAATGGACAGTTCTGTCCTCTGGATCTTGCCCAACAGTAACCACTTGGAGGCGGAGGGGAGATGTAAGCCCAGTGGACTTTGAAACTTTAAGCAATGGTAAAATATATTTGTCCTCTCCAACATTCTATTTCTAGTCATCGATTTGCAGATTTTTAAAAGACACACTATTTAAGCTTTCTGTGCATTTTCATGGCAGTCATACTATTTCTTTAAGGTTATCTCTTTAAGGCTTCATGTGATTTCTTCAAAAATCATGCCTAAGTTTTAAAGTGGGGACTGGTTGAGAGTAATTTATTGCAGGCACTATATACATTTATACTGTGATGATAAGGAGCATTTTAAGGAGAAATCTTCTCCTTTACAGAAAAGTCGTGAGAGGCTCTACTGAGTCCATCCCATTTCTGTCCACCATGCATCTTTCTCCTTGCTGTTGTCTGTATTGTCCTCACAATGACGCATACACTGAATGTCCCCATCGTCACACACGCACACCGTGCACGGGGTTATCAGTCCCTCTAAGGGAGTTCCGGTGACGTCATGCAGCCGACCATCAATCATGGAACCGTGGGCCAACTCCTGAAGAACGGTAGTATTAAAAGCAAATTACAGATCTGGTGTCAGACAATTACGAGTGTACAATAGAAATCTGACTGACAAAAAGAATCTTCTATATAATATCAGATTTCAGAAATCTTAATCACTTTCTTTTTTTTTTTTTCTGTTATGGTGCTCATCAGCACTGCGAGCCCATATTTGATGATGTAATGTCTGTACCAGGGGCGTAGCGTCCATGTAATCTATGAATCTGAGATTATCAGTGTATTTATCTAATATAATTTGTCAAATCTAAATTGTTTTGTCAAATTTTCAAACATTACCTTTGTACCCTTGAGCTATTTACAAGAGTAGGCCATGAGCAATACAACATCATGAAACGTTAGCTAATTTCTTCTCTTATAATCTGAAATCCAAATACTGTTTCGCAGATTCAGCACTCCCTTTGCACATCGCATTGTATCTAAAAGCTGTGTCAAGACTCAAGAGAGAGACTTAAAAAAAGAAGGTAGTCAATAACTTGAGAGAAAAATAGATTACCCTCTGTGCTGACTGTTGTCTCTTTGTGCAAAACCCCTTTCCTAAACGGCCTCCCGGGTTTTTTATTTGTTGTTATATTTCATTTGGCGAACGGTATCTTAAATTCCCCAAATATTGCAGAGTTCATGAAGACTACAGCCTTAATTTGTTTTATTTAATGAGGGTCACTTCTAAGACTACTAACCTTTTCAATGCTTCTTTTAGACGGAGCAAGAGGAAGGAGATCTTAAAACCTCGGTGTTTTGTTTTTTTCTTCTTTAATTAAAACTGTCTCGCTCTAGTGTGTGTGATTGTTGTCATCTCGGGTAATTTTCATTATATCCTTTGACATGAACACTTTTATAATATTATGTGCAACAAGAAATGACATTGCTGAAAGAGACAAAGCGTATTTTTTAAAAAGTGCATAAGCATTGACAGTGTCACTATCAGTCAGCTGGGTGGGTGGATGAATGTAAGTGCTAGACTACAAAAACAATATAAAAAATTCGTTACGCCTCTGTGGCTGTATGCATAATCCATACGTTAAGTAACGTATTGCGTTAACTACAATGAACACTGCTAATGTTTTGGAAGTTTTCTGTGATTATCGCAGTGCATAATGATTATGCATACGGTCACTGGTCCTTAAACACAGCTCACTACATATTAATCTGCTATTACTTTTGGCTTGATCTTGTTTCTCCCGTGAACTCACAACTTTGGCCGACTTCCTCTCCCATTCTGTCAGACCCATCCCTTCTTTTTTTTGACGGTTTTATTTATTTATCAATTCTTTCCATCCCCGCCCGATACATAAGAAAGTATAGTATTCAGCAAAGCTTAGCAGGGCTACATCTCCCAGCTCACAATCTGAAAGCTGAGTAAGGGAAATCATACACTTTGTAAGAAAAAATCAAAAGAAAAAGAAAGACAGAAGGAAAGTATAGTTTCATTAAAGCTGTGTAAGATGGTGACATTACTGTCCAAAGTGCAATAAGTTCGAACAATGATGTCTTATGTGTTTTCACACTGTCTGACCAAATGACCAAACCGGATCATGTGCGTATTTTACAACAGCATTATTGCGAGGCAGTAGGCTATAAGGGGGAGGGGGAGGGGGAGGGAGGAAACTGGGAGCCTATGTACCCAGCACATACCTGGTGCACTCAGGTGCCTTCCATTGAGCTCCACCTGCCACACGAT
>JAWQUT010000279.1:1053943-1083943 GCA_033807755.1 Ellobium chinense
GGCCCAGCGGTAGTTTTCGTTAACACTTCTTGGGCCAAGATATCAGCCTAGCGGCAGCAAAAGGGTTAAGCACCAATAACTCAGCAAAGAAATAACTGTATGTCATAAATGATAGTGCAAATGATTTGTCTCAGACAGATGCTTTGACTTTGATGAATGTCGCTTTAGTGGTTACTGAGAAAATTACAGTTGAGTGCTGGCATGAAAGCACAAATTTACTACAATAGTCTCCTCCCCCCATTGCACCTGTGTGGTGGATTTCGGCTAGATCAGAGAAAGTGTCATGTGGATGAAAGGTCGATCCTGACCATGCCATCCTACTCCTTATTGTCTGCTGGGCTACTGCGAGGTGGCCAATGACTTAATCACTTCTTCGCTTAATCGCCTACTTTTTCCGTGATCCCGAGGAAGGGCGGTTAAGCGGAGTCAACTGTATTTCAAGACCTGTCGTATCAAGATGGCATTACTAGAAATGGTAAAATTATACAAAAAGCATGTGTCCCATGTGATTTCATTCAATTGTTGGTTACTGGAGAATTAAGAGCATCAGCCAGGTCTGTTTTAACAGCTAAACAGATGAAAGCTGGGCAAATTCTGTAGCTATCTCCCATCTCTTGGATAAATGGAAGAATGGTAAGATCTTCTTTAATTGTGATGACTTACTGAGTTGCCTCACTTTAAACTTCACATTGCCTTGTCTCCAAGACAAATCTTGTGTTGAAAATAATGCCAGCATTGCTAGAATATGACCCTGTGATGTAAGCATAAAAGTGAAGTGTGTTACCTGCAAAACAAAAACACATTTTATTCCCTTATTGACAGAGTGGATATAATAAGACACCAAATCACATACCTTATGCTGGATTTTTCTTTATATTTTCAGCACAGGTCTTATTAGCAGCCTGGAAGACTTTATAAAGTGGCAAAATGTCAATGCTGCGGCCTCAAGCTCGAGACCAGGTATATTTTAATATTACATTGTTATTATTACAGTAAAATTCATTTTATAACTTTTACATAAATTGATTAAACGCAGTCATATCAGAGAATTCAAAATCCCTGTTGTTTGTTATTGTTGAAATAGCCTTATTATACTGGGCCAGGGAGAATGGAAATTTGCAGCATAACTGCTTCACCTGTAGTCTAGTACAAGTTCTCAGATGACTGATGTGGTTTGGCAGCTGATGCATCCATGAAACTCAAACTGATTATCATTTATTTGCAGCTTGGGCTTTCACTGCAAAGCATGCAATGAATGACTGATAGACAAATAAGGTCTTGGGTTCAGAACTGTCACCTAGAGCAAATCTTAATCAGCTTCTTACCTCAGCTATTGTATGGTATTTCATTAACACACTGTCTAGTATCAAGGTTATTCTATAACTTGTTAGCAAGCTAACTAGCATAAAGACTGCATGATTACACAATGGAATGGCCATATATATTCAGTATCAGTTTGGGCTGACATTCTTTATTTTTTGAACAAATTTCATTAGGCATTCAACTTCAGTAAATACTTTCAAAAGTGCATATAATCTTAATGATTCTATATGAGCATGGTATGCATAATGCTACAAGAGTTTAATCAAATCTATTTATCAGTGAAATTTGAAACCAGCAAGTTACTTTCATTGTGTTTTAGAGGTTATGTTATGCTATCAATCAAAATGTAATAGTCCTGAACCTGGTTACCGATGGTGAAAAATCTCACAGCAGCCATGGTGAGATGACGAAATAGTAGGGGCCTGTAGGTGTTACATCTCTGGGACATACAGTGTATCCTTGTCCCATTACTGCTCATTACATAAATAATGGTTTTGTCCTTCAGATGAGGAATACTCCTGTCACGGCCCAAGCACTGGAGGAGAGGATCAACATGTACATAAGTGCCATGGACAGAGCAGGCACTATGAATGATAGCCACCAGTCTGCACAGCTGCAGAGAGACATTCAGGTCAGTGATCAGTCCATGTACACAGATCTAGACTAACACTGTGTTTGCATTTTTTATTCGTTCGTTCTCCAATTTGCATGTGGTTATGTATTGTGTTGTAAATATTTTATGACAGTTATTGTGCATAGTTCGCACTGTTCGATGGATGTTGTATTTGACACAGGCATTACATTATATTTGTTGCAATGCATTCATTAGATTTCAGTCACGAAACTTTGTACAGCTTATCTGTAATTGTAAAAACATTACAGCTTGTATGAGTGGCACTTTGTCTGTTATGATATTGAGAGTTTGTTTCATCCTCTGCAGCAACTGGTTGATTTGATGGAGAAAGTCAGTGCTGGACAGGTTGTCAGAGAAAGTGAAGTGCCTCCTCCTTTGGTCATCACTCCACAGATAGGTGAGATATTTGTATGTGCTATACCACAAATCTCCTGGCACAAATTCATCATTCTGAGCAGGTGAAAGTGGTGATAAAGCTTGCTTTTCACCAGCAGCATAAAAGCTGATACCCATACCATAACAGATTGTCTGGAAGCAATTAAGATTATTTCCCCTAACTTAAGCTCTTGGATGAGTTTGAAAGAAGTTATCCCTTGTCTAGTCTTTAGTGAAATATTCCTTGCACAGGGAGCTCTGTTACGTCAGGGGTAAATAATGCTGTGAATTTTTTTGTTTCTTTGGATTAAATGTTCACTTTCCCAGACAGGGCATGATTTGCTGAATATTTTTGTGTTTCAGATGTTCTTGCAAACCCTCTTGGTGAACTGTCATCACGTTTAGCAGATTATCACAAGGCATTATATTTTGCCGAAGAGGAACTGACAGAAGATAGACTTAACAAGATTCAGAGACTGCAAAGAGGCCTACAGGTCTTCTTTTTGTTTCTCCTTGTTTTTGGTCTTTCTCTTTGTCTTGTGCCATTATAGTTATTGCTTTGTTTAATTATTATTGTTATGCTTGTAATTGAAACTGTGATATTAAAATATACAAGTAATTCTGCTTAATCACCATTTGCATAATTGCAACTTCAGCCTAATCTCAGCATTTCTCAGGCAACAGAATCGAAGCTCTGCTTAATCACAGCTTTTGCCATGTTCCTGAAGAGTTGTGATAAAGCAGAGTTGACTGTATTTCTGTGCATATGGAATAGATTTTGCTTTGCAAAGTCTGAGGATAGAGCCAGTTTAGTGTGTGTAAAATAGTCTGGAGCCTTTACTAGACCTCATCCACAGTCAGAGATATAGAATTAAGAGAGTAAGAAAGACATTACCAAGACGTTTTTAAAAAAATCTGAAGCTTTCCTTTATGCTGTCTAGAGTAAATATTTGCATAAATTAGGACATTGCATGGCTTGATCTGATTGGGTAGAGAATCTAAGGAATGCCAAATGTATGATTGAAATTAGATTGTAGGTGGTCAGTATGGCTTTCTGGTAAAGAGGAAACTGATCATATAGTGTCAGTACTGAGCTCAGCTTATGGGTTAAATGAAATATTTTACAGATTATTCATGACTTGCAAAAACGAGCACAAGCTGGGTTTCCCGTGAGAGCTGATGAGGTACCTCCTCCTGTGACCATTCCTAGTGACAGTGGTATGTATCTGTCAGTCACCCTTGTCTGCTTGTGTGCAGGGTATAGGCTGAAATCTCAAAACCTAGTAATATCTCATATGACTGGTTTGAATAAAGTTTCAGCTGACCAAAGCCATAGTTGGCTTTGATATGCAGGCACATCACAGATTAATTTATCTGATGTCATTTGGAGGTCTTTGCTGTGTAGTTTTGTTGTTTTTTTTCATTGTCTTTGTAAAGATGGGTTTTATGTTATATATTTCAAAGTAAATGAAATTTGTTTTTTTTTTTCCCTTCATTTCAGATAGCAAAAATGCATTGATAATTATTCTATTGTCCATAAGCAAGAGTTCCATAGTTATTATGTGTGAATTGAAAAGGAATGTATCTACCCTTTGCTCACAGTATAATTACTGTACAGTATGTGAAGTTGTAGCATTACTTATAAGAGATGTTGATACACCTGTGTTCATAATTTGATATGAGAATGACACATATATTCATAATCTTTGTTAGATACGTCATAATCTTAATGTGCCTCTATCCTTGTCTACTATTAGTGCAGAATTGTGAGGAATGAAGCTGAAGTGGTAAACCTAAAAAGAATTTAATTTCATTGATGAATATGTTTATCATCAGTTAAAATAAGAACTATTTTGTCTTTCAGAATTTGACAATAATGCAGTGAATACTCTAGCAGAAAGATTGTCTCAGTACAGAGCAGCCCTTCTAGCTACAGAGACGTCAGGAGCTGCTGGCAAGAAATCGAAGATAGAGAGTGAAATAAGAGTAAGATTTGTTTTGTTATGTTGATTTATTTAATTTCAGACAAAGCCTGTTTTGTGCTGTCTTAGTCTTTTTCCCTGCAGAATAGTCACACCTACTGGCCATATATTATATTGATTATGTGCACTATTTTTTTTTCCTTGGAAAATGCACAGCGTTGTTTATTTTTGTTGATAGCTGCACTGCTACATTCTAGAATTTGCTGTGCTCTGAAAGGCTATCCTCACTCGGTATTATTATATGATATTCTTCTTATTCTTACCTGTTCTTTTGAGTAGATATTTTCACATGCAGGTCTGTGTTTTGATTTTAAAATGCCACCATAGTTTCCCACAGCTTAGGGAAAAGCTGCCCGAGTTTGGTTTCCCTATGGGTAAAATAAGTTTTTAAATAACTTCTACACCTCATTTTCAGTCGTAAGTTTAAGCATAAGGATAGTCTGAATAAATCTATTCATATATGAGCCTTGACAATATTATTTCTTTACAAGTGAATAGATTTAATGATGACATAATTTCTTATTCAGAGAATAGAATTTCTGATGACAAGGGCAAAAGCAAAGAGGCCAGTGTGGAAGAAAGACATACCACCAGAAATATCTCTCCAGGATACAGGACAAGGTAAGTGGTTATTTTGTAAACAGATCATGTTTGAAGTCTCATCAAATAGTGTCAGTTGAGAGTTATTCATTAGACATTGGCTTTTTTTAAAAAAATAATAATAAAACAGACTAGTTTTGCAAGTCAGATGTTACAAAAAAAAATGCCAACAGGAACATACAGCAGGTCTGCACCTATGAAAAGCATAATGCAAATAGGAAGAGAAGCATACAAGAATTACAGTATGGATAGATTTCTCACACACAAATTCATACACATTTCACATTGTCACTGACTTTTTTCCTGTAGTAAATGGAGTTTATATTGATAATATGCAAGAATAGTAAGAAAACATTGTTTTCTGCTTTAAATGCACAGATCCTTCATTATAAATTCTTAAGCAGCACCCTTCTAATTTTCTGAAAACCAAAAATTAAAGTTTCCAATGATTTTCGTAAGCTATGCTTCAAATAGTAAACACTTATTGCAGATGTAGTGAGAATAACGTTAAATGTAATAACATACTGTACCTCTTCATTAGAATTCAAGTATCATCAGTTCTGTACATGTGTTTGAAATGATTATATCCTCCTAATATTCTTTTCCTACTAATTTCAAGTTGCGTGAGCATGTACTTTTTGAATACAAGACATAGAAACCCCGTTGTTATTATTATTACTGTTCATTATTCTGCAGCTCCAAAGCAAGGCAAACAAGTGAATGAAGCCAAACTTGTCCTTCAGCTCAGGTCATTATCAATGAGGGTGGCAAAATTGGAGTTCAGAGATGGAGAAAAAAAGAAACAGATGGAGGATATGAGCAAGGTGAGCATGTCATGGGATAGGATGAATAGTAACTGATTATAAAGGCATTGAGAGAACTTCAGGGCTATGATATTGTACTTGTTGAAAGTTTCTTTGTAGTACTTGGGCTTCCACCTACTGAAACTTCAGTATTTAATACAAAGCTCAGATGATTTGTTGGCACTGATGGTCATGCACTGTAGTTCATTTGGAAAAAAAGGAGTGGTAGTAGGCTAAGGAGTAATATGTAATTCTAGACATCTTGATTTCACTAGAGAGTAGGGCAGACACTTTAGTACCTCTCCGCTGACATACTTTCTCACTCTCCTTCACCAGAGATTGAAAGAACTGGCAGAGGGAGGGAAAGCACCTATAGGTAGTGTTCTTCCAGAACTAACAAAGCAAGTGGAGGAGCTCGAAAAACTGGCAGGTTTGTATTTAATTAGAAATTTATTCATAAATGTAGGATGATTTCCAAGACTTTGAATTTACTCCAGTCTGCCTCATCAGTTCTTTGAAGTACTTCTGACAATTAGAGCTAAAAACTAGGATTGATCAAAATATTGCGTCGAGGTAAGCTTACACAGAGCCTTCATTGGCAAAAGAGAAATTTACAGAAAGAACTATGGGTACAGTGCCCAGGATTCTAAAAACACTGAGCCAGCTTGTAGTTGGACAGTTGAATAGTTACATTGAATAAGAGTGATTGGACACAGCTGGAGATAAAATGATTAGGGGTTTTGTAACTGTAATTTGATAAATAAATGATAAATAAATTTAAAAAGTACTATAAGACGACATTCATATTATCCACTTTTTTTTTTGGTTTACTTTCATAGTGCAAGTTCTACCAAGGGTTTCAGTGTGCACAAATGTTTGATGATAGTATGTGGGCTATTGCAATATGGTGCCAACAAATGGGGAGGGATATACATGTATTTCATACTTGCAGTGTCAAGAAAACAATACATTTTGGTTTCTGTTTTTCTGTTCTGGACAGTGGCAGAGAAAATGAAGGATGGTATGAGGATTAGGGAGGACTTGGCGCTAGTTGAAACGAGAATATCAGAATACAAGACAGCAGCTGTCAGCTGCAAGCAGAACAAAGAAGTGAACCATGCCATTCAGCACCTCAAAGTAGTGAAGGTTTGTAATATTTATCCATTTATCTATTTTATCCTAAGTGCAGTTTGTTTCTCTCTCTCTCTCTCTCTCTCTCTGTTTGACAAGGACATCCTGCAACCAACATTTTCAAACTTTTTTACGAACAGTGCAAAAGGAAATTGTAGAGATGAAGCTAGTTGAGACAATTAGCGTGTGGTTTGTAAAATGGTTTCTTTTTCTAGTATACATAGACTAGGATAATTGAATCTTGTTGTGCCACTCAAATTGTCCTGTATTATTGGATTAAGACACTTTAATGCTGCAAGGTAGTATTAGAGGCAAAAGAATGATAAGAGTACACAATAAACTGTGGCAACATATTTGCTTATTCTAACGATTTTGTATGTTTTATTTCTCATGCATTTAGGTATAGTAACTATTTCTAAATGTGAGTGGAATTTGTATCTCCATCAAATTCAAGAGGGTAAAATCATTATTCCCATATCAAAATGCTGAATTACCGGTACTCTTTATAAAACTATAAGGATTCATCACTTTGCTGTGGGAATGAGGAAGTATTCCCCACAACTCAAACGGTATTATAGAATGTATTGCGCAGTGCTTTTGCCACCCTTTTGACAATTAACCATACAAAATATGAAAGCAACTAACCTGCGATAAATTTTCAGCAGAGTGAGAAGATTGTGTAAACCTGTGGTGCTGAGACACTTCTCATTAAGCTGACTATGTTGTTTCTGACACTGGAATAATATAACAATAATAATGCCATTAATTTTTTGTTCGTATTGTTGCTGTAACCATCAGGGCTTGCAGTCACTGAAAGAAGCACTTGATAAAGGGGAGTCAGTGGATATGACACTGGTAAGTATAATCTCTTCCTTCACTTGATATTGTAAATGTCTGTTGCTAATTCTTATGTAAAAGATGACTGGATCTTGGCTTCTTAATGATGGTAAGGCAGATTTTACCATGGAAAAGACAAGACCAAACTTTCACTTTGGCATGGACATTATATTTCAGCTCTAGATGGGTGGAAAGATTGGGACAGTTATGTTTTGACATTTAGAGTGGACATAATAAATTTCTTCATGATTTCAGAAGACAGATACAGTGGAACACACTTATAACGAACACGCTTGAAACGAATTGACTGAAATGAAGAACATCTTTGTTTGCCCCGATTTTTTTTCTCTTTAACTCAATAAAATGTTCACGCATGTAGCGAACAGATAATAAAGAACTGACGGATGAAACGAACCCATGTCGGTGCCCGAGTCTGTAGTTTTCCTCTTTTTTCGTAACGGAAATAACGAACTGGTCCGAACATCCAGTCTGCAAAGCTAGCCTAGACTTAGGCCCAACGAAAACAGCCGAACAAGTTTCGGCCACTTGCGTCTGTAGACAGAAGGTCAGCCGGCCTAATGCGCATGTGCGGAAACAGCAATCAGCTGTGTTTACATTGAAAACCGGGTCAGACATAAAATATTGAAAGAATAAGATAGACAGCGCGTCATAAATGTTGGGTCAGCTGTGAATATAGTCTAAACCTCAGCAATTACCGACAAATGTGGGATTGTGGATCAGTTTGATTAACACAGTGACTGTGCAACAAGACTGTACACTTAGAAATCGAATTTCCTGATAATTTAGAGATTCGAGAACTTCCTGACTTCCTGTTCAAAACAAAGACTAGATAGATCCACACGGTGCTACACGCTGTTAGGCTATAGGCCCTATCCAACAGATAGACACTAGACTAGAACAGTACACGATGGCATCGAGAAAGAGAGCTGCATACACTCTGGATTTCAAGAAGTAGAGTTTTTGTGTAAAGACTGGGGAGGGGAGAGGAGTGTTAAAGATTTTAGATTTTTGTTTCTCCTAGTACTTATTAGTGGCTATACTTGGTTAACAGAGGACACCTGTCATTTACTGCACCAATGTTTTTTCATATTATGTAAATGAGGTTGAATGAATCATTTATTTTCAGTTTGAACCTGCGGATCTTCATTGTTTTGTATTGTGTGTTGTGTTTTGGTGAAATCTGGGTGGTGGATGGATATAAAGAACTACTGATATAAAGAACAAATATTTTTGCCTAGACCTGTTCTTTATATCAGTGTTCCACTGTATAATGAAATAACATGACTTCATAGCTCTGTGGTGAAATATCAGAGCACTTCACTAATGTTAATGTCATTCTGGTCAGGTTCCTCCTCCCCCAAGGGAGTTCACACCTTCAAGAGAATCACCCCCATCACTGCCAGAGCAGGACAATCAAAATGTGAGTAGTGATTTTTGTGTCATATTCATCCGGACCATTTGGTCATGTTTAGTCTGGTATTAGACCCTGTTTGGAAAATATCTTCACTGTGCAATGAAAATGGCCTAAGTCAGACTTACGTCATTTTGAAGAAGGGTATTACATTCTTTGTTAAGGTCCATGTTGACATGTTAAGGAGATTTAAATGCTCCAATAATTGACAAGTTACATTCAGACTCTTATTTTGCTATTGCCTTAAAAACATTTCCCTTGCATTCTCTCAGAAATGTGAAAAATGATTTAGACCATATTTGTACCACAGTTATATAATATTCTGTTTGTTATTGTAACCATTCACAGGAATCCCCCTATTTGTAGATGTGAAGTAGATAATCTTGTGGAAATTGCATTTCTGGGTATTAAATAAAATTATGAAAATTAAGCTTGACGTAAAGCTGGGCCTGGCAATCAGGCCAGTTTTTTTCTGAAGAAGAATTCCAAAAGCAGTGATTACTTTTTTATTCAGTGGTTCACCTTTTCATTCAGCGTAAGTCGCTCTGCATTAAGATTCAATATTCTTAGGAAGTTAGAAATTTTAGATGAAAGCTGATACTTCAAAATTAAAGGAAGATGTCATGGCTTTCTTATTGACTCTCCATAATTCAGGCTCATCACTTAGTGATTATATTTTTTTCTCATCTTCCAACGATGTCCCATTTTTGTACACTACAAGAGACTCCAGATAATTATTTGCCTCTGTAGTGTACAGTGATTGTTAATTCTTTCATTTCTTTTTTAAAATGATAGACTTTCAATTATTTTGTTTTGGTTTCCAGATATACAGTATTTTTTTCTTCATTTTTTGACATTTGTTGTTAAAAGTTGTAGCTGTCTTTAAATAAATTATCATGTGTGTCATTTTCAGCTAATTATTACTCATTATTTGGCAACCATACATATTGAATACTCGCATCAGTTTATCAGGACAAGTAACAAATGACATTGTATCTGACTGCAAGGATGGCAGAATGCCGAAAAGTTTCAGGAAATCAAAAATTCAGTTTAAAAATTGTACATTCTATTAAAAGACAAAATTGAAGAATGGTGGAACAACTTCAGTTTTGAATGGTGATTTAAATGTTAATCATGGTGACTGGACATTTTGCCATTGTGTGCTGCCACTCCTGTGACTGGTTCATGAAATATTTCAGAAGTAAGGGATAAACAATAATAATATTAACAAAACATGGATTTATGACACTTGGCGACATGTTTGAGTTGCTTCAAAAGGTTGTGAAATCTCACTGAAGTACAGTTAGGTAAACATTGAGTCATCTTTTTAGGTTATGAATGATGTTTATTATTTTTTTTTATTCTGAAGGCTACTCCTGACCTCCCTCAGGGAGCCACTGCTTGTTTGTCTCCAGTCAACATCAAACCGGCAGTAGAGGCTGCAGAGGACAAGCTAGCCAAAAAGCTTTCATCTTACCTGGACGAAGGGGATGAATCCATGGTTCCATCAACCTCTGAACAGATGAGCATTGTTAATAATGTTTCAGATCCAACCGTGTCTGCTTCATCACTGCTTCCAAAGGTTCAGAACTCTGCCGGGGGTATAAGTACATCAGCTGGTGAAGATGGTGCGAAAAGTTTTTCACTGGACAACATTGGCATGCTGCCATGTGAGAATGGAAGTGGTCCGGTAACAAGTGAAAATGTAAAGGAAGGAGCCAGTGATGAAGCCTCTGGAGGACCTGATCAAGGTTCCAAACAAGTAGCAGAACATCCAGATTTCACATACAACTCCATAGAGACCGATGCTGCAGAAAAAACAGAATCCGTTTCACATGCTGATATAGTGCAGGCTCAGGGAAACAGTGCAGATGAACAACTGGAGGAGAAAGAGAGTGAGGACAAGGCAAATAAGGAAGAGACTCCTCCCCCTAAAAGTACATCATCACCTTCCAAGTCGTCAGAGATTTATACTAGAAAAACCCTGGACTCAGTTGGCTTTTTGTCATGCCAAAATGTGCCTGAAAAATCTCAGAGTGAGATTAGAAAGCCTGTGTCAGAAGCGAAGGAAGGCAGCTCCATGCATCCAATATCAGAAACACAGGGACTAGAAAGCAACGGTGTCTTTCCAGCTGCACATGACAATAATTTGCAGGCAATTGGTGCCATAGATTCCAGTGGAATGTTAAATTCCACACAATCAGTCTTTCAGGAGTCTGCATTTTCCATGTCAAATCAAGCAGAAGAAGTATTACAGCCTGCAATGGCCACAGGTGGAAACCCAGACCTGCTGAATAGCAGTTCAACAACACAAGCATTGCCAAATGTGCCTGCAGGTGGTTTATGCTTATCAGATTATAATGTGAGTGGTCTGAGGAATGGCTTGGATGACCACCACCCTTCCAGTATTACATTACCAGTTCGTACAGTAGATAAGTCTGTGAGTGAGTCAGATAGTGGGCCTTCGAGTCTTCCCATCACATTAGTGCCCACAAGAATCACAGCGTCATCTATTGGTGCAAGAGCAGCACCACCAGTTTCACATATTTCAGATATAGGAGGGGTGTCTAGCTCATCACTTGTGCCTAGTAACCATTACGATGAAAATGATGGTAATACTCAGAGTCAGACTGTGACATTGACAGAGAGGACTGCTAATGATAACACAACATTCGGTGATATATCAAGCAAACATACCTCTACTTCAGATGGTGCTCATGTAACTGTGCAACAGCCAGAAGGAAGCTCATTCAGCTCACCAGATATCCTGGAGTTTCAGGACTTGATGGATTCCATGACTTTGCCCTCTATGGTAGCTCCAACTTCATTAACAAATGACAGCCATGCTGCTACAAACTCTCTTGACAGTAGCATTGGACCCAATAAATCAGCATCATCTAATGATGCGCAGAATGCTGCTGTAAGCTTGAATTCTTCTACAGGTAGCAGTTCAGCTCCTGAGTACGCTGGCAGAGAACTAAAGATGGCCAAGTCTGAACATGTGTCGGTATCATCTGATAATGTTGCATCATCAGATTTTTCTTTAAATGCTGATGACAAGAGAAGCAGAGCAACTGCAGAGCTTGGTGCTATGGGAACAGCCAGCAGCGTCTCTCAAATAGCTCAGAAAAACTCTGTGGATTCATTTCATTCCAGTTATGTTGGAGGAGGCCAGCAAGATAAGAAGATGCCAGATCTTCAGATGAGCTCTGCATCAGCAGCTCAAAGCCAGAATATGACTTTTGTTTATGGAGGCCTACCAACCTCAGCCATGCCAGGTTCACAAGTGCAGGATTCAGTCAAGGGCTCAGAGCAGCACTGGAATGTTTTCATGGGGAAGCCTGCCACCCAGTCTCCTAATCTGGGCACTGAAGGACATGCCACAAGTTTTGTACCTAAAGAGTGAGTAACCTGGATTTTCTCTTTGCCTTTGCACTGTTTTTATTGCTCCAAATTTTGTGCTGCTTCGCATAGCATCTTTTGGGTATGAAAGAGAAATGGGAATTATGGATGCTGTTAAGATCATGTACTAAATCTGACATCACTAGTTTTGAGTATAGACAGCATTAGTGAAACATGGGGAGGAATGAGTAGTGCAGAATACGATGGGAATCAAGTACCTTAACCTTGATGGCATCATAATGAGCCTTTGTCAACAAGTATGTTATTATGTGTTGTGGGTAGTCAAATCATTAATGTCACTTAGTTGTGTGCACACTGGCAGAGACCACAAAAGAAAGATCCTTTTGACAGTAGAGTGATACAGTAGCGCTCAGAAGCTTAAAGGAGGACACGCACATCAAAAATAATTGTATGATTTCCAATACTTTTTCTCTCTGAAAATTATCTATGGTGGCCACCGAGTCAGTTTTGTGAAGAAAGAGCATCATTCTGTTCCTGTGCACGTATGTAATTTAACGCAATTAGGAGAGCTAGAGTTACTGAGTTTGGCCCTTGCGTCTAGAATTATTCCCCTTTTCCGGTCAGCAGCGGCTTGTGGCAAAAACAGTGATGTCACCTAAGTTCTAGCAGCTACAGACACCTCTTTCTGACAATGTATTATTCAGCTTTTAATTAAGTTTTTAATCATCCAAATTCAAACAAAGTTTGATAATGTAAGCAAGATAAAGTATTCTGCATTTTTATTGCCTCAGCATGATTTTGTTTAACATATCTACAGTTCACAGAGGAATTGAACCATTCATACCAATATGCTATCACCCGTTCGCAGAGCACTGGCTAGATAGCCTGGCCATGTGGCTGGAACTAGAACATAGTTGACATAAGCTTATGGCCACCATGCGGGCAGTGGGTGTAAGAATTCTGACTTTTGATAATGTAACCCTGTGGGTTGTCTCAGGCCGGCAGAGGCGTTATATCATTTTGACAAACACTTGAAAGACTGTTTTATTGAAATAATAGGGTATCGTATGATTTAATATAGTCTGTAGGACAATGCAACTTTCCTTTAATTTCCGTATAATATCCCTAGAATGACTTTGCTTTTCCTGAGTATGATTATTTATATTAATATAATTATTTACACATCTACCAGAAAATCTTTCTGAAAGTGTTAGGTTCCCAATGAAAGGACTGCTGGGCAGGCAGCCCACTTGCAGAGCTACTGGCTACATAGACCATGTTATTGTGGAAGCTTTGCTAGAACTAGTAAATGCAGTAGGACCTTGATATACAGTATGACTCTAGTGAGAGGAAAAGGTGATTAGTTATTCATTGAGGTGTACATAATATGTGGGTCATCTCAATAATGAATTAATAGAATAATAGTAATAATGAAACTCTGCATGTGAAATTCATGTTTACTAACAAGGCTTACTTGTGAAATGAATACATGATGTTGAGGTTCCTTTGTGTTTCACATTTTGCTAATAATCAGCAGTTTTGATAAATGATTGCTTACTGTAATGTTGCCTTATGAAAATTTCAGTGTTCCTTTCACCTGCCTGGAGAATCTGAAATATGACTGTTTGCTGAAACTGTCTGAGGTAAGTCAGATATTCTTTTAACCTGTGGAAAGTTCTTGTGTCTCCAGTCATCATAAGAACCTTCTTTCAAGACAGATTGAATATTCCCTTGTGATACTTTGAATGTGTAAGTCAGTTATCTTTATCTTTCTTTGACATATCACTGACATCATATGGCAGTTACTTGCCATCAAAACAAATATAGTGGAACTCTGAAATGAATGCCATTGATGCATGGGAAAAGTATTCCTGTTATTGAGATGTATTTCTAACATCTTACAACAAAAGGGCTTATCTCTTTAAACTTGCTTTGAGAACATTGAGTGGTCCTGTTTGAATATACGTCTAGCTCTTTGCTTCAGCAAAATTCTTGCCTAATTTCTTTTATGATATCAAAGCCATTCCCAATATCACAAAAGTATTTTCCTGGAAAAGGAATAATTGACAAATAAATCATGAATGTGCAAAAGTGCAGTTTTGGTGGGAGAACCAACATAAGCCCTTTTTATCAGAAGACGTTAGATTTATTGTCAGGGTTCATGTGAACAATGAAATGAAAGAATAATAATGAATCTGTGCATATGAAATTCATACTTAATAATGAGGTATATTTAATAAATGAATACTTAATATCCAGATCCTACCACAACTTATGAAGTAGATCTACAGTTAACAGTCACAGTGCTTTGCATTGATCATGTGGTCAGGCCAGAGGTACACACATGAAGGTTTTAGAAAGAAGATATGCATACTATACAGAGTCATGATCTTTTCCAGTGTCATCATGCAGCAGTAAGGAATCGAGCAGGGGCCTGGCAGTTTAGGCCACAATCAAAATGCCATGTGAAGGGATTGTGGCTCTCACCAGGTTTCATATAATTGTATCGTATCAGTCACAAAGCGGCCTTCCTCCCCTTTAATTACAGCAATCATTCAAATGCTCACATTTGTTTGCTCCAATCAGAATACAGAGGAGAGCATACTGGAAGAAAAAAAACTGAGGGCAAAGTTTGAACAGTTGAAGTACAAGTTGCGACATGGAGGGAAACAAATTTGGGAGGGTGAGGATCATGTTTTATTATTGTATGTTAGTCATCTCTTTAGAGCCCGTGTTTCATCTAAGCCATGATGAAACCTGAAAGTTTCAAGCATGAAGCCTTGTGTGTTCATTATTTCAATACAGTTATGAAGTTTCATCTTTGATAAGATGGACAGAGAAAGTGTGTTGTTATACTGCAGAATTCCTTTGCTATGGGCTGTTTTAGTTTGACGATGTACAGAAAACTTCAAATCTTCAATTGACACAAAAGCGCTCTTCATAATAGTGATTTACTTGGAGGAAAAGAAAATCCTTATCCAAATAACATCATTACTCTTGGCACATGTTGATCCCACAGAATTTTAAAAGAATGAACCTAAAGAAAAGGTATCCATTTCATTTTTCCACCTGATATTGATCATGTAACACTATACATTAGATATTGTGTGGATCGAAGATGGTGATACTGATAGTGTTATTTCTAGCAAAACACAGTGTTAACTTATATCAAGCCTTGGTTTTGGTATCTCTAGCTCTAGTCCTAGTCCTTTAACATGCATTCTGCGCTCTCTTTTTGTGCCTGTGGCATATTTCAGACATTCAGAATAAAATAAAAAGAGATGCTGTTTTCGCGTTATAAAATTAAGAATAATTTTTATGCCTTTTGAAAATGCCATTTTATTGTATCATGCAAAATCCTGACAGCACACAATATTTTGACAAGCCCCATCACTTTTTTCTACTGTTATATGATCTTGATATTCTCCTTTTGTCCCTTTCACAGTGTACAGAGCTTGTGTTGAGAAGGAGTTGTCTTCCATTATACAGCAAATTGAAGAGCTGCGAAGGCTACAACAGTGGAGTGATATGAAAATGCTGACAGAGAAGAGAACCATAGCAGAGAGAGAGGTTTGTATATTTCTTTAAAACAACTTCGACTGCCAAGATAAAGGCTTATTTCAGTTATTGGGACTTTGATGCAGAAAAAGATGTTCTTTATGAATAAGACATTCTTCCAGTGTAGCATCAGCTAATTGTTAGAAAAAGAAATTCTGTAATATTTCAGTACATGTAGAGACACTTAGACTGTCCTACAGACCAAATCAGTGTTTGTGATCTCTGAGTAATGATGGCAGTTTGAAAATAGGGAATGAGATGTACAAAATAATTTAGCATAACTGAAAACTAATGGATTTCAACTCATTATTTGATACTGGGAATTGTAGTTCATTATCATATCAAACAGATAAACTATCTCGGGGACTGCAAGCAGCTTTTAAAGGAAACCAATTTGTTTTGAAATCAAAATCATATTGTTCATATTGCACACTGGCTCTGGATAATTGCATGTGAAAGGAAAATCTTTTATCAAGAATCATGTTTGTTATTCCAAGAACACTACATCTTAATGATTTTCTTTCTGTTTTTCTTCAACAGCTCATCATTTTGAAAGAGCGGCTACCTGAGCTGAGATACTGAGAGTAGTGAGAGGCAGAGATGCTCAGAAACGTACACTACTTTTTGAGGACATCAGATATTGTAGAATCCTCTGTGTTTGTATCTTTGTAAGATGTTGGTGGAAGTCAGATCATATTTTCAGCACACATTATGAAAGTATTGAATAATATTAATATGCTGGTATGTTTGCAGGTAATCATAGTATGTGGTAAAGAAGTTTTTAGAGACATGTTTGGGGAATACTTCTCTCCCTCTCTTACATGAAAGTACAAGTTTGCATTGTGGCCAGATGAATAGTGTTTTTCCAAAACTCAGTAATTGCACTTTTGTTGAAAAAGGAGTTGGTGATATATTCAAACGTGCATTTCTCTGTTAATTCATTCAAAACTTAAGTGAGCTAAAAATCTGCACTGCTTCAAATTTTACGTCATTTAACAGTAAATAAAGATATTATATGCGTTAAGAGCAATTCTCACTGAACACTGGCCAATCCGATTTTAGCGGTGTCTCCCAGACTGATCATTTTCATGCGTTTTCACAAATGTGCTCTTCATAAACAAATAAAGCTAGAGACTTGAAATTTTACATGCATGGAGTTTGATATCTTTTCTTTCTGGTAGATTTACCTTAAACCGATATCTTTCAGCACTTTTGTTTGACGCTGTTTCAAATGTGCCACCATTTGCCATTTTCGGAAAACTTTTCCTGATGTCGCCCTAGGACATGCAACACTGAAATAAATGCAGGATAGGCAAAGTATGATGTTACTGTAGTACTGTTATGTACACAGGATAGTATAAGAGGTTGTATTGATACTAACATCACAAATCGAGCATAACTTGAACGTTATCATCACCAGCATCATACGAGTTTCGTCTGTTACTATTGGTAATGCACACCGAAAACAGGTTGTCGGGTTACTTCAATGAAACTTAACTCTACAAACAAATTACTTCCACAGAGTGGAAATCGTTTCCGGTGAGAAAAGGGCTATGCTGAAGCTTCGTAACAGGAAGTACTCGCAATATTAAACTGTTGGCTTAAGTAACGTTCGGAAACATCATCCCGATTATGTTCAGGATCAGGGGTCTGCCAGTATCATGACTATGTTCAGGACCCGGGTTCAGTGAGTTAATGTTATTTCCTTTTATTTCAAAAATATTCAGAAACCACATGCGGAGTTTTGGAAAAACGCTCTTCAAATGTCAAGAGCTGAGCTGAGCGTGAGCAGTAGGCTCACCTTGTGGCGCTGATAAGTCTGGGTGAGTTCAGACAAGAAGAAACGTGCAAATGTTTCAAGTAAAGACTCACGTGGGTGGTTTACTGTCCTCTTTCTTTCTCAAATTTGATTTTCCTACAAATCATTTATTTTGATAGTTTGATGCATGCGTTCAGTGTTTTTCGTCATTTTAGTCAATGTTTCAAAGCCTGCAACAGCCTACTCAGTAAAGAGCTACTGTTACCGTTTACTCTGCTGCAGTTTATTCTTAGTAATCTTAGTCGCGAAAAGTTTTTCCTTGCTTATATTCTGCTATATGGCCAGATCAGTATTGCTTATGTGGTCTTTTTGTGGTCTGCAAACAATAAATGATAGATGGTCCTCCAGGTTTTCTTTTGTCTCAGACACATGTTTTCTGTAGTGCAAGATCATAGGCCCCTTTGTTTCTTAACAGTAGCACATGTAGACATCCGGTAGTACTAATTTGTGCGGGTTCATAATATAGTGCTGGTCACAGAATGTGTGATTATCGATTGATTCTTTACCCCTCTGCTCCCATCTGACATCTCCTTTAATTGGTCGTGGAATAATGCTGAATAATACACACCCTTACCAATCTACCAACTTCTGCCCTCTCAGGCACTAACTTGTTTTGTTTTATGCCCGTTTACTGTGATTTTGCACGATGCTCATGCAGAAGATTGGTGAAGGCAAATTTGCAGGTGTGACGGCCTCAGCTCGTTCGAATTAAAGAAAACCCACGATGCCCAGTTCAAATAACAAGGATATTTTAACTATACTCAAAGAAGAAAAAAAATCTATAACTTCATTTCCCATCGATTTAAGAGAAATTTGATTAATCCGAGTTCGAATCAGTTGGACTCAACTGTAGTCCTATAGCCATTGCCAAATACTGACTTTAGAATATTTTTTAGATATTCAGCAAAGTGCAGGTACTGAAAACAGGTGTTTATGTATGTCCTTGAATATAAACAAGGCTACAAATAACATATACAATACAATGGCGAGGCCTTTCAATTGTTATATCGGAAGATCACATCATCCATTTCATTGTTTCATGTACACTATTTTCGTTGGTAATTCAGCATATATCCTTCATGAAATGAACAATGCATTTAAATGTCATTATTGTTTGATGTTGTTATTAATTGTAAATATTGTTGCTGCTATTCTGCTTCCACTGACGCAAATTTTTTATTGATGTAATCACCATACCAGTGATGACTTGTTTAATCTTAGAACTGCCTCTTATGGTCAGTCACTCTCTACTCCTCTGGACTAAAATCATAAGATTTCCCAAGCACTGCTGATACAACTACTGTACAAGTAAGAGGCCTTTATGTGGTGTTTTTTTTTGTCTTTCACAAAAACAGCATCTGAAAATAGATAGGTCTTGCTTGTGCTGGCATGCAAAGATCAAAGCTTTCAGCTGGCCATGAACTACTCAGTGCTGTCACATCATTCAGTATTTAACTGACAATATGTGCATGATATCTTACAACCACTTGCCTGTCATTTTCAGTAAAATTTGTGAATCATTAAGTGAAAAGTGTCTTTGAAGTTCCAGAGAGTTCATACCCTAATTGTCTCAACTTCTTTATAAATATAGTCCATGTACCTGCATGACTGTGCAAATGTTTCTAATTTTTGTTCTTATGAACTTTACCTCTCCCCCTTCCCCTATCCCCTACAGTATGATAAATAAACAAACCCCTTGGCTGTTTGTAAATGTAATATGAATTAAAAGAAATAATATGAATCAAAAGAAATCATGGGGGAGGATAAAGTGATAACTTCAGGCATGAGGATAAGATATTGTCACTTAAGCCAGTTTTGTGTACCATCCTTTTGATGTAGTGTTGTTTTTTTTTCCTAATTTCATCATTTAAAAGCTCATATCAAGCTAAAAAAATATGGACTACGAGCTTATTTTTATCTAAACAATAGTTTTATTGCAAACAAAATGTGTCACAAAGATTGAATGTCACAACTAGCTGGCCAGAATATTTTTTGGAGGGCTGGTTTCTCCTGTAAAATTTTCAGAAATTATGTTACATGAAATTGATACTTAGGTAGTTATAACACTGATCAGGATTTTTTGTCAGATGCAAAATGTGGGGTCCATTTAAATTTAGGATATTGTTTTGTATTTATAATTTTATGTCTCGTTACATTTGTAACTCGTGATATTAACCTGTGTACATTCCTTTTTATACAAAGCATGAAGTTTTGATTGGGTCATATTTTGTTATTCACTAATTTTTACTATGCTTCCACACTGTGAAAATAATTTTGTCATTCATCATGATTATTATCACTGCTTATTTAGTATGCTACAATTCTGAGGTTGAGAAAAATAGAGGTTTTCTACTTACGCTGATAATGATCATATATTCTAAGTGATTTTATTATGTAATTCTCAGAAGTAATACTTCCCTAATGAAGAATCAAAATAATTGCATAACTTGTTATTGTCACAAAGTCTGTGGCATTGCTTCATTAGGTTTTGCTTGACAGAAGAACTTTTGATTTCATTGTAACTTTTGCTGCCTGCACTCTATTCAGCTGCCATGAATCGCTGAGGACAACTAGTCTTGTTGGCCCCCTTCATTGCTGATGTATTTTCCCCTCCTACCCAAATTTTTGCTAAGAATATTTCAACAAAAAAGTGCGTCCATCAAGAGTAGCCTTCTTTAGTCTCCTCTGTGTTTAGAGAACTTGAATATTTGGTTAGAAAAAAATTGAAATAAGTGGGGATGTACATTTATCCACAGTGCTTAGGACGTCTCAGTTTCAGGATTTGCACTTTATATCTAAAAAAAATTTTAATAAGTGTGGGTGTACATTCACCCACAGTGTGTATTGCTGCTCAGCATCATATCAGGATTTGCATTGCATAACTAGCATTGCATAACTATGTGCTGCAATGAAGCATTGAAAGTTCATGAAAATTGAATATTTGCCGCAATGATAATCGTAAAGAAGGAGGTGGGCTGGATTGGGGGATACTACGGCAGCATGCTGTATCTAAACTATGTTTGCTGCAAACTTTTCTTTATAATAAAATTTATGCCTCAGTGAGAAGTCCTTGAAATTTAGAGTGCGTTCAGTTTATTTTTTTATGAACACTATGCTCCAGTGTGATAGTGAAAAACCTGGAGCTGCAGATCAAACCTGTCTTCTGAGGCTGCTGAAGGTTCTTAAAATATCTCCATAAAATTTCATTTTCTTGAACCTAGAGTCAAATATTCAAGTGGAAGCATAATCTTCTCAAGCCATTATGGGGGCTATGAAGTACTAATAGTCCTCAGAGTTTATCAGGACAGGGAATGAAAATAGTGTGGAGCTTTCATATTAAATACTCATAATAAGTATACCTCCCTATAAAGTATGATTTTTTGCATTCACAGATTCTCTGTTTTTCTCTTCTTTAAATTGTATTATTCAGGTGGACCTTGATAATAAGTAATCCTCGTTACTAAGAATGTACCAAGGCCTACGTGATATTGAATTTTGACTAAATAACTCCTCAGATGAAGTGAATGTAGGATATTTTATGTCAACATATCCTCCATTTAGACCTTAGTTCAGTTAGTTATGACAACCAAATTTTGTTTGCGTGAATTATGATGGCAGGAGTACCACATCCAAAATTCTGGCTTGCCGGCTGAAGAGTTTGAACATACAGTGGAGCACACCTAATACAGACATTCTGAGTATGTAAACATGGATACTGAATACAATATGTTTTGGATCCTGGGTTTTCTTCCGTGAGGACATGTATATATGGTTAGTAGGGATTTTTGTTAAGTACACTCATTATCCAAGCATTTTAACCCAGTGCTTGCTGAAAACAATTTAAAAAGATGAGCACCTGGCCATCAGCCCACTTACTCTGCAGTGGAGCAGGAATGTAGGCCTACATGTTCTTTCTGCAGTGATATTACGCTTGAGACAGCTAACAAGTGAAGAATGCAATCACCATCAGTCTGCCAGTTATGGCTCTAGAATGTTACATCATTGATTTATATATATATATGGGCTAATCAGTGGATGAGAAACAAAACTAAGAGCCGTGTTGTGGCGTACCTTATTATTAAACATCACTTGTTTCATACTATAAAAAAACCCTTTCCATTATTTATGTCATAGTTTACTGTTTATGAAATGAAAACAGGCATTTGTAAAAAAGAACTTTATGTAGTGTATGACTATAACCAGGTGTTGGTAATATTTTATCTCCAAGACATCGAAGGTCCGAAGACCATTTGTTCTATATATTTTAAACTGTGAAAGGTGCATTTTATCCCAGTGATCCTTGTTAAAATATTATAATCACCAGATATGTTGTGTTTTGTTTGTTGTGAACAGTCTTATCAAATTGTCAGAGTACATTGTCACATTGTTTGTAAAGGCAACCTCTAATTCTAACTCCAGTCCAAGGCTTCCTGTCTTCTCATAAACCACAGCTGATCCTGCATTATGACAGCTCCAAGGGACCTTGGAAAAGGTCACATTATATAGTGACTGTTGTAAATAGAAAATACAGTATTCTATTAATTTAGTTAAAAGTGATAAAGTCACAAAAGTAAAAGTTGCAAGTAAATGGTTTGTAATTAGGAAGAGAAAACCTTCAAATGACTCATTCCTTTCCTCTTCCTTCCCTGTGTGAGCTATGGTCCATCACATAAATTCAATACTTAAGAGAAAAGACGTTACTGTATTTGTACTTGACACACTCATTACGAAAACCCCTAATGTGAAACGTGTGAAACTAGTGACCCCTAATGTGAAATGAGACCCCTAATGTGAAACAAGTGCTATAAGAAAAAAATTTCGTAAGTACCAAGATTACTTTGTATAAGGTTATAATGCATCTTTTTTAATATGAAATATACCTAAGGTTAGCCTGAAAAAGAAGCCCACTGTGATGTATTTTGAAGGTCCCAGTTACTCCATGTTTTAAATTAAATGATACTAATGATAGTCTTTCTGTTACTTATAATGAGTCAGCCCGAACCTTGTAATAAATCAACCCTCATACCTACCCTCGATTTGCCTCAAGGCTTGAAGAAGACGTGTTTACCCATGCCAGCATCTCATAAATAATCCTGCGTGACTCAAGGTCATGATTGCCATTTTAAAAGGCAACACTAATCTGATGCCCAACTCGCCACCATAAATACATTGAAGTTTTTATGTACCAAAGTGCGATGTGGTGCTTTGTTTATCCATTCAGCTACTTGGTGCACAGAGACTCGAATACACTTATGGTGGTGAGTCTCACCATGTTTATTGCATTATGAACTCTAGAAAAGTGCTGTGTCTCCCCTTAAACTATAGTGTTTGTTACTGTAAATGCAGGGAGCTGTGTTCATACCCCATGTGAACTGTTATTGGGAAAGATATATATATCGCTGTTGTCATACTACATGATTTGTTACTGTTAAAAGATTCACATGGCTGTGTTTCAGCCATGAAAAGTGTTTATGTACCGTATCAAATTATATGTATTATATTAGCAAAGAGCTTTGTTTAACCTCGACTGGGCTGGGCATTAATTATTGTTATCGCTGATTTATTAATTTGTGTCAGCTGGAATGTTTGTTATTGTCAATGATCAGACTGTGCTTAAGCTGTACTTTGTTAGTGCAGGGATACTATTCTTCAGAGACTTCTGAAATTTGAGAATGTTGGTGTCTTTCAGAGATCGTTGTTTCTCATTAGTCTCAGCAACAGCTTGCATGAAAGAATCAAAAATTACATAAATGATCATTCTTTTGTCTCTCTAACTTTCATTTGCCTTGCCTGCTATTTTCCTGTATTGTAGAGACTAATTAGATCTAGTTGTTGTATGATGTATTTATGCACATACAAATTTATTTCTTAAGAATTACCTTTTTTTATGTAAATAGCTGCTATTAATGACATATTCCAGACTAAACTCTCTGTGCAGTTGCACGAAGTTGAGAGAATTTAATGAGAAAGAGCAGCAGGGCACTATTGTTAGTGTTAAACCTGTCATTCATTCACACACAATCAAGTTTATGATAATGTTCATCATACAGGGCGATTCACCAAGATGTTTCAGCTGCATTGTTAGTTATTGTAAGTGATTGGGCGAGCTCAGTTCAACCTACGTTATTTGTTACTTAAGGGTAGGAACAGTTTTTTTCATTGTTTATGAGTTACTGAGGGGCCGATTATTGTAAATTATTTGGAAAACTGTGTCTGAACTTGATTTCCATTAGTTTCTTTCCCCACCCTTTCATCATCCACCAGCTTCAAGGAGATATTTTCTTCTTCTCTTATCATGTACAAAGTAATGGTAAAACTCGTCTCACTGCAGAATGGCTTATCTTTGATTTCATTCAAAATTATCTTCTTTGTATCTTTGTGACCTACATAATCAATAGTTGTGTCCTGGCAGTAATTTGGTGAAACTGTGAATGCCTTACCACAGTCATCAATTAGAATTTCAGACTTTTTTTTTTTTGTTTTGTGGCAGATACGGCCAAACAATGCCCCAAAATTCTCAGAAAGTTGTCATGGACTGAGGAAACTGAATGAAATGCTTTCCCTAGACATGTGATCATGATTGGAAATCAAACTCGTGATTTTTTTTTTGCAGTACATCAGAAGTGAAAACAAAAAGGAAGTGATATGGGCACGAGACAAACAAGAGTGTACGTGATTGCCAAAAAAGTCAACACACAGAGAATGGAAGTGGGAAAGGGTTTATCAAGGGATCTGTTGTCCACTTTTTGCTGCAGGCCTAACTGTTGTTACCGTTTATGTATCTGTTTGTTATCGGCATGTTGATGTGCCATAACTCTCTGGGAGATACTTGCCTACTGTTTATATTTATGTGAGTGTTCTAATAATGTAACTGTGTCAAATGTAAGATATCAAGATTGTATTTGTCAATTCCTGCATACTGGAAATTATCCAATATGAAACAGATGACTTATTGTAAACACAATCCTGAAGAAACAAAAATAAAAATCACCAAGTATGAAAGCAGCTCAGGTATTGGTTCATACTTTTTGTTTGTGCTGTTGCATGCTGTTCATGTCATACGCAAACACTTGCTAGAAGATGGGTATATTTCGCTGAGGATCTTCTGTTGCCTCGTTCTTCAAATAAGAGGGTTTCCCATCTAATACAAGAAAGAAGTCATTGAAGAGTGTTCTCCCTGGCAAGAGACAAGACTACATACTGAATGTGGAAGTAGTACTACTGCTAGTCTTCTGTTCGGCTTCGGGAAAGACCCCGGCCACTAAGCCACTTTTTTTGGAGTGTATAGACGTCTGTCTGATTCCAAACTGACAGCCGACGCAGAGGTCGCGGGTTCGATTCCCACTACATCACTTTCTTTTCTTCTTCCATTTTTTCTCTGCATTTTTCTTCATGAGCACTTTCCCCTTTATCCTACCTTGTGTGAGCATCTGTTTGCGTCTTGCTCACTCCTTACTTCTGTTACTAAAGTGCTCCGTTTCCACCTTGTATTACACCTATGTCACTACTAAATGAAACGACCCTGTCTTGTTCACTATGTTTAATGTTGTGTGTACGTCTATGTGTTTGTCTTGCTAAGTTACCAAATGAAGCTTAACGGCCTTTGGTTGAAGAGGGGGGCGGGGAAGCTTGTGGTGTGTTTGAGTCTCGTGCTTAGCGCTATGACTGCTAGTCTTCTGTTCGGCTTCGGTAAAGACCCCGGCTACTAAGACACTTTTTTTTTTGAGTGGCGGCGTGGTCGTGTATAGACGTCTACCTGATTCCAAACTGACGGCAAGGCGATGGGTGCCGACGCAGAGGTCGCGGGTTCGATTCCCACCACATCACTTTCTTTCCTTCTTATATTTTTTTCTCTGCATTTGTCTTCATGAGCACTTCCCCCTTTATCCTTACCTTGTGTGAGCAATTGTTTAAGTCTGCTCACTCCTTACTTCTCTTCCTCTACACACTGAATGCCATTAAAAAGTACATGACGACTAGACACACCTACAAAGACAATGGTGGTGGTGGTAGTGTTGGTAATGGTGATGATCATCATGATGAGGCCTATGCTCCAGAATTAATTTGTCCTGGCGGTGTGCCTCGAATTTGTGACCATGTTCTATCTTCTAGAAACAGCTCAGTCAGCAGAGCGCCCAAGCGACATTCGGGAGGTCTCGGGTTCAATCCCTGGTCAGGCAACTATCTTGTTTTTTAAACTACTCTTCCTTCTTTCTTCTTGATTCTTCACGCACTCTTTAATGCATATATTTATGGATTTATTGAACCTCAGTTACTCTACTCATGCATTCTGCATTTTCCTATTTAGTGGATTTCTCTATTAATCGATGATGATAATGACTTTAAGTTTGAACTAGTCGAAGTCTTGTTCAATTGTATGTTGTTTTTTTATAGTTCTAGATATCTTCTTTTAGTCTTCTCACTTTTTCTTAATCTTCATTCTCCGTGGACGCTTTTAAATCCATTCATTTTATTTTGTATTTTAACCTGATGAAGGATCAGGATCATTTGATGAAGATTTTTGGATCCGAAAATTCGTAATAATTTTATGTCATATTTATCATTATATTTCTTTAGTTTTTGCTGGTTTGGACAAAACCTTGTAATTTTTTTAATGTGTTCCAAATGATGTTGATGATATTGATAATGAATGGTTTCGTGAGGATGGAAGGGATCTGAAGGTGTGTTTGTTTCTTTCAGAGTGGCCGTGTAGTTCCGGATCACTAGGACAAAAATTCACTATCGTGTGCAACACACTGTGTGACGGTCCCTAGTTGTGTCAGTAACCTTTTTTCCCTGCCCTCCTTCCCGCTCTTCACTCACACTTTGACACATTATGCAATTGTGTGAGTTCTACTCGCAAGCACTAAATTTCAACGAACACACACATACATTTAAAAACTATTAGATCAGTACTCTCGTCCTGTTAAGATGACTTCAAAGTGATAAAATCTACTCATGCATTACAAGTATTGGCAAAAAAACAACAACAACAACAAAAAATGGAGGTCAGACTTCACGCACTGGCTGAGTGAACACTCACTGAGCCCCAGATAAACAATAGCAGTTGCGAGAGGTGGAATCAAAATTACACCTGTCATTGTGACACAGACTGTAGAAGTGTGATTGTGCTTAGGACGTGCCAGTTGCCATAAGAAATCTTTCCGTACAGATCGCCAGCTATGGGAACCTAGACTAGCCCGAAATAATTTAATTGCTTAGAGAGAATTTGATTTTCCAAGACCTCTTCACAAGTCAAGACAAGAGTATGTCATCCATGTGGTGAATGATTCGGATATTTGCAGGTATGAAAATTAGATTTACAGTAATCGGCTTAGGAAATAGATCTAGATCTAGATCTAGTTCCGAAAGAGACTCAAACTAACACATGCATTGTTATACGAACCGTTGGGATTCCACTAGGCCGGGATATTAATAACTGGATTTTGCGTGGGTTATCTGAACTTACGGCGCCATTAAGAATCGATGAAACAGTGAGACTTACGACGTTAGTGAGGAAAACCACGCGTTTCAGATGTTTAGGTACTTTTTATTTCCAGTACAAAAAAATAGACAAAAGAAGAAGCCCCAAGGCCATCGAGCTGTTAAGGGACTGAATAAAGGCACGTGAAGCAGTGTGGCCGAACGGTTAAGATGTCGGACCCAGGTCTGAAGGTCGTGGGGCTCGATTTCCGACCAAGGAAGGATTTCCATAAAACTATGTGGGCCATCTTACAACATGCCTCTGACCCATACACACTATTATGAGTGATTATTTTGATGGGTCTGCTATAAAAAAAAAAAAAGGACTTGGTTGTCTGTGGGAGGGATTTGCACTAAGAGAGAAAAAGTGATCGTTTTCAAATCTTGCAATCTCGTTTTTCCCTGCATGTTGTAGGATGGTCCACATATGAAGATCCTTCCCCGACCACTCTCTAGTTGTGTCACGATCTAAAACATCTGTGTAAGTGCACTGGGAAAGTATTTCATTCACATTTTCTTCAGTCCACCCGTCTGTAAAATGGGTACTTGGCTATAGGCAGTGGAAGATATTGTCAGAATGCCAGTGATCAACGCCTGTAAATGGCTGCTGTACTGTATGCTCTCCAGGGAGTGGAAGAAAGTCTTAGAATGAACAGGCCTTCTGGGGTAATAATAATGGGAAGTCGCGTGAGCAGACATAAACCTGGATACGAGACATATAAACTGCATTATTATTATTATATATCACGAACACTGCAATAATTGGTAGGGTGATCGCTAGTTCGCTGATTTCAAGCCAGAAACATTCGCAACACTGGTCTTTAAAGCGCTGAGAATTCGAATGAGCGTTTCGGCCCATTCTGGCACACCTAGAACTCGCCACTCCTCTGCAGGCTCTTTATGCAATATTCTTTGAAATTTAAACGCTTTCATTTTTACAATGTACAATCTCAGCAAAACAACATACTTCCAGATGCAAACTCATGCAGAGCAAATAATGCATTCAACAATTTTACAGATTCATTGTTTATTATGGCCGCTGTGGCCAATTCCAACGTATTTACAGAACAAGTGCATGATAAGAAGGATACAATATAAATAAGACATTAAGAAAACACTTCAAAAAACCGCCATGAAGTCTTACAATGTTGATCCAAATCTCTCTGTTCTCTCACTCTTTTTCTATCTTGCACTCGGAATTAATGAGGTTGCTCAAATTTGCCCAAAACATATATTAAATCACTGTGCTGAGCTGCAGCTTGCAGTTTGCTTCGTTGCTTCTGTTGTATGGCTGTGAGGATAGGGATCATTTTGAGCACCTCTAATTGCTTCTGTCTCAGATTGCTCCGAGACCTTTGTTGTTTGTATCAATTTCCAGTGTGAAGGGAATGAGAAATCAGCTTATGCTAAGAGAGGGGTCAGGGAAAACTTGAGGTCTTGGAAGGCAGTATGACATTCTGCTGTCGAAAGTACTCCCAAAGGATTCGTCTCTCCACTGTTTCGGTCTGTCATATGTCGTGCATATATACTTAGCTCAGCAAATGATGGAGGGGTCGAGCGATGTAAGCAAAGTGTTCCACAAATCTGTGGTAGTAACTGGCCAGGCCGAGGAAGGAGCGGATCTCCTTGGCTGTGGTTGGAGTCGGAAAGTTTATTGCGACAATTATTTGACCAGGATTGGTGTTGATGTCCTCCGTGGAGATAATGTGGCCGAGACAGGGGACACTACTGGCTGCGAACTTGCATTTCTATAGATTTAACTGGATCCCGACCTCACGTAGTCGGCTAGATTGTTCGCCGCCTCTCCAGATGATCCTCAGATCCTCCTACCTGAGTAGACCATGATGCCATCAAGGTACGCTAGCATAATTTAGGAGATCATGCCATTCATTATTCCCTGCATCAATCTCTGAAACGTCGCTGAGGCTCCACATAGAGCACATGGGAGGCGAATCCATTGAAACAGACCAAATAGGATGGTGAAAGCAGTCTTCTCCTGATCATTTTTATAGAGGGTCACCTGGTCATACCCAGTGGCCTAGTCCAAGGTGGAAAAGTACTGTGGTCCACCCAAGGCATTCAATAACTCGTCAAAACAAGAGAGCGGAAAAGCATATCTTCTTTTAATGGCGTGTAACTTCCTGTAGTAGCAGCACAAGAATGTATTCCCATCCCTATTCTTCAAGAGAGCGATAGGAACAACACCGGGACTGCTATCCTCCATCTACAAGTCACTGTATATATTCCTTTACAGTTTGAAATTGGCTCGGGATATACGCCTTTAGATCAGAACGAAAATACTGGGGCATCATTCATGAGGTGGATCCAGTGAAATCACATGCCAATCTCCGTCGTCAGCATACAATAGCGAAGGTGGTCATTGAGGAAGCTTTGTGCAACTGATGTGACTTGTGAGCCAGTGTCCACGGTAGCCGCCAAGTTAGTTCTGACAGACGAAATATTATCACTACCCATTTGGGAGATGATGAGGAAAGTGTTCCTTCTGCATCAGATGTAGTCTGTTGTGTTTTGTGACCACAGAGGAATGCTTTCCTGCAAACCACATTATTCCAGTAATATCGCCACTATTAAGATTCAGATTTTTTTGTTGTTGTTATCCTTCTCTCCCCCCTCTCCCCCCCCCCCCCCCCCNCCCCCCC
>JAWQUT010000280.1:16331-28133 GCA_033807755.1 Ellobium chinense
ATATATATATATAGGCTTTTATCAAAATTTTGTCACTGGCATTGCATAGTGCAAAAGTTCGCGGGAAAGGGCACTATCTTCCTCATTAGTGACATTTTATGAAGTGGCTGAACAATTCCGATGTGTGCTCCTCTCGGTGAATGACATTATGACATATTTCAGTTTCCTAGTGTGGTCTACCATGGAACTATTGAAAACATTGACACCATATCAATATGTGCACTGTTACTGGCAATCCAAAAACGTCAAAACCCAATTTTCCATCAGGGTGGCGTTTGTCGAGGTCGTGCAGCCAAGAAACGATACAGTTAAGAATTTTTCCAGCATATACGTGAAAGTGATTTAAGAAAACAGGCAGTAATAGTGGATGCTATGTAAAAAGTCGATTTTTTTTTTTCGAATGAGGGTCATCTTCATACTCCTCATCATCACGATGATTCTATAACCACTGCCATCTTTATCAATGTCATCATATCAGTCCATCTAAGCTACCAACCACACCACCACCACCATCACCACCAAAATGACTGCAGCAGCAGCTACCATGACTTTTGTCTTTGCAAAGACCAAGTCTAACAAGGAGTATATCATATCCATATACACACACACATTATGAAATATAGATTTGTTAGTGACACAACAACAATAATGAATATTCACTCAACTCATCAGTTTATTCAATCTGCATTTATTCACCAACACTTTCAAATCAAGACGTATACCTCGTATTATTAAAATCCTGGATAATTTTCAGCTTAATGCTAGTCGTTCATCCATCATCTGTCCATCCACATCTCAGTAATTTTTACTATGGAATAATAATAATAATAATAATAATAATAATAGTAATGATGATAATAATAATAGTAGTAATAATAGTAATAATAATAATAAATACAGAATGGACAATGGTTATTTCCATGGGTTCGAATCGCCATAAATGCACTCTATGATGTTCATCCAATTTGAAGACCATTGTTATTTTTGGTCATTACTCATGCTTCATAACTTCTGCTTTGAATTTCCTCGCTAAGATACAACTTCCGGTGTGTCTGTGGTTAAGCCGCCTTCATTGTGTTAAAGACAGGGTAGTAAAGAATATGGCTCGAAGGGGTATGGTGTTATTTGTGTGATATAACTTGTTTTTTTTTTTTGTTTGTCTCTTCTGTAGATTTTTTTTCTGTGATTCTTCCGTGAGGCTCACCCATTCTTCATTCAATAAAGTGTATACACGATCCTACATACTTCACAATCACAGCTTACAAGGTAGTCTGGGCTATGTCGTCATTCGTATTGACGTTTAACGTGGTCGTATTGCACATAAATAAAGTTTGGAGAAAAAAACAGAATTGTATATAACACTTTGAGTAGCATGAAGGAGCCTAATTTCTCATAAAATTGTTACGTTCGTAAATTTTTAGGCTTTTTCCTGAATTCCAATTCTATCATTAGAAATAGAACCAGCCTAAAGTTCTTAACAAAGTAATACCAAATTCTGCAAAAGACCTTATTTGCAGAATATAACCTTATGTGCCAGCAGTGACGTATTTTGAGAAGAATATTATACTTGAATTTCACCCAACTTGGTCCAGTAAACCTTGTTAAACCTTAAAAAAAAACCCCTTAATCATACTGATCTACTGTTCTTGTTTATAATACATTACTCTCCTCTTAGCTTCTGTAACCAGACACTCTGATATCTTTATCATTTTTCCCTTTAACCCTTTCATTACCAGCCTAAGCATCCTTTGCTTTATTCTAAATACCATATCAAGAGGGGCAGCTTTGTCAAAACAAACTTAGACCTCACAGAAACGTAGAGAAGTTGTCCTGATATTCATTATTTATGATACTAGAGGTGTATAGTGGGCAACAGCTGGCGATGGGGGAAAATAAAAGGTTAAGATTCTGACTGGCCTGCACCCTCCCCTTTTCTCTTACCAATGTTAGCAAATGACCTCGATTAGATTGACCACTTATTTCTTGCACATGCTGAAGCGAGATAACCAATCTCAACTGTGAAAATGTTAAGATTTAAATTTATCATCTGAGAATCCTAGATAACAACAACAACAACAACAACAACAACAACAACAACAACAACAACAACAATGAAGCAAAAACTGAATAATGGTAGGAAAAAAAATCATAAATAAGGAGCGAGGAAAAAGAAGTAAATCACGCTTAATATAGATGTCACAAACGTCTGTGATTTACCCGTAAGATAGACCACAGATAAATTAGGGTTTCATGCAATAGATATGTGAGAGAGTATTACGAGGATGCAGTGCTTTCTCAGAACATATGAGGGAAAACATGTTTTTGTTTTTTGTTTTGCAACAGCTTCCATCTTTCATCTTTCGGCGGCGGCGGAAGTGATGTCATTTCATGTTGTCGAAAATGGAAGCTTTTCAAGGGACATAACACAGTTTGAAAATGACACGAAGACGCTGACTGACTTTCAAAACGAGAGTAGCCTATCTTTCTTTGAAAGGATGTCTGTCGACGCTGTCTAGACTAACCCATATTTGTTACTTGTACTTTTATTACTTCCTGTTCCACAAGTCTCAAATAAATTTTAAACACCTCAGTGGCTTCTTGGCGTGTATTTTGAATAGAATTGAAAGGTTTAACATCCGTTAGTTGAAAGCGAAGACTTCGTGGATTTATTTTAAGTGCGGTATCAAGAATGTCATCTCTCTTGGCTCAAAGTCATAATTCATATTCGGCCGGATGAATTTACTTTCCGTGTAGGGTTTCCCCAGGGTACATTAACTATCACCCAACCAGCAAATCCCAGACAACTGTAAAGAGCTACAAGCAGCGCATGGCTGCCAGTGTTTGAGAAAACCAATGATATACTGCCATAAAAATTGTTCTTATGCTAGACTATTTTTGTACGAAAATCAGGGAAGAAACCTGCCAATGGCTAAAGGGATTATAAATCGTTCTTATTAAATTATTGGCTTGATCTGTCATAGCAAAACAAATTATCTAGGGCACATTAACCATGACCCAAACAACAATCCCCAGACGACAGTGAGGAGCTAGAAGCAGCGCATGGCTGCCAGTGTTTGAGAAAACCAATGACATACTGTCATGAAAATTGTTCTTATACTAGACTATTATTGTACGAAAATCAGGAAGAAACCTGCCAAATGGCTTACAGGGGTTATAAATCCTCGTTCTTAAATTATTGTCTTGGACTGTTATAGGAAAGCCAAGCAAACAAAATGTCTAGATTCTAATTTAGAAGTGAAAACAGTAACTTAACAATAAAAAAACCGCTTTCAATGGTTTCTCAACCGCCGCAGTGTTATGCGTACCCTTACTTTTTTAAGTTCTCTGCCTAGCATTGCTGTTCCTGAAGTACATGAATTGTTCTATCAGCCTTTCCTTAGTATCATTATCTAAGAAATCTACATGTAATTATGTTTTAAACTGAATTTGATTGTTTGGCCATAAATTGTCAGTAATAGTACTAAAGAGGCTACAAACCGATCTTGATTAAAATCAAAAATTATGGTGTGGATCAGCATGAAGGGGACGTCGTCTGACAGAAGAGCTTCTTTTTGCCAAAGTGTTTTTGAGAAAACTGGGTGGTTCTGTTGAACATAGCTCTTTAAGAAAATTCTTCTCTAATTTCTGTTATTTATCTACAGCATTGGCAGGTTCACAGAAGTATTTTGTTGGCAGATAGGTACTGAGGTGTAGATCATGAATTTGCAAAAAAAATGATGATGGTGGGAAAAACCAACCTAAGCTCTTTTTTCGGAAGACTTAAGATTTCGTTTTCATCCCTCTAATGTTCTGTTGAATTGGTGAGCACCTGTGTTCGATCTGTTTCCTGCTCCTTCCCAACTGGCCATCTAATCTAAAAGGTACCTGTACTTGATGTAGACATCTGTACATCAAAACCACAGGCAAACATGTGTACGACGTAGTGAAAGTTAATGAGATAACAAAAATGTTCTCGGAAAGATATCCTAATAAAACAAAATTCCCAGAAAATTTAATCTCGTTTCCTTGGTAAACTTCATCAAAATAATGAAAAAAAAAAAAGTCAGGTAGTCAGATTTTTATGTTACACCTGCCAACTTTCCCTGCGGCGCCCTCCCCCACTCCCCCTTAAAAAAAAAAACAACAAAAACCTCTTTCTTTCTATTTCCGTTTAGCAGTATCAGAGCACAATAATCATTACTTCCTTTTCCTTCCACATTGGTATCTTCCTCTCTGTTGCTGTTTCCATTTATCCATAGCATTCCACAGAAACCTCTCCTTCTCTCTTTCTCTCTCTCTGTCTCTCTTTCTGTCTGTAATTTTCTCGCTCTCTCGTTTTTTTTTTTTCTTTCCACTTTCCCCTCATTTCACTGGCAGTGTACGTGGTCAGTTATAGTCATACATTATATGACACTGATCACATAGCCGCACATACTGGAGACATGCAGCCAGTAAGATTGAGCTTGCCTAGCTTTTTGACGCTAGCATGTTACTGGTATCGTTCAAATGCGTCGTTTGTGCATTTCAAACAGGTGAAAGCATTTATGAGGCTAACATTATTCTGACCCAATACAAAGCAACTTGAAGAAGCCAAGGGGTGAGGGAAGGACTAAGAGTAAGTCATCCCTGTGCAAAGACAGAAATTCCAAGAAAATCATAAGTAAACACCAAGTAAACTCGATTTAAGTCATATAATTTACTTTATAAAGCTTCGAAATTTATTCATAAATATTTACAATGTGCCCTTAATGTCAACATTATTTTTTTGTTTTGTAAAAACAGAAATGACTGTAATGTCGATTAAAGCAAGCAGCAAAAATTCAGTATCGGAAGGCTATAGTCACCTCCTACGCCTTTTGTGGAGATGTCTCATCCTTGTCTAGACTCATAAGCTTTAGTCTGATTGGCCTTGACATCTACCTACAAAATTTAAGGGCCAGGTAACAAAGGCCTCAATGGGGATGCTGCCCTAAGCCTATGATCAAATTGGACTCACTAACATTTAGGATGGTCTGAATGGTGAAAAGAAGATATAGAGAGAAGAACAGAAAGAAAAAAAAAAGCCGCAGGCAGAAATGTCTCAATACGCCCCTGAAAATATTTATTGTTTGTTCGTGTTGGCGAAGAAAAGGCCGTATACTTCTCATTTGGCATACAAACATAAGTTTACTGAAGACGATGTGATCATATTACAGTATATTAGCCAAGAATAGAACTTGAAATTCACAAATTGCGTAACATAACGCTAAATTCTATCTCACAGCCCATAGAGACGCATTATTTAACTACTTAATATCAAATTAATCATAACAACAACAACAATAGGATAGTTCCAGGTTAAAACCACCAAGAAAGAAAAAAAAAATGAGAGAAAATAAATGTTCACCTTATATAATTATTCCAGCCGGCTTCAACTACTCAAGGGATTTAACCCAGACAATATAAATTACATCTTGGGGGCATTGGATTCATCAAGCGACAGTTATCTCCCCGCTTCTTCCAACTCATTGTTTGATTATTTCTATATTATTCTGTTCTGTGGTCTATCCAATGATCCTTTACAGTGACGTTCCTCAGACAGTCTGGGTTTCATGTTAGGAATAATGTATTACGTTCTTCACACTTCAGCTGCTTAGCACGTCCAAATTCAATGAGGAAGTAGAAACACCTGTCTCTGAGTGACGAAATTAGTATATATATATATGTTATCGAGAAATGTGATTGGCTGCTGGGATCTGGATCATTGGCTTTCATTGGCTAACGCACTTCTCTTACTTCCGGGTTTATAAGAAAGACAACTCCTAGGAGACAATCAAAGTCAAACTACACCTTATCGAAAACAGGTGGCTGACTTCTTAGATTTGAAACATTCGCTTTCATCACCGGATCGATATCGCTTACTTCCTTCTGGATTTACATAGTGTGAATAAGGAAGGAATTTAAAACCGTCGTTTACAGATAGTTAAGACTCTATGCTGAATGTAGATTGATCACATGCTGTCATTGTGCAGTGGCGGCTCCACATGAACTGCAGTCCGTGCAATGCCGAGTAAAATTTAACTCAGAATTTAAAGAAATTGTAAATGATAAATAAATATAATATACAGAGACAAAGTAGAACTCAATGCATTTTTTTTGTCTTTCAACTTTGATTTATTCTCTTAAAACAGGCATTGTCTTCTTTACGACTATTTGGAGCAAGAGCGTAAATCTGACATTGTCTAGATTCTAAAGTTAAGTTTTTTTGTTTTCTGTTGAAGAAGAAGAGGTGGGCAGTTGTACGGGTAACTGTGGAAGACACAAGCAGCCACTGATATAATGTCTTTGACTGGCAAATCTGTTGGTCATATCGTTCATGAATACATACACGAAACTACCTCAAAAAAGCACCGAACGATCATAGACTTCACTGTTTTGAACACAATTTAATTTTCACGCTAAATATTTTAGAATGTTTCAGCTAAAGATATCGATAGACAACAATACGAGAACCGCGATCGACACACAGCCTTTTTTTTCCACAGCTTAATTATAAAAAGTACTCTCTCTCTCTCTCTCTCTCTCTCTATCTGTTTCCTCTCAAAGAATTCTTCCTATCTCTCTCTCCCTCCCTCTCTCTTTCTCTCTCTCTCTCTGCCCTCTCAGAGATGTTTTTGAAATGACACATTTTTTAACTCTCTCTCACTTGCTCCCTCCCTCCCTCCCCTCTCTCTCTCTCTTTCTCTTTCTCTCTCTCTCTCTCTTTCTCTCACTCTGCCCTCGCATAGAAGCGCTTGAGTAATATAACATTCTTCCTCTCAAGCTCTATCTCTCCCCTGCGTTCTGTATCACAACCACTCAAACTGTGGAAGTCACATAATATCACAATATCACAGCGTTTACTTATTAGAAATGTTACTTTGTGCTTGTAAATACTCAGTCTCAAACATCTCTGCAAAAGAGCTTCCTTCTGGAATTTCAAACTCTTGCATTGTGTTCATTCTGAATTCTGGCAGTCATCGCTGGCACCAATCTGCAGGCCCTATGCATTTGATTTAGTAGACAAACCTCTGGGCCAGCATTTTAAAATGTCTACCAACAACGAAACATCGACAATATTTATTTTCCTCAAGTTTTACTTCACGTCCTGAGAATCATCTGCCATTGTTGAAACATGAATGCAGGATGTCTTGGAGGAAGTCAAGGTGGCATAAATAAGCAGAATTCTGTAGAATGGGGCAATAGTAAGCCCATCTTAAATTCTTCTCGGTCAAGCCTTGCCATTCCGGTTCCGCATACATTACACTCAACGCACCACATGAACTGCCTCAAGCATAGAGTTATTACAGTAGTAATACGCGTAGTTACAGTATAGCGGCGTAAGTCTGTTGTAGAACCCTCTTCAGAAAATAATATCTATCACAAGCAACCAAGATATTCCAGAGTAAACAGTATTCTTGTTATGCCCACACACTCATATTGTGAACCGTTCCGTACTGCGTTTTTTAGATATACTGCTACACCGGCTACGGCCCCTGGAAGATGTGTTGGCAGTGTGTTGGGAAGTGCTGTTGGTGGTGCTGGCTGTTGTTGGCCTGCCGTTAGATGCTCCGTAGTGACCACTGCTGGAGACGGAGTGGTACCTGGGCCGGTGTTGCTGTTGCTGATTGATCTTGGTGGTGAACTCAACCACTGACTCAATATAGTCTAAACATAAAACGTCTGACCACGATTTGGGCGGGAAACCCTCTAGAAAACCACAGTGGCCTCCCTTGCTAGTCACCACGAGAAGGAAGTTGGGATAACATTTGAAGAGATCGTATGGAATGTCGGTGCATGCGCAGACGGGGTCGTCCAGGCTGTTCAGACACAGAACCGGAACTTCAATATCATCCACATCCCGAATCGGGTTGTTCATTTCCCAAAACTGCTCCATATCGGAATAACCGTACAGCGGGCAGAACACAGACTGGTTGTAGTCCGCAAAAGTCCACGCTGACATGGCTTTGTCCACATCCAGAACCTGGGCGAGAGCCTTGGCATGGTGACACAAAAGGGATTTGAGCCGGAACATCAGGACGAGATCATAGAAATTGCTCAGTTTGGAGGAAAACCTCAAAGGAGCGTCATAGCAGGGCGAGATACAGGCACCCACTGTCAGCAAGGCGGAAGAGCCGAACTCACCTGCAAAAAAAGAATGAAATGTTAAGCCTCCAAAGAATAGAAGGACGTGATTCAATATCATCACAGACATAGGCAAACTGCCTATCTCAGAAAAAGGCAATTTGCAAAATTGGCTACTCTTTTTGTGTTTGCTACAACCCAATACATCTATCAAATGTCACAGACAAAGTGAGTCACATAGTCTTCGATTAAAAAACACGCCAAAGCTTGCGTTTAGCATTATATAGATTTCTTACGTTGTCTAATACCGTTTTCCTTCCTTTTCTTGAAAAAAAACAACAACACAAAAACAACTCACTCAAATGAGATAGGCAAACTGCCTTGACCCTGACTATATGGAGCATAGCTTATTCTCCAATTTATATGATATGTTAAGATTTAGTACATGTATGTCATTTGGAGTGGGGGTGAGAGGGGGGAGGGGNGGGGGGGAGGGGGAGAGGAGGGTGCCAAAATCGATTAGTCACTAGCTAGTTTGAGCCCCCTTCTTTGAATCAAGTAAGCATGTTTGGAGAGCCTTTCTTTGTCTGGTTAAACCAAAGAGGTTATAATATTATTGTTGTTTATATCTTAGTGGTATTTCTATGGGTTAAACTAAAGCACAACTTAACAAGTTAGAAAGATTAGTCACACCAGTCAAAACTTTCTAGTTGGATTTCTCAGAGCTGACATATTTAGCAGGCTTTATCAGATGACTGGAGAATTAGCCTGATTGATTTGCCCACCCTCTCAGTCCCCTTAGCCCCACACCTCTTACCCTTCCCCCCCAACACCCCCACACAAACACTCACACAAAATGATCTTGACTAAACTATGCCGAGTGTGTTTGCAAGAGTTCGTGCGATCTGTGCACTTGCATGTGTCGAGACAAAGGACATATTCGGATGTAAACCTGCATCTGAAATAACTTTGATATAGTTATTGATTGGGGTAATCGATAGTAAAACCTTGCGTTGAAATGAAGCTTAAGCAATTAGTTTTCTTTTGAACCGTGGATCAATGAACTTTCAAAGATTTTTTAAGCGTAAAAGAAAACCTAATGCTCTTCGAACCTCAGATCTGACATTTTCAACTTTTGCACAGCAACGCATTATTTCCGCGTCCAGATCAATAGAATTGCCAATCTTAAGATTTTAAGAGAAAACGACAGAGGTAGAAGTGGTCAAGTGGAAGGAAGTGGAAGAGCTCTTAAGAGAATCCTGGCAGGGCTTTCTCGCCCTACGGCTGGATAAGGGCGGGGTTGAAATTACCTTCATGGCTTCAGAAAGAAAATAATTTCCTGCACTTTTAATGTATTCACCAGCTTTTTGCGTCAAATCAGTATACTGGATGATTACGCAAGACGGACGGGTGTTTACGCATCAATATCGCTTGTTCACTCTGTTTTCTTATGTCCGTCAGTCCATTCTCCATTCGCGAGTCTGCCTGCGTATAATATGTCCATCCTGGATGTGCTAGTGTTTAGCCATCGTCCCTTCCCCAAAAATTGCATGTCTGTATATCGGTAAGTCCGGCGATGAGCTAAGCAGGTTCGCCAGACTTTTATTTAAAGCGGGAGCCAAATCGCTCATGGAGAAGAGCCAGGAAAAATAATTGTCGACAGTCGAGATTTGACATAATATGGCAAGAAATTTACTACGAGCGGTTCATGTATTGGATATACGTAAATGTTATAATTATCATAAACCCTTCTATAGATATTCGAGCAAAATAGTAATTGATAGTTAAATGATGGAAACAATTTGGAATCGTTTCTTGATTTATGTTCATAGGGGTCAACTGTGAAAGAAAGCTTGATTGTTTGAAATACCACACAATTTGAGAGAAGCAGACTATGAATACTTATTGTACCGGAAATCAGTCATTTCTGACTTTGAGTGCATTGGCGCCAAGAGAGAGTCAAAGAGCCGGTCAGTTTTTTTTTTTTTTGCCACCGAGTTTCAAAAAGAGCCAAAAATCAGGTATCTGGCTCAGACAGAGCCGAATCTGGCAATCTTGGAACTAATGTCTTTACATGTAAAACTGTCTGTACACACACTGCTGCAACGTTCCTGTAATTTGGGAGGGGAAGGAGGCACTCTAGGTCGCGTAGTGATAGCTTAGAGGAGCAATTCATTCAAGTATCTTATATTAATAAAACGCTTCAGCCATATTTGTGTCACAGATTTCTTGATAACAACGTAACGTAAAAACATGCGGTTTTCACCTAAATTCGTAGAAAAATACACGAAAGGTAACTATACACATCATTCCTCTTTATCTCATTTACCCTTTATTTAAAAAAAGAATGTGTATAGCAACGAAATACAATCTCCGATAGATCTTTTCAATCCGCCCGATTCGCCAATCGTCCAACTTTTTCACGGAGTCTAATGCATTCGTCTATGATGCCTTTCGGTGCGCTAGGTATTCTTTCGCCGCTGGTGCGTTGCCTGCCTGCCCATTGTAAAATGGGGAGTTCGTCTTGTAATCTAGAAAAGCCCAAAACACGTTTCGAGGGGACAACACAGGATATACAGTATTTCGTGTACGTTGGACAACATAGGATATATTATTATTATTTCATATAAGTACATTTTCTTGTGGTGTGGTTGCCCCCCTCCACCCCACCCTCTGCGTCTTCTCCTCACCCTCCATCTACGCCACCGCACACTCTCACAATAATGCCAATTCCATCTGTCCGTGTGTCTATAACTCACGGTTGTTTACGGGCTCACACTCTGCCCATCCCCGTGATGTTGAAACCACGCTCCCGAATCCGTTAGTTTGCAGTAACAATCACCCATAAAACTAATCTCGAGAGCTCACAGGTAATAAAATCACACCTGAGCAGCTGGTATGGGAAACTCACAGCCTCACGGCTGCTACCGTAGCGCGCGATGAAATACATAATGCTATGTCTCCAAGCTAGTTAAACTGAAGCTTATGATGCTTAATTAAGTAAGGGCTGAGATTTGAGGCTCTGAAAGTGAGAAGGGCCATCCGGTATCAAATGTTTGTTTGGTGTTTCGGAAATCGAGGTAAAATCGTGTCCATTCGATATGATTGCTTCAGGCCGTTTTATTTTTTTCGGTTTTTCATCAGGCGGAGTTTTGCTCTTGCTCCCCTCTGTCTGTCTCTGCCTCTCAGTCTGTGTGTGTGTGTGTGTGTGTGTGTGTGTGTGTGTGTGTGTGTGTGTGTGTGTGTGTGTGTGTGTGTGTGTGTGTTGCTCTGCTACGAAAAAGGCGCATTGACGAGCACTTGATAGATCACACTTACGCTGGTTCAAATATTATTATAGCCTACATAGATCTAGAATAAGTTTACTTCCTTTATGCCTTAGGCTAATGAAGCAGAGGCATATGTGAAAATCTACCTACACATACATAATATTCTAATAATGTTTATTTTTGCTTTTTTACACACAGTATAAGAGGTTTCTTGTGACAGATTATCACACGTAGCATGTAGCACCAGAGTAAAACTAAATGAGTGCTGGGCCATTTTCTTAAAGGATTCAGGTGATGGAACAAAACAAACTTAAACGGCATTCATTACATTGTTCGTTTTACTGTGCGGCCTAGATACGACTGTTGTACAGTCCTGACAGCGACTGTTGTATGGCTCTGCAAATACAAGTAAGTGCTCACCCTTGGAGGT
>JAWQUT010000280.1:28537-40491 GCA_033807755.1 Ellobium chinense
ATAGATAGATAGATAGATAGATAGATAGATAGATAGATAGATAGATAGATAGATAGATAGATAGATAGATAGATAGATAGATAGATAGATAGATGTCGTGGAGGAGAAGGGCACTTGTCGGCTACTCCGTTCTTCTTCAAAATTTCACACCGCATCTCTGAACCAAACAACATTTTCTGAAAACCAAATATAAAACATTGATGGAGTCAGCCGTTTAATAGAACATGTGGCTTTCGTGCTTGCCACAGGCGATAACAAATTGCAACGCTGCACTTAGTGAGCTGTCTATAGCAAGTCTAGCTGTGCGGTCGATATCCAATGTCCCAAAGTTTCGACGCCAGAGTTCATGACACGCTTTCACTTGTGCCAAAAGATGTAGTATTAAGTATTATACGTGAGTCTACATCCTTCGCCTAACTCTGGAATAGCCGTAGCGACTTTTCTCTAATACTTATCACCGTATCTACATTAGACTCTCCTCCCAGTAAATAAGTTTTCCGGCGAATTTATATCAACTTCATTTGGTCAACTATTTGGTTACCGACGTTACTTACAACAAGATCCCGTGACCGTATCGAGCTAGTCAACCATTAGTTACCAACTTCACGTTCAAGAAAATTCCGTGCACATACCATCTTGAGTTGGGCAACTAGTTCGTAGCTAACGTCATGTACAATAAGACTTCCTGTACTTACTATTCTGAATTGGTCAATAGCCTGTTACCGACTTAGGTACAAGAAGATCCCATGCACATGCCATCTTGAATTGTTTAACTGTTGGCTACTGACTCATGTACAATGGATAACTGGGACCCGTGAATATATGAAACTGAGCCACTTGATTACTGACGTCACATTAATGATGACAAACGATACCCCGAGCACAAAACAAGTTCAATTAGCCAAATTACATGTTGTTGAGTACAGCCGTCACGTACAAGAAAATTGTCCCGTGCACATTATCTACTTGATTATATGGCCAGCTTAGTGTGAGTGAGAGGCCAAACAGAAAAAGAAGAAGAAGAAGAAAAAGAAGAAGAGGAAGAAGAGGAAGAAGAAGAGGAAAAAGAAGATGAAGAAGAAGAAGAAGAAGAAGAAGAAGAAGAAGAAGGAGATGAAAGAAAAAAGGAAAAAGAAGAAGAAGCGGCAGAAGAAGAAGAGGAAGACGAAGAAAAAAAAGAAGAAGAAGAAGCGGAAGAAGAAGAAGCAGCAGAAGAAGAAAAAGAAGAAAGAAGAAGAGGAAGAAGAAGAAGAAGAAGAGGAAGAAGAAGAAGAAAAGAAGAAGAAGACGAAGAAGAAAAAAAGAAGGACAAAAAAGAAGAAAAAGAACCCTATTCATCTTTAATGTTTAAAAAAAAATGTCACCACTGCTAAAATGATCCACTTTAACCCCACCTCCTTCACCCAACAAAATTTAAAAAAAACATTACTACGCCCTTGGATTGTGTCTCTCTCTCACCTGTAACTTGGGTGTGGTCAACACACTGCCTCCATTGCCCCTCCTGTTGAACACCACGGCCTTCATTCCCCTTGAGGTGGCCGTGTAGCAAATAGAGCTCACATGTAGAGCGCCCTCTGTCAGCGGTGGGATGACTAGCAACACAGTCGTCTTCCTGGAGACAAAAGAGATGGGGATAATGTAATGCCACAAGGCTGAATGTGTCTATGTACAAAAACAACTGAAATTCAGTGATCCGGAAGATGCAAGGCTAGTATTTAGAAGCTGGGCAAACATTATGCATAGACACCATCTTCTTTATGGAAGGTCTGTGTTTATTTGCCCTGCATTAAAAAACTGTAGATGAAACAAAAAACGTATAATAACAATAATAGCAATAATAATAATAATAGTAATAGTACTGCGGTTTATAAGTATCGTATCCGAGCTGATGCCCGCTCATGTGACTTCACATTGTTATTACCTCAGCAGGCCAGATCGCTCTAAGACTTTCACATCTCTTCGGAGAGTATACAGTTCCGCTGAAAATTGGAAGGGTTGATCACTTGTCCATCTTTTCTCAATAGGTCAACACATTCGGTATACATCGCAAAACATACCTTTTCATCTTGACGTGAGGGCTAACAACCCAGTCAAGCGCGACAACTCCTTTGTCTCGCATCTGCAGGTACTCTCTTTCATACAACACTTCCGGCTTGGGTAGGATCACCGGAAGTACTGTCTGTAAATGGCGGGAACTCAGCCAGCCACTGGGACTGAAGTAACGATCTTTCAATTTACACTTGGCTGGAAGAGATGGAAGGGAGATAATTAATGAAATTACTGTCAGTTCACATTGAACAATGGAGTGAATTGGCACCTTTATGAGATAAAGGGAGATATGACGCAAGGGAAGTGAAAGGATACAGGCCCTGTGTGACGCTGTTACCATGGTTACTCACACTGTGAACGCACTGATCTCTCACTTCATGTTCGTCATGAGTTAGTCCAGTATCATTAGTTTCATCACTATCAGTTTTACTATAATAGGCCATATATATGCTAAGAGGAATTCAGATTTGCCAACTTTGTGTTCAGTACCGAGTTGTTTGTTACCTTTGATTTATTTTGCCTGTACAGAGAGGTTTTATTTCTTTAAATATTAATTCTTCTTTTTAAATTATTCATGCCACCGCCAGTTGTTAATTCAGATCGGCTGAAACATGGCAATCCCATTCGAAGAACAGATGGTGTTGCTAGTTATAATTTGTTTTTTTTTTCTGTCCGGGTCCGTAGAAACAAAAACTCCTGTCTGAACCAAAGAAGAAAATCTGGAGCACAACACTTTTAAGATGAGTCAAGCCTCTTGGTGCTATTTAAATTGTTGTATACAGTGCGTTTTTTTTTCTCAAACTTTATTCAGGTGGAATAAAACTTCCAACAATAATACATTTGAAATGAGATGTCTTACAAAGTCACCCCTCCTTTTAATGCAACAGGATCGACTATAACAATGATGTCAATACCCTCCCTTTTCCCACCATCAAAGAAAAAAAAACCGTACCCATTATATGTGAGTTGAGTGATGAATCCCGGAAGTATAGAGCCGGAAGTTCTGGCGGAGCCATGTTGAAAAATCCTTTGAGGAAGACACCGATAGACAAGATAAGAGATCCCAAGATGGCCAGATACACTGGGAATGGTACACTGAAGTATGACAACTCCAGCATCATAATCGCTGATGGTGATGATGTTGTTGTTGTTGTTGTTGTTGTTGTAGATGGTGCTGATGCTGATATTGAAGACGTTGATAACGTTGCAGTAGCTGTTGGCGCAGTTGACAGTTGGCTTGATTTAACAAGGGTGATAATCCTGACTTAAGCGAAAACATATCTCTGTGGAAGAAAGGAAGGCAAAATTAACGATAATGAAAAACCACATGCGCTCAACAAACCGATCATCAATCGCAGGCGTATCACACTGCCATGCACCATGTGTGCCATAAAATCATAATAATAATAATAATAATAATAATAATGCGGTTTATAAGTCTCGTATCCAGGCTAATGCCCGCTCACGCGACTTCACACTATCATTACCCCAGCAGGCCTGATCACTCTAGAACTTTCTCGACTCCCTGGGGAGCATACAGTGCCGCTGCCATTTATAGGCGCTGATCACTTGCATTCTGACAATATCTTCCACTGCCTATAGCCAGGTACCCATTTTACAGACGGGTGGACTGAGGAAAATGAGAATGAAATGCTTTCCCAAGGCACTTACAACATGACCGTGGTCGGGAATCGAACTCACGACCTTCAGATCTTGAGTCCAACGCCGTAACCATTAGGCCACGCTGCTCCACAGTGGAATCTCGATACTAAGTACTTAGATAATAAGTATACCTGTACTTCAAGTTTGAATTTTACAAACATGAGTCCATTATTATAATTCTAGTAATTCATTGTCCAGGTAGACTTCGAATGTACACCTCAGTAATCAGTATTGTACTGTATTTTCATACACCAAGGCTTACTTTCTATCGGGGTTCCATTGTTGTGACAATAACAAAGGTGCGTCTTTACACAACCCTATTATGTATAACTACACTATTGTACAGGCATGAGCATTTAACACACCATCAATATCCAGATGCCAAATTCTGCAGCAGTTTTAGGCTTGTTTTTTTTTCAGATATAATTATCAAAGCTGTTACACATGTCCTTGAAAAAGTATTGTTATTAGAATAAGCCTGAAGATTAGCCCACAGTGCAGTTGTTGTTTTAACACCTCATATATAATGGCTCCGTTCTTTGGTCCTAAATATTACTGTGAGTCTTAAATGTATGGAATAATGAAATGCCAAGGTCAACTATATAACCGACATAATTATACTGTTTCTGGGATTCATTACAGATATAATGCCATAATTGCGTAGAGTCATATAGGAGGGCAGTAGCAATGAAACGAGACTTACAAACCGCAGTATTATTATTACGCAGGTGGTGTACATTGCTTACCGCAGCAATAATGTGTCTAGATCTACCGTTTGGTCGTTCTTAGTAGCCGCGAATAACAAGGGACGTAGTACTGTCAGTGTATCCTCCGATAACACCCTGCCCAGGCATAGCAATCCCGTTCGCAGAATGGGTAGGTTACTGTCCCCGTCCACTAGTGATGAATATTTTAAAGCGGAAGTCTTACTCTCGAACTGGTGGAGGGCGACACCGGTCATCGATACCGATACAAGGCATAATTATAGTTATGTAAGAAGCATTCCACAACAGTGTCGGTACCTTGCCCTTGATGTTGACTCCATTCTAAATGCTTTTTATTTGTAAGTGAATCCTATATTTTTATACTTTAGCAGGCTCAAGTGCAATCTCCATAGTCTGGTGTGGCCTAAGTTGTGTGATGATAGTAGCTACTATCAGACTACGAGGGTGGATCAAGAAGTTCGTGGTCTCACCCAGAAAATGTATGAAGTTTGACAAAGTGAAAGTATCAGAGTCAACTACAATGTCCCTCATGACACTGCACCAAATTATATTATGACATAGTTTTTTCCGTTGCAAATGACACATTCTGAACTTGGCGAGAGATGACGTCGAACATCTATATATAATGTATGAACATTGTCAAAATTTGCCCTTTTTTGGGCAAGGCCACGAAATTTTCTGAATCTACCCTCGTAAGAAGTAAATAAGGCTAAACGGAAATCATTCAAGTGATTTAGGCCTGAGAGCAATGTGACCTCTTACTTCCTGGAATAGAGGCTCATTAGTCATCGATACTTGTCTTAAGTGCGTGATCACTTTGGTATCGGTTGCAGTAACCGGCAGTGACAGATTTAGGTATGGCATAAGGGGAGACTAGAGGAAAAAAATTAGAAGGAGAGAGAGAGAGAGAGAGAGAGAGAGAGAGAGAGAGAGAGAGAGAGAGAATGATAGGGTGGTAGATGGATGTTCCATTTTTACTGTTACACGCTGTTATAATAATATCTACCTCAATCAAGAACTTCATACGGCATGAAATAGGGAGCCCTCATTATTCTCGTTCTGAGGACCTCGCAAACCTGAAATCCGCTCCCAATGTCACACACAAGCCTCTAACAATTTAATGATTTAGATTTACACCACACTCATGGCAAAAACAAAGAAAAACGCGCCTCTACCCCACATGTTTGTAAGTTAACACAGTCAACAGTTTAACCGGAACGTTTCATTCGCAAGGGAAAAGCTTCCATTACAAGTAGTTGCGTTTATCCAGCAAATTTTACACCAACATATATATTATAGCAGTAGCTTAATATGGAAGATGTCGCATTTACGTGGAAGTTTAGATTAGCCAGACTGCCAATAAATGGAACAGAATTATGTAGACTAATTACATGAACCAAGGTAATGGGAAAACAGCAGCTGCGCAATAAACAAGTCCTTCTCATTTACACCACACGATCGCCTCACAATATTAGCCATACAACGGTTGCGAGCGAGCAATAAAATAACTGCTATTATCAACCCGATTTTATTACATGCTCTTGCCACTTAAACCCACCTGAAACGAGTGGTTAGGTTTACTAAGCCCGCACATTTGTTTCAAGTGGGCCTATGTAAATTAAGCCAGTTCCTATCTCCTGTAGTAAACATATTATTTACATCACGTCCCAAAAAAATTCCGTCACATGCAAATGTTGGGATTATCCAGTGACTTTTGTTTTATAATAAAAAATATAGCAGTTTGTCATGAGGATGAAAAAGTTGTCATTAAGAGGAGATATTAAATAGAGTCGATTGTACCTGTAAATAATGGGACATTATATTGTCAACACAGACGAAAAATTAAAGTATTATTCTGTTTGTCTGACATCATTGCCAGAGTGATATAATGTTGCATCATTGTCCCATAACACCACAACGTTCTATAACATGTTTCAGGAATAATACGTCTTTTTGGAATACCGATGTCATATATACTTTCTGTACTATTAAAATCATACAAGATTTCCTGTACAAGAACATCATAAATTTAGAGGATTTGAATATCAACTCAGACGTAAAGGGTGCCAAGACAGCCTAACAGTCAAGCAAGTTGTTTTTGCTGAAGGTCTCAGTAAACTAAGAGTTTACCTATAAGTGATCTTCAAAGCACAATTGAGAACAAACACAGTGAGCTAGATCTAAGTAATTATTTAAAAACCACCTAGGTCACATGCCAGGCACGGGACTTTCTCCTGATATCCGCAACAGACAACAGTTTCATTAAGTGAAAAGCAGCTAGACTAGAATCAGAGGCAATGTCTTTTTTGTGTGTGTTTTAATGAAGCACCCTTCCCTCAAAGACGTGGTTTAAAAGACTGTGATCTGGATTTTCTCAAAATCTGTATGGCAACAATAAGTTTACAAGTTTGTCCATAACTTTGGAACAAATAAAGATACTGATCTCAAATAAAATTCAAAATGTTCAGAAATGAATGGGAATTAAATAATTATAATGGTATCAATACCCCAGTTTTCAAATCTGGAAAGATGTGAAGGGCTTTCTCATGCACCCACATAAATTATGAAAAATGTGTAGATTCGCCTACACAGGGACTTTGATTATTTACAAGTCGAGTAAACTTAACGTTTTACCACATAATTCGTTTATATCAGAGTGATTTATAACCTCCATTTCCAAGCGTAACTTACTGTTCAGCAATGTTAGCCTCATTACATTTCTTTCAGCTGGCCACTTAATATATTTACTTCTTTTGATAAGCTAAGACATTTCCAAATTAATCTACAAACGATTAAATAAATAGCTATTGCACAAGCGAGATAATTTTTCAAAAGTAAGAAGAAAAAAAAACCCGCGTTAATGAGAATTGATTATACGGTAGTCAGCAGAATTCTTCGTGTCTACGTGTCTTCCAAGATAAAATGTAGGGAAGATGGGTGGTGGAGGGGGGTTGGGGCGAATCTTGATTGTCTTGACAAAGGAGTGAGTAAAGATGAAATATTTCGAACTGTGAGAGTATAATACAGGATCGACTTAGTATTCATAGAGTCTAGTCACGGTCTGCATACTGACCACAGAAATGTCTTGAGCCCTAATTTGTTTTTGCATACCGTAAATCGAAGTGCTTGTATTTCGTGCAAGGACGAGGCAACTTATGACTGTTTCTTAAAGTTTGTAAAAAAGATGCTTGCGAAGCCATTTTTCTCTGAAAAGATCTAAAAGCATTTCTGTTGCAATTTGTGTGAGGTCATTCAGTAGTTTCACTCGACCAATCTGGCAGAGAGTGCGGGAAAGAGCTCACAGCATGGACGTGGACCAAATGTAACGAACAGTGGAATGTCGCACAATAAGTTTAAATATAAGTAACTTGCAACTTTGATTATAGCTTCACGGTGGCAGAGAGAATATAAAGCAAGAAATTAAGAAACTGGAGGTTGCGGATTCAAATCTCTCCTGGGGCGAAAAAAAAAAAAAATCACCACATGACCCATGTGTGGCCCAGTCCTTTTCAGAGTGTCACGAAGTCAAAAGGCCGAAAAGTTTGTTAGGTGGGGATATCTTCTTCTGAAGATCTTCTGTTGCCTTGCTCTCCGTGAAAGAATCTCCTCTCTTTCCCTTACTGTTAAGACCTTGTAAGCGTTTTCTTTTCTCCAATGAGAGCGCCCTGGGCGTACTTCATATCATTGTGCCGGAGAGAAGGACGTAAGTCAAAAATCTCAATCCCATCCTTCTAGTTCGACTGTCCTTAATCCATCTTTTCTGGTGACATCGCCACTTAATCAGGCCAATCCGAGAGACTATAAAATTCTGTCGTTTCCTGCATAACAACAAACACTTCATGCACCGACCCTTTATTGCATTGTTTATGTTTTTGGCAGCTGTTATATTGTGTGTTTCATTTATGAGGACATGAAACAAGGGTAATAACAATAGCTTGTCTGGGACATGACATTAATGTCCTCCCTATCTCTGACATAAAATCTGGCGTGCTCAACAACAAGGGGTGGATCTGGCAGCAATCTCAGAACAGACCAGAAACATCATAGGAAGTCCATGATGCAAACAGGATGTGATGTAGAAATAAAAAAATGAACTAAATATTCTCTCTGATTTGTTTTTTCTTATGGTGATTGTAATAATAATGTCGTGAAACACGCATGTTTGGTTATGGGTTTAACATGATAGTCAAAGAAACAAAGAAATCAACAACGGTAATGAAAACCTGAGATAACAGTGCTGTACGGCAAGCATGTTTGGCCACGGGCTTAACATGAGTGGCTTCGGGAAAGACCCGGGCCACTAAGCCACGTTTTTTTGGAGTGGCGGCGTGGTCGTGTATAGACGTCTACCTGATTCCAAACTGATGGCAAGGCGATGGGTGCCGACTCAGAGGTCACGGGTTCGATTCCCACCGCATCCCTTTCTTTCCTTCTTCCATTCTCTCTCTGCATTTGTCTTCTTGAGCACTTCCCCCTTTATCCTACCTTGTGTGAGCATCTGTTTGCGTCTGCTCACTCCTTACTTCTGTTACTAAGTGCTCCGTTTCCACCTTGTACTACACCTTAACATGATAGTCAAACAAACAAAGGAACAGGCAACAACAATAACGAGAATAAATAACCAAACACGCTAACAACAAATATGACGAGGACAGCCTAGACAACGACAGTTATCAATCAAGTCCACTTAACCCTGTAAGACCCACAGTACCAAATGTGGCACACGAGCGTGAAGTATCCGTTCTTGTTTTTTGACATGCCGTAGATCTATATCGCTGATCATTCCCTACAGAAATGTACATAACAGTCAGATTTCTCAAGGTTTATGTTCAGTTAAGCACATTTACTTAATACATGTCATTAGGTGAAAATAAGCTTCTTATATCATTGTACTGTGCTTCTGCTCTTGGGACTCAAAGGGTTAAAAGTATCTCAAACTCGAAATCCGGCCGCTGTCAGTTCAAAATCTTGTTAGGTCTTCTAGTTTGTGAACAATAATTTAACACAGAAAATAAAAGACTCTATGCAGCTTTTCAAAAAGAATGCAGGCTTTTCAAATAATGTGGAGCTCGACAAGACGGACCACCACGTCGGTGATGACAACAACAATCATAATAACGAAATCGACAATAAAGATGCCGATGATGGGGAGGATAAGAAAACTGACAATACACAGGCTGAAATTCAGAAGGTTGTATTTCCAAAAATGCGAAATTTGACTTAAAGATACCCGCCGAAACTACTCATTATCGACTTTCTAATATACTAGGAAAGAACCGCTTGTCTCAATATCCAGCTGGTAAAATCTGTTGTGACAGTACATTCCATCTGTTATCAGACCATATCTTTAAAACGTCAATTCAAATTTTCTCAAAATATGTTTTATAGAAGGAACCTTTTGACTGTCACTTCCTGAATAGTCCTACACTGGAAGAACGGAGCACTGGTATCTCTGAAATCACGATTTCTCCCAAAAGACCATGCTTTCTCTATACCAGGTCTTCACATATTCCTCAGAATTCGGCTAACTCGAACAAGATGAGTTGCTCCCAAAGAATTCGAGGAAATTAAATCTTGCCAGTATTTGTAAAGTCATCCTGAACTCCTGAACTTTCGATCATATTATTACGCAACATTTCCTCCACAATCACACCAAACTGTTAATATCATCTTTTGTTTATTACCATTTCATTTTGTTCCTCATTTTCCTTTCCTTTATCTGATACATATGCAGTTAAGTTGTTTAATCTATACATTTTTCTTGTTTTGTCTATGGGTTATGTTGTTTTCTGTATGAGTGTATTTTATTATGCAGTTATATTCTTCTGTCTCTGTGCTGCCATGCATTATCAACGTTTGACTACTCATAATAAAAAAATAATGTCACTGTGAAACTTGGATTCATTTTGAATAAATTGAAATTGAAACAGAAATAATTTGAAATTGAAACTGAAATAAATTGAGGTATCCGTGCTCGACTGTATGTGTTCTGTTCACCACGATAAACTTCCCCCATATGATACATGTATGAAAAAATAAAAAACAGCCCATCCCTTCGTACAACCAACACAAACAGCGACAATGAATATTGAAATACGCGAACAACAACAATGATAAGGAGAATTCTCTGTGAGAGCTCAGGAATTAATGAAGCGGAATATAATCTCTTTTTGGTGAGGACAAAAGCAGGGATTAAAAGAATTACCCAATAAAACAATACAATAGTATCAGGAATGGAATCAATATGAAAAAAAAAATCACAAAATTCAGACAACCGAGTAATTTGGAATTCGTCGGGTACACATAAAAGTTGCAATTAAAAGAAGTTGCAATTATCCATAGACTTTCATGCTAAACAAAAAATACAGCATTTTGTTACTGTGGAAATGTTGCGATTAAGGGGAAGCTGCGATTATCTGGATTTGCCAGTAAGTGGGGGATGGACTTTATTGCGTTTAGGACTCTTAAAAACTCTCAGTCAGACAATGGATCAGAAAAAAATCCAGTTTTGGGAAAATAAGGTGTTTTGATTCCTGTTCCCCGAGCCACATGAGAACATCAAAGAATGTGATACAGAGACTCGGTTGTGGGCATGAAAGAAAAGGGGGATCAACGGGAAATCGATTAAACAGAAAACAGTGACGGCAGTTTAAACTTTAAACAATGGACTGCTTTATGCGAGATGAAACCCGAGGCACTCTTGTTCACTGAACGTGCTGAACCAAAGGAGAAGCACTGCGCCAGACTTATAATGATGTCTAAGAACAAATTATACATATTAGCGTCGTTAAACACTTAAAATCAATAAGGTTCCGCGTAAACAATATGTTTATGCACAGAACTTCGATGTATATAAGCTACCCCCTTCCCCCAACCGCACCCCGAACCCCAAGTCTTTCTTCCTTTCGCTCAGTGCAATTCGATTTGGTCCTAACTTCGCGTTTGTTAGTAATTTAGCCCAGAACAAAAAGAGAGGAGCGTTATAGGAAAAGGATTATGTTAAGGCAAAATTCGAATATATTGTAGCACACCATTTCTTTACCTGGAAAGCACTGCAGATCACACCCACATATTCCAACTCTATGAAATCCATGTTCCTTTTGTTTTCAGGATGCGCGCATCGAAACTTAATACGGATGGAGTAAAATGTAAATCGTATTAGCACAAAGACAAACGTGTGTGAGCTATTCAGGTCTTGTAATAATATTAAGATTATGCCGATCAGGCGAGCTCCATACAGATATCAAAGTAAACAACTGTCTCAAAAGTGATAGAACAACATACTCATACGACTCACTTCCTTGATCACGCCGAAGGGTTTTAAAAGATTTGTGCAGAAGCGTCTCCCTTCCTCGTCTAACGACCTGACCTGATTAATATACCACAACAATATCTAGCCAGACAAATGTCTTAATCCTGGCTAACGAACCACTGATTAATCTATTATTTTGCGTGACTTCACTAACTGGCCATATTTGTATTAATCGGTTTTCTGGTGCAATACAATTTAAAAGCCTG
>JAWQUT010000280.1:82213-104441 GCA_033807755.1 Ellobium chinense
AGAGGAAAGGGGGAAGGGGGTGAGAGTGTGTGACAGCAATGTAGGCCCCAGTGTGCATGATGTCACCAATGGTGACCAGTTAATATATCCCTAAATCCACTTGCCTCCTCCCCCAACACACGCACACGCACGCGCGCGCGCGCNCCCCCCCCACACACACACACTCTCACACACACACACTCTCACACACACACACAAACACGAGCATTTTTGTTTTTCTTTCATCTAATGAATATGTTTTATAGTTTTCAATAAATTATTAAACGAAACTTTACCAGTTATTTGTTTTCTTGTAGTTACCACCACTGCATTCATCCCCATGTGCGCAATAATATTGCATCATCCATGAAACGGATAGTTAAGGCGTTGGGCTCAAGATCTTCAGTCGTGGATTTGAGTCCTAAACACGAATGCGTTGTACGTGCCTTGGAAAAGCATTTCACTGAAATTTTCCTCAGTTCTCTGACTGTAAGATGGGTACCTGGCTAATGGCGATGAAAGATACTGTTAAAATGCTGGTGATCATCGTCTAAAAGGAATCATCGGCACTGTATGCTCACCAGGGAGTTAAGAAAGTCTTAAAGTGATCTGGCCTGCTCAGGTAACAATATCGTGAAGTCGTGTGACCAACCACAGGCCTGGATACAAGAGTGTAAAAATGCATTTCATATAGTATTATTATCAATATGATTACCGTAACATTTAAAAAGAAATATTTCCTTACAAACATATCTAAATAGATACAATCACAATGTTATTCCCAGAAATGAATCACTCATGTCAACATTGGAGTCGAGCTGTCGTTGCTGTTTCGATCCACATAAACGTCGTCTCACAACTTCTGCCAAAAAAACAAAAATCTGCAGTGGAACTACTTCCTCTCGAATGTTCGACAGCACATGAAAGAACGCATCAGCTTACCACACCAGCCTAGACTGGACTAGGTATGAGCAAGGGACAAGGCCGTTCGTTCGTTGTATCACTGTCTCCACATAATAATAATATCAACCGTCAATAAATGACAGCAATATCATATACCACAAATGCTGCATTTTCCATGTAGGCATTATGCATTATCACTAAGCATTAACAACTCATCTTATCGCAACTTAACTTTTCTTTTCATGCACCAGTGTTTCACAGAACCTACAAAATATCAGTCTGCTCTGCCTTCCTTTTCTTTCCTATCCCAGTCCTTGGCAAAATGATAAAGAAATGCATCAAACGTACCAGACTATGCTAAGCTGCGCTAATCATGTGTAAAGTCAACTCCATTTAATTGCAACGACAGCATAATCACAAAAAAACTTGTCCTCTTTTTTTTTTCTCTCATTAGAAGTTGCTGTATAATCGCAAATCTGTTCAGATCGCAGCTTTTGTCACGTTATCGAGTAGTTGTGATTAGACAGTGTCGGCTATGTTTGCCTTTTCTCCTCTCAAACCTTCGATAACACAATGACAAAATAACCCAGTCTTACCAGTAATGAGGCTATTCATGTGCCTGGGAACAGACGCTGTATTGTATTTTAAATCGAACGCCCAAACTGGCAACTAGGGTTGAGCCATATTCGATACTGAATAATGAGTACTCTGGATACTGTCCCCCAATGCGAGTACTCACTTCCGAAAACTGAGTTTATGTAAGTTGTCGATACTGCTATTTCACTTCATTTTTTTTTTTTGGTTTCTTTATAATATTTGGGAGCTTGCGTATTAACGATGGATTTGTTACCATCGTAAGCATAACATTTGTGCATCGGTGCTTAATGCACCCCTAGCAGCGTTCAACACACAGAGTTAATATAAATCTTACGGTGGTAAGAGATCCCATCGTTAATACGCAAGCTCTCAAATGTTATATTGTCATCGAAGTATAGTTACTACAACTCCCAAATGACTCCAGGCAGTGTTAAATCTACATAATTTTTAATGGCAGTGTGCTCTCTATCAGTGTTCACATGAGTGGACCTGTATTTCGATTAATCAGCGATAGGCCTTTTCATTTTCATCTTTTATCTGGAAAGCCAGCATTGTTTCATGGAATAATGTGTCATCTTACGGTATCGATATCACATGACTACTCACGCTGGTAAATATTTGAAAATTTCGACAAAGGCCCGGCCCAATTGGCAACATCTCACATCAGAATGTTGTTAGACAACTAAGAAGATGGCAAACATTTCAGCCCTCCAAAACCCACATTTCTTATTCTTACGTCACCATCCTCGAAGTTTTCATCATGTCGTCTAAGAACATCAAAGAAATAATTTTGGCTCTTCGCCACTCACCAGGGCAAAAAACAACTCCTATTTATAAGTAACTCCATAGAAGGATGAACTGTTTTCACACTGAAAAACCGGAAGTGATCGGTCACTGACTGCCTCGCGCCTGGCACATGTTGTAAGCTCGATTGATGACCTGTTAATGTACACAGGATCTCTAGGCGGGCTCGAGACTCTTAAACTCGGCTAAACCCTGCAGACTGTGCGTCAGACCCTGTCTCCAGAATGCACCGCAATCCGGATGCAAATGAGAACCGCAGACGATAGACTGCGGACCCACGGGAGTCAAGTAACCGGAAATTGTTACAGAGACATTGCGACAGTCTTGGATGTAATGATGCTTCGCCTTATATATTATAGTCCATCAATGTCAGCGTATTTGGTCTTTTTTAGCTGTGCTAAAAACGAAACATATGTGCCTTTTATGGACAATAAAGTTGCATCTTATCTTATATTATCATATATTATTTTACCTTACATTATCTGATCTTGTTTGAGAATGAAGATTTTGAACAGAAATACAAGTATACATCAAAGTGAAAGTGTTCTTAAGTATGGAGCGAATGGAGCGAATTATGACTGTCTAGATTTAGAGCTGAAAGGCTCTTCAAGTGTTTTGCACTTTGTGAGAAGGACAAAACTCTATGAATGTTAATTACATTTAAATTGTATCCGTATGGTAAGTTCATGCCAAAGACTATTTTATGTCTGTATTAATGTCTAATGAAATATTTATCAGTGCATTGCATCTTAAGCACACGAACGTTTTAAAAGGGCAAAACAAAAGACGCACTTTGAAAGCAGACAGAGCGAACATATGCTCAAATCGGAGAGACGGCAGAGTAGAAAGAGAAAATATTGTCTTGAGCACTTTCCCTTAGAAATCTGTAGTGACCAACCTCTACTAGATGATATGACCAGGATCCCTGTCCCGACTGACCTTGGCAGCAAAATCTCACTTAGGTGTCCTTGACACAGATGTACGGGCAATGCCGGGAACTTTTTTTTTTAAATTTTGTTTGTTTCATCTATTGTCCTTAATATAATGACATCCCGCATCACTGAACTACTGTTAGAATCACACAATGGACTCTGTACTAGACACGTGACCTGTCTCATCAAATTTTCACGCTCGTAAACCCGACGTATCTAATCATTATACGGCTCCTGGCTTGCGTCACCCCACGGCGGAATGAAATGATTATGTGAAGTACGTAAAATGTGTTTATTAAGTCTTGATTTGCCACACTGAGCGAGCACGCTGATTAGTACATTATAGTGCTAAACGACGGTTCTCAAGATTTCTTTCTCGAAGACAGTGGGAGAGAATATTCTGTAAGGCAAAAAAGCGGTGAACTTAAAAATACTCGGGGCGAGGGTAGAGGAGATGTGGAAGGACGAGGAAAGCGGAGGGATATGGACAGACAAGGGGNGGGGGGGGGGGGGGGGGTAGGAAAAAGATAGGATACTCTGATTGCTGGTAAATAACAACGGGTCTCAAGATATCCTTTCTGAAGGTTATAAGAAAAAAGAGGGGAGGGGACTGAAAAGGCGGAGAGAGAAATGGAATGTGGAAATTTGAGTAATAAAAGAGCAAGTTAAATTGCGGCTGATGCACTGATCACTTGGTAGTAACAAGGGATCTAAAGATTATCTTTCCTGAGGACTCTGGGAAAGAATATTCTTTAACGAGGAGCAATGGTAGACAATAATGTCTATTGTGGAAGCCACGAAAAAGCCGATAGATCAAAACTGAGGGCAAAGTTAAAAACGAGTCAACGGCTATCAGCCAAATCTCTCAGTCTAAAATTAGAAGCCGTCATAGTCACTTTACCTCTTAGACTGGAACTCCTCGGTAAACAGTATCCGCTCTTTAGGTCAACACTGTACAAACAACGCTCTCGATAATTCTCGTTTAAGATAGTTCATTATTCAATTCTCGTCCTCAAAATCGTTCTCCAGAACACAAACAGCTACTGATAAAACTACTTGACCCTCAGACTATTCTTTCCACTTACGGTTCAACCTGGAACAAGATTTATCTGTTGACCGTAGTAGGCCCTACTGCTTCAGGCGATTTCTTCTAATTGCTTCTTCCACCTTATAGTAGCACCATTTGGTGAATAGGACTTTCGTAGTTGCTAGTATTATATTACTGGAACGGCAGCTATTCCCAACTCGTTTAAGTCTCAAAGGTTTCTGTACTCACGTAAACTCGGCTCAGCAATTAAAACTCCCCTGTTATTATTCATTACAATATTAAGAAAGTACGTTCACACATTGAAAGAAATAAAACATCAAGATATACTAGACTAGTTGCTTGAACACATCGAGGGATTAAAGCAATAATGTCATATCTGCAAGAATGCTCTTTTGAGATAAACGAATTTGAATGTTTGATGAAAGCTGTGAAATCAGAGATTCCTTTGTATGGTCATATACTATGTTTTTTGTGATCTGTAAACATTAATTTAAGCACTTGAATCGCCTCAGTATTGCAGATATTCTAGTTTATTTGAAAAATCACTAATGGCAACTGAAAAGCTGAATTTTTGCAGATATCACATTCTTGCTTTAACCCCTCGACATATGAAAATAAACTGTAGTCCAGCTCCTATACATTTGACCTCACACTCTCTCTTTCCATACTTCCCTCTTTTTCTCTCTACAAAAAAAACCCAAAAAACCACCAAAAACAACTCATCCCTTGCGAGGACCGCCAACAAGAGCAGGACACTGGGCATGTGACGATCTAATTGCCCATGCCTAAATCCGCAAGTCAGTGCTAAGATTACTCTTTGTTTCCTTTTAGTTTTCTTCAATCCCCTTCTGAAATGCTTACAAGAAAATTACATGTACGTACTACTAAATAATCAAACACATGCCAGTTCTATGTACTAAACTGTGTTTATCTCACAGATGTCAATATCGGTCAGCCGGGAAGTATACAGCTTGTTTTCTACTTACTTGTCAAGCTTCATAAAACTAAATAAACCATTGGAAAAAAAACCAGTTGCTCAGTCCTGACAGTTACATTTCTAATAAGATATAAAGAACTAGGAAAGATACAATACGGACACGGGTATTTTGGCTGGACAGCTAGACTATCCTCGTGGGAGTATTTTGGCTGGACAGCCAGACGGTAAGATTATCTTAAGTAAGAAAGCCCAGCTACATGTTTCTCGCCCATCTAAACATAAGTTAAAGACAGAAAAAAGGGAATTTAGTTACATATTAACTTATGTGAAGACTAAATCATTCTCCAGATCCTGAGTCAGCGTGATAATCCACTAAGCTAGAGAGCAGGTTGTCGTTCTGAGTGAATTTTGTAACTGAAAATACCATCCAGCTAGAATACTCCGTAAGGTGTATTCTGGCTGTCCGGCCAGTATACTCACTCCGTGAAGTATTGTGGCGTGCAGTCAACCTACTAGTTTAACATCATCAAATCCTAGACAATCCTTGGAAGAAAACCACCTGCTCAATATAGGCATTTCCGATAAGGTAAAGAACTGCAAGGTTATTGTGTCGGCCAAATACCTTGCGGACTGGGTCTGCCCTATTATCACTTGGCTGTCAATTGATGTTAAATTGCTGTCCCCAGCGAGATGAACTCTCAAATTTCACAGTTACATTATACAGGTGACCTAAAAGCCCCAAAGTGAGGTGTCATAAACATAAGACATATACATGTATGGTAATTCCTTTCATCGCAACTCCTGGAAGCACAGAAAAAAAAAGTTGGGAATAAAAGGTGCTGTCATTGTCCAGTGATTTTATTATTGAGATATTCGTATACAGTATTTTGTTATGTGGAAAATGTTGTGATTAAGTGGATTATCCGGACGGCGATTAAGCAGAGTAAACTGTACTCTTAAATGGTGTCCTCAGGTAATTATTTACAGTACAGTCATATCACCACAACTCTCTATTGTTTTACCTTTGTCTTTTATCACCATCATCATCAGTAGCAGCAGCAGCAGCAGCAGCAACGGCGTTAATAGCGACGACAACAACGGCAACAAATGGAAACATTGTTATTACCAGAGAGTACCCTTTCCAGCGGAATACCTCGCACGGAGAGCGCGAGAGAGAGCGAGAGAGAGAGAGAGAGAGAGAGAGAGAGAGAGAGAGAGAGAGAGAGAGAGAGAGAGAGAGAAAGAGAGAGAGACAGACAGACAGACAGACAGCTAGACAGACAGACAGACAGACAATGGGAACCAAATTAGACACACATTTTTTATCTCGTCCCTATCGAACCTTCTTCTCTGTCCACCCTGCCAATAAAATCCATTTCTCATGGAACCTTTGTTCCAGCTATAACTGTAAAGTAGCGAAGTGTTAAAAGCTTCCAAAACTAGACGCAGCAGACCAGTAACACTTCAGCCCTTTGCTCATTCGAGAACTTGTGCATTAAGATGGGATCTGTTACCATCATAAGATTTACGTTAGTGAGGAGTTCACCTAGCAATGTTAATGTATTTCTTAAGATGGTAAAGGACCCTATCGTTAATGGGCAAGTTCCCTACTATCATGCATGTCAATCTTTATGTCGGTCAAGATGGGATTTAAGTCATGTTTTGACTACATTGTTTAAGCTAAGGATGTCATCTGTTTCAAAAGCTTTGACTTAACATTATTTTGACCTCAGATTATAGACTAGTCGTTTAAAATGTCTCGGGGTCATCTCCATGCAGAGGAAGAAAGTCTGACAAAAGTTTGTTTGAAGAATAATATTTCACTATAAATGTCTTCTAATGTCATCTGCCCCAGACAGACTCAAATTTATCTACAAGTACTAACCATTCGCTCATAGGATAAACAATTTTTGGTGCACAAGAATGATTTCATTCTCAATTTCTCCATCAAACAAAAATTCAAAATCAGATGACGCACTTCATCTTTAGAGCCTCTCCTAGTCTACAAAATTTTTCATTAACTTGACTCCATCTTTCAACTCATGCATGCTAAAACTAAGCATTGGGACAGCACACAGCAGACATTGGGCAGCCATCTCCAAATCCAGCTGAGTTCTAAAACAATACATAGCTGTCTGCAAGCGCCCATCTCTTCTTTCTGTTCTTTTCTCCATCTCTCCCTCTCTCTCTCTCTCTCTCTCTCTCTCTCTCTCTCTTTTCTCTTTTCTCTTCCCTTCCCTCCCCTATCTCCTGCAAGTCATCGTCACGAAGCCTCCCTAACTTTCATAAGAAGAGCATAACATCACACTGCCATTTTCTTGTGCTGATCACTGTAATTCGAACATCACATGTCATTGCCCGCAGCCTCCTTCAATACATCCGGGACGCCCCCATTCTTGTATCTATTTTTTTCTCATATTAATTTCGCATGTTATTCCGCACCACGTTGAAGCCAGCCAAGTTTCGGACTGGATGTCGTGACCATCCTCCTCTGCCGCAAGGGTGCTCCAAGTGTCTGAACCATGCGGAAATTACTGACAGCAAAGTATTATTCCACCCGTTTTTCTTCCTAGTATTCCTTTCCTTAGCCAGGGTCAAGCTGTGCTCTGAATCGACCCCCTCCGTGAACCCAATGTTAATCCTATGATGACAAGTCATGAGACGAGATTTATCTTTAGAGCAAATGGAGCCTTTTTTTTTTTTTTGGTTTTTGAGTATCTTCTTATCCATTGCTTTGCTGAAGATGCGCTACGATGAGAAGTCATGAGCCGAAATGGACCTTTTGTGCTAAAGGGTGGTGGGGGGGGGNGGGGGAGAAGGAGGGGTTCCTTTGATCACCTTCTTATCTACTATTTCACTGAATAAGAACTAGGATGACAAGTTATGAGACGAAATGTATCCCCTATGCAAAGGGAGCTTTCCCTTTGATCACCGTCTGATCTACTGTTTCGCTGAATATCAACTACGGTGACTAGATCTAGTCATAAGACGAAATGTATCGTTTGTGTGAAGTGGGCTTTTCCTTTGATCATCTTCTTAACTACTGTGTAGCTGAATATAAACTAGGATAACAAGTCATTAGACGAAATGTATCTCTGTGGAAATGAGGTTTTCCATTTGATCACCATCTAATCTCTTGTCTCGTTGAACATGAATTAAGATGACAAGTCATAAGATAAAATTTTGTGTGCGAAGAGGACTTTTTCTTTGATCACTTTCTTTTCCATTGGTTTCGCTCTCCACAGTAAGAATTCGCTATTTCCAGATTTGCACCTTCTTTATGCGGAACATAATCATTAATTTCTTTTTGCAAAAAAAAGACACATAAACAAAACCTTAACAGATCCGGGATGTCGAAAACCTTCGATTTTTGTTTAGAATAGACACGCTCAAAGCAAGAGGTCTCTCACTCAGCCGATGTTGCCTTTTTTTAAAAAAAAAAAATCATTGCGTTTCCTTTTATCACCTTCTTATTTATTGTTTCGCGCTCCACAATAAGAGTTTGCAATTTCTAAATTTGCATCTTCTTTATGCGTAACGTAATCATAAATTTCCTTCTATAAAAAAACCCCACAAAAACAAGACCTTAACAGATCTGGAATATCGAAAACCTTCGATTTTTGTCTATAAGAGTCGGGCTCAAAATAAGAAGTCTCTTTCTCTCTCTATCTCTCTCTGTCTCTGTCTCTCTCTGTCTCTCTCTCTCTCTGTCTCTCTCTCTCTCTCTCTCTCTCTCTCTCTCTCTCTCTGTCTGTCTGTTTCTCTCTCTCTCCACCATGAGTTTTTGTGTTTTTAATTGCGTCAGCTTCCTGTATTCTTGAGTTTCAGCAGGTGGGGTGACGAAAGCAAACGCGTTCCTTCACGTCTGCGAAATGTGGAAGAAGTGGCCGCCCTTTCATTTTTTTATTATCATTATTTTCAACTGTAAATCAATTGAAACCAGATTTTGTGTCTTGATCTGAAATTAATGGGCCATCAAAACATAATTTTAAGTTCAGCACGCCTGTCTCTTTCATGGGCATAGTGCATGGCAGCACAACCCTGTGGCCATATACATGATCCTTATGTTAGTTGACGCATTGCGGTGACCGTGAGATACCTCCAAACTGTCATTAGTATTTATTGTCAGGAACGCACAAGGTTAACTAACGTATGAATTATGCATACAGTCACTGATTTCGAACTGATGGTGACGCCAGGGATGCCGATGCAGTGATCGCTGATTTCAAAACTCTCCATATCATCATTTTTCTTCCAATCTTCCATTCGTCCTTCCATCCCTTCTTCCGGGATTCCCTTCTTTCGTTCTTCCATGCATTTATTCTCCTTTTTTTTCTTTCCGTTTCGTTTTTCTCCATTCTCACTTTCTTCCTCTGTCTGCATTTTCTCTGTTGGATGTACCAATGAAATTATGACGATGGCAAGAAGTCCCATCTTTAATGCGCAAACTCTCAACTGTTCTTAATATCGTCAGTTTAAATTCAGTCAAAGTATCTCTTGTGTATCATTTAAAAAAAAATAAATTATTGTTTCCTTTTTTTTTCTTGTTACTCCTCTCACACAGCTCAATGTGAATGTGAGTACTCTGTTTACCTCCCAAAACACTCACTACCTCCAATGGTCGCAAACAATAAGTTACTGCCACAATCCCTGACCTTCATGAAAGATGCAGGTATGTAATCAACTAATGTCTGTCTAGTGCATTCATTACTAGCGTTGACATCTTTGTAAACACGATCTACAGGTACGGGCGTGACTTCGATCAAAAAAAAAAAACAGAAGTCGTGCCCCTCCCACCTGAATCGCCCACAACTCTAAACAACAACAACAACAACAACAACAACAACTACAACAACAACAATGACGACGACAACAACAACAACAACGACGACGACGACGACGACAACAACAACAACAACGACGACGACAACGACGGCGACGACGACAACAACAACAACAATAACAACAACAACAACAACAACAACACGAAAATAGACTTGACACAGATGTTAAAATGCCATTCACCACTGGCCATGGCATGTCCTCCATCTCATTTTCCACATTATGTTCTATGCCCACTGAATGTATTCCTAGGACTGTCTCAACGGATATTTCGGTTAGGGATAAGAGCAGGAGGGTTTGAATGTTGGTTTAGAGCCAAGAAAGTGTTGTTGGTTATTGTCCAAGGACTTCCCAAGAGTGTTTTCTCTTCCCTAACCTTAACCCTAACACTCATCCAAGTACCAATAACAATAACAATAACAATAACGATAACATTAAGTTTATCAAGCTCCGATAACATCCAGTTGTAAATGCTCTCCTTGGGGAAGCCGCAGGATTTTACCAAATGAACATTATGACCCCGTGCACTGAGATAACGATGTATATCTGGCAGAGAGAAATGACATTAACACTCTGGTCTTGTCAGATGATGAGATCGGCCAAAGACATATATTATATACCACCACTGCTGAATGCACTTTAGCATCACAGTCAACACGGACTAACCATGCCTCTGCCTGTCACATTGAGCTATAGTGCGAAGAACGTTTCTGGTGGATTTTGCACTTTAACAGGGCCAGGATAATATATGTCTTGCAACCTGTCAGAATGGGGCTTAAGTGTCGGAATATGAGATCAGCCAGTTACATAACACACCACTGCTGAATGCACTTTAGCTTCACAATCAAGACAAGCTGACCCTGTCTCAATTTGTCGTACTGACCTATAGTAGTGCGAAGACCATTTCAAGCGGATTGTGTACTTTGACAACGCCAGGATTATATACTGTTATTCTTGCAACCAGTCAGATCTGGGGGCTTAAGTTTCAGAATATGAGATCGGCCAACGACGTAAGACACCACTGCTAAATGCACTTTAGTTTCACAGTCAAGACAAGTTGACCGTGCCTCAATTTGTTACACCGAGCTAGAGTGCAAAGACGGTTTCTATTGCATTTTGTACCTTAACAGCGCCAGGATATAATATAAGTCTTGCAACCAGTCAAAATGAGTCTTAAGTGCCAGAATATTCAAGGACATAACAAACGACTACTGAATGCTCTTAAGCTTCACATTCAACACAAACTGACCGTGTCTCAATTTGTTACACTGAGCTATGATCCAAAGACCGTTTCTAATGGATTTTTTTACCATATCGGAGCTAGTCTGTTTGTGTCACAACCAGTCAAAATGAGTCTTATGTCGCTCTTTGACTAAATAAAGTTATGGCGTGATATGAAAGCTTAAAATGTGTACCCTCAGTAAAATGTGTACAGTCAGTAAGTCTGACCCTGCATTATTCGGCCCCAGCTGTTATGTCTAGCTCTTTGAAATGTATGTCTAGCTCTTTGAAATGTATGTCTAGCTCTTTAAAATGTATGTCTAGCTCTTTGAAATGTATGTCTAGCTCTTTGAAATGTATGTCTAGCTCTTTGAAATGTGTGTCTAGCTCTTTGAAATGTATGTCTAGCTCTTTGAAATGTATGTCTAGCTCTTTGAAATGTGTGTCTAGCTCTTTGAAATATATGTCTAGCTCTTTGAAATGGCTGAGGTCTGTTCCATAAAATAGACAACCTGCCCCGAGGTTCTTGAAAAATAAGCCATAGATTGATCAGTAGCGACCGCATAGGCTTGAAATGTCACGCAAAAAGAAACAAGGCTTGAACAAGGTCTATTGTAAAACATAACTTATATCTAACTGCAATCAAATGTAAGACTCTTTATACAATATTATAAACGGAGGATCAAGGCAATCACAGCCTAACATGACCATCTCAGATATGAGCATCACAGGACCGTTTCCCCGATCCAGGATCCCATAGCAACACGTAACATAATTAATATATAATATGCCAGTGTTTTGCATGAGATGGCGAAATAAGGGCACAGTTCTAGACACAAGGACTGAAAAATCGCATGGGTCTACACCAGAGAGACCGTAATAAAATCTAACAGCATGAGGGAAATGCTCACTTTGACAGTGTTTTTTTTTTAATTTCCTCGAACCATTATATTTTCAAAATGACTTTCACAATGAACTTATTCAAGACTTCAGTACCAATTTCTTCCTAAACCAAACAATGAGAGCCACTGAAAGGCCAAACCGCGATAATGTATCACTATATACAAGTGATTCTCACCTCTCTGCCCCCCCTCCTCCCCATCCCCACTCAGGTCAAACCCCTATCCCAATGATAACTGAGGCTTACTTACATACAAACGAAAGTAGCCCCCCCCCCCNTCCCATCAGCCTCTCCTTCCAATAACAAGGACAAAGTCACGATCGATTACGCTTAGGTATCAAGATGTTTACTTTTAAGGTCAAAAAGTTTTGATGTAAATCAAACACATGACATTGTAAATTAGAATCATGGCCAATGTTATGACTACATCCACACTGATTAACTGTGGTTGACCACCACATTTGATGACGTTATGACCCCATTTTCATGACCAATCGCTCCAGGCAAGGTACGGTCAAGTCAACGCACGGTCAACGAAGGACATGAATAGGCGCCAGCAGCAGTGTGAATAGATAGCTGATGATCATGGGCTGGGCAGAAATAGATCATATGAATTCAGTTCGTGAACTTAGGTTCAGTTCTCGTGAACTTGATCTGAGCTTAATTAGGTATTTTGGATGAACTGATCGGGATGAAAGCGAGCTATTTTGGGTGCTTGATCTGAACTTTTTTTCTACCTAAATATCAGTTCAGTTCATATCCTTCTCGAAAATCAGAAGCGAATACCAATTTCAAAAACCAAGAGGAGCTAATGATATGATCTGAAACTACTTAATTTTCATGAAACTGAGTTAAATTTGATCGTAAGGCTCTTAACAGTGATGAACTGAACTTGATCGAAACTGATCTTTTTTGATTAACTTGCCCTACCCTGAAGCGGGCTATCCAGATTAGAAGTTCATTCAGGACACGGAAAAATTGCCTAAAAAGAGTAAATATATTAGATCATACCGTAACATCCACTGGCGTAAATTTGGCTCTAAGTGGTAAGAGAAACAATAACAGTGAGTAAATACGAGATGCACCATACTTGATCCTTAATCATACAACAACAACAACGATAACGATAACGACAACGACAACAACAAAGCTCGTCTGATACAACCACCATGGCCATGACTTTACTTTATAGCGGACGTGTGAAAGAACCGAAGTAATTGTGATGTCATCTGCACTATTATTATGGAGACATAATAGAAGTTGTTTTTCCATCAATCAGATCATGTATAAACTCTGGTATCGCGCTGTTCAATTTTTTTTTTTAAAGGCTAGTTGAAAATTCATATAGAAGGGCTCCATGGAAAAATGCATTATACACCATTCGGGGGTTGTGGCAAAACAGCATATTTTTTTGTGAAAGGCAAACTTTGATTCTGAAATAATGTAGCCCAAATGTCATTCTATGGAGTGGAAATATGTATGTATACTAAATATACTTACTGCTACATGACGCATGCAGAATAAGCTAAAAATTCAATTTGATGGATAGCGTGTTTTGTCATACAACCCGTAATATGAACCCAAAAACACAGCAGATAGTCCAAAATTTTAATGAAATCATTAGGAACATTCATACAAGCAAACGAGGTTGCATGCGATCCAGTATCATTCTCCAAACTTCATGTTTGCCACATACGGCAACATACTTCAATATAAAGGATATTAGAGTAAACACTGTTGCCATTCGTAACGATTTTCCTTTATGGTAATAGAGGACAATGGTTTTACGACAAACCAGTTTCCTCTATTCTACGTAGGGAACAATTGATTGTCGTAAGTTGTTAGAGAAAATCGCGAAACGTGAGGTAATTATTTTTTTGTAAAAAAGGGATAAAATCAATCTTTCTTTTTCCTGAAGGAAATATAATTTACATTACTACAATGCAGGTAAAATGCCTGTTTTGCTCATTTTAATGGTAGCATTTCAGGAGTTTAGCTATTTAATTTGCTTCAACATTGGCGTAGTGAAATATAGGGTAATTTTTTTTTTAACGATACTAGGTGGTGGGGGTGGGGAGAGAGAAAGTGGGAATTTTCTCGGGAAAAGTACATGACCAGGGTGGCAACACGGAGATTAAACCAGTGTGATATATCTATTACTGAGGAGCTGAGCTGTGAATCCCAGTATCTCGTGACTGTAGACATAAAAAGACACAGTAATGACTCTGTTTGTTGCACAGGGTTGAGAGTTTATGTATGTATTGTGAAAAACATCGTAAACAAGATCATGAAAAAAAGGATAGTCTACACGACCAGGGTAAACAGATGAAGACATTTTAGCTCAGCCCCTCATCATTTCCCACGATTTCAATATCCTGGGAACCCAAGAGTGGGTCAATCAAACTGTCAAATTCGGCGACAGAGCAAAAAACAATCTGATAGGACGACAAGTAGAAACCGCAAGGAATTTGAGGCAAGTTGAGAAGACAATGAAGCAGAATGAGAGGGACAAGGAAAGAAAAAAAGAGGAGAAGAAGGAGAGGGGATGGGGAGGGGGAGGAGGAGGAGAAGAAGAAGAAGAAGGAGGAGGAGAGTGAGACGATTAAGTAAAGAAATCAAGACAAGTAGATATAAGAGAGAATAGAAAAAGAAAAAGAAGACAAGGAAAAAATAGAGTAGACAAATCTCAGAAATGAAACAAAAGGAGAAGGCATGGAGGGCAAACCGACTAAACAGAAGTAGATAAAATCAAGTCAAATGAGACAGAATATACGAAAAGAAGAATAAAGAATGGACAAAACAAAAGAAGACAGAACAGATGAAATAGAACGTTACAAACAAATGAGAAAGACCCGACACACACAATGGACAACGCAAGCCAAAAAGAGACAAAAACTATAAAAGAAATAGAATAACACACACACACACACACACACACACACACACACACACACACACACACACACACAAACATCTAGAAGACAATAAAACAACAGGAGATGACATGGCAGAGAAAAAGTGGTGGGCAAAAATATGGACGAAATAAGACTGGGATTGGAAACACGAAACAAAAGAAAAGAGAATAGACGAAATAGCAGAACGCAAAGAATAGGATGAAGTCCACACTCGCTCCTCAGCTGTCAGCATCTATTCAACCTACATTTCATAATAAGCTCACGTTACCTCACTATAAAAATGTAATAAAGCTAATAAAAATCCGCCGCTTGCTCCCAAGTTATGGAGGATGATATAGATTCAGGACTCGTTCAATACTGCCGGCTGATGAGGACGAGAGTTACCTCCCTTGCCCAAGGCCGAGCGCTCTGAATATATTTCGTTGTCTTTCTGTAGCTCAAATTGCGACGTAAGTCGCGTTTTACTACATTTAGTTTTTATTTGGTATAATGACGATGGGTTAATAAGTGAAATGTCTTTAGTGTAAAAAAACAACACAACAACAACAACAACAACAGACACACACACACACACACACACACACACACTCACACACACACACACACACACACACACACACACACACACACAAAACTTAATCAAACATTATTCTGACCACAGATATAATCTAGTCGTAAACGAGAGGAAAAGGGAGTGGAAAAAACTGAGAAAATCATGATTGAAAAACAACTTCTAATTATTAATATTATCTAATCTACCTCACACAAACTCAAATTTACTTTCAAGTGCTGACCATTCGTCCTTAAAACCAGCAATTTTTGTCCACAAGAATGATTGTATTCTCGATATCCACCACAACAAATATTCGATGTCGGATGACCCCAATTACCTTCAAAGCCTGACACATCTCAATCCCTAATTTAGCGACATAATCCTTATTTTGACTGGCTGCAAGACATCTGGTTTCCTGTTTTAGCAGCAGCTGTTGTTGTCGCCCGTTTCCCTCAGTTGTTGTTACCTACTGTCATAGTTTTTTTCTTCCTGGTGCAGTCGACTTCGCTTAATGGCAACTTCTCGGGAGCATGTTGCGATTATACCACGACATTTCTAATCTTTTATGTTGGTTAAAGTCTTATGACTATAATGTCCATAAATTATGTTGACTACGACCTGATATACAAACTTCCATATTATATCATCTGAAAACTGTTGCCATTAAGTGGAAACTACATTTAAACAGAGCAGCCTGTAGAATTTGAGTATGTTTGATGTTATGACAGTCGAGTTTCAGATCCTAAAACATTACTGTCATAGCATGAAGGAAAAAGACATTCTCTATATTATACTGGTGAGATCCCACCGTTAATGCGCAAGTTCTCAGTTGTTCATGCCCATTGCTGGCGGCTTCTAGATTGGGTAAAGCCTTCTTGGATTTTATTTTTTGTTGTTGTTAATTTGACCCCGTCTGAATTTTGAACCGCTAGAAGTAACAGATTTGAAAAAATATATGGAAATACGAAAATACGATTTTTATTTACGCCATAGGAGAATTGCTATTTACAATATGCGCTGACTGTCTTGCCGTCATTTGTACATTTGTTGGTTGTCCATGTGGTGTCACTGACATTTTGGATATATAAAATCTGTTAATCTGCTTTACAACGTCAGACAATGACAAATAAAACGACATGTTGGTTTAACTGATTTCGTTTTGTATCTGAATGTTAAGAAAGGATTGGTTTCATAATACATTATGTTATGCTCAAGGAAATATTTAGCTCACATGAAAAAATAAAAATTGTAATTGAGTTTTCTTTTCGATGTCGCTTTTAAAAAAGCCTCGATATATTTGCTCAGCTGAAGTAGGGGAATATATTAAAGACACAAAATCAGCTGTAGATTCAATAAATCTTATCGGAAGCAATTTATTTCATATACATCAAACAGATCAACCGGAAGGAAAGGGCGGACGGACGTAGATCTGCGTGCGCTCGAAAATTTAATCTTGCTGCAAAACTCGCTTTTATTTAAGCAGCCAAGGAAAAAAGCTCCAAAATGTCTAATCTAATGCACGGATCGATGTGTCTTGCACCTGTTAATGCAGGATCATGTTACGCATAACATCTTGGTCTGACTGACCTTTCACAAGCCAAAAATGTACTCCCTGCGTTGCCAATGTCTGGGATTACATGAACACATTTCATAACATGTTATTAAATTCTGCACCGACGGGCGATGTGAATGAACATCGGGCGTTGTGAAATGAGTCTTTCATCCTAAGGAAGTGGAAATCCAGTGTGTGTGGATCGAAGGAAAGAGAAAGGTCACTATGAAAGGGTGTGATCAAAGATGTATGTGCGTGTGTGTGTGTGTGTGTGTGTGTGTGTGTGTGTGCGCGCGTGTGTGTGTGTGTGTGTGTGTGTGTGTGTGCGTTGTCTGTGATGTTTGNTGTGTGTGTGTGTGTGTGTGTGTGTGTGTGTGTGTGTGTGTGTGTTTGTGCGTGTGTGAGGATAAAAAAATAAAAAGGTATATCATCCAAGAAATCTTCACCTGGAACGGATAAGGACTACACGAGTGCATCCTATGGATATAGAGACAAAAACTGACTGGTAACTGGGTGACTTTGAATCCGGGTGATTACAGTTAACATCCCAGTGATTGCGCATGATCGGTGTCTAAGCACGTGAGCAATTTCTGGATTAATGATCCATACTTTTTATTTTTTGTTTTCAATATTCTAGCAAGAAAACATCCTCATCTTCAATCACAATATTTATTCTGACTCCACCTTCGAGATACAGATTCTGGCAGACTCCCAAAAGCTTAGACCTAGGTGCGCAGACACTGATGGTTACAGACCTGTAATAGGATTTGACCCTTTTTTCCTCTATGGGCTATATTAACATTTTGAGCTGCCCTCTGAACCCAAAGTTTTAGCTTTCACCCAGACCCATACCAGATTGAAGCTCATTATGTGGCCCAAATTTTAAGACTTACCCAACCCTAGCAAGCCCATTGAAATTTTGAGCTTGGTTGCTATTTGTAAACAGACCCTACATTTTTCACTGGTCAATGCCAAACCCCTCCTCTTCCGCCTGAGCACACCCTTGACCTGGCAGTTCCAGCCCAGGGCTAAATAGTGCCTGGTAAAATAAAGTAAAATGGACACAGATTCCCATGATATCAAAATTTCCCCCCTGGAGCCCTTATTACTGGAAGCAGGGCATGCCAAAAGAGGGAAAAGGGGAGATGAAATATACCCCCTAAGTTGTAGGACCACAAAGTGAAAGTACAATTACAGGCCTGTAACCTGATCGTAGCAAACTGGTGTCAGGTAGAAGAGGTGTTCCATTATTGCAAAGATATAAGCTGCTGGTGGAGAGTTTGTGTGTGTTAGTTTCGATGTCCCTTTTCAGCACATTTATTGCTATATCAGAGACGAGGCTTGGACTCCCGTTAGACCCCCGACAAGATGGTGCCTTTTAAAAAACCAGCCACTAGCAGGATTCATTCAGACCCAGGACCTTTTGCAAGCTATAACTCCAGCTATCACTATTTCTTTCTCCACATTTCCATAGTCACAGAAGTATAACTGGCAGATATGTCATTTACACTCTGGTTTTCTTAAGCTGATGCATTGTCTATTTTCGAAATCGAGGTTTGATGATGCAATCACACTTCTATTTTGTCTAAACCGGAAATGAACTTCATTGGATTCACTAATTAAGAACGATCTGTCTGGACTATAGATTCATATGAACACTGAAAAAAAGATTCATACTCGTAGAAACTGTCATTATCTCAGGGTAAATGACCGCGTAGATTCGATCCTCTGTTACAGAATGAACCGGAACACAGGACAGTACACTGGAAAGTACATAATTAATTTTGCAATAGAATGGCTGTGCAACTGACATTGACGGCAAAAACTACAATAACCGACGACAATAACAACTATAAAATGATGCAAGAAAATACGTATATTAAGATAATAACTAGACCATCAATAGAGCCTGTCACAGTTAACTGACAGAATTCAATTAAACCTACGTTATCATTAACTAAACGGGCACGTGAGAACGCAAAGTTCACCGTAACATAGCCAGGACTAAATGTGATAAACAACAAGGAACAAAGAAAATCCCTTGAGTCACGCCAGCTGCCACCGGAGCCCCACAGAGACAAACTTCACATCAAACATACGAAGTCAACAGACTGTTTTTTGAGTCAATTTCAATGAAGATCACTTCCGGTTTGAGCAAAGTACTAGAGTGATAATGTCATCAAATGTAGTTTCCGAACGTAAAAGATACGTCAACCAATGGAAACAAATGTAACTGACCATATCAGCCAATCATATTACTCTGGCAACAAAAAAGTTGAAACCGAAAATAAAAGTATATATAATAATAAGAAGAACAATAATGATTACCGGGAGTTGTGACTTATGTGGTTGGATGATCGTACTTACATAATAGTTGAGACTGACCCAAATGGTGGACACTTCCACTATGGGGAAAGCTTCTATCGTAAGATCTACGACCGACGAAACTGAATAGACATTTGGAGAAAGAGTTACTATGTTTGGAACGTATTTTGGCATGAGATTCCTACATAAGTTAATGAGCGGTGTAAAAACTTATAAAGTCAACAGTGAAAAAAACATTGGCATATCCATACCCAAATGGACAGCAAATCAACGTCACTGGACCCACAAACCACTTGACTGCGATGTTTTCGAATTCAGCCCCTATCGGTATGGCAATTTCTTTCTCGTTTGCCATGCTGAACAATCTGATGAGAAGTTTCCAAGCTACAACCGAAGTAAGTACCTATATGTCAAAGCCAGATAGGGAGTAATTTTAATCCAAAATTTTTATGTCACTAGCTTTGGTAACTCAGCGGTCTAGTGGTTAAAAGGTTGACCTCTACAGCCTATGGAAATCTGAACTTATTGATTGAAATATACATTCGTTTGGTATAATTATTTTATGCAATGGCGCCTCAGAGACGATCATATAAAACTAAGCTATACATGAAATCTGAAAGCCATACAAACAGTATGAATTATGGAGTAGAGAAAGGCGAGAGGCAATGCTATAAAGTTTCCCTTTTATATTATATTTTTACATGTATGATGTGTACTGTTCTTTGTGTGTTGTATAATGAATGACATATATAACACTGTGTGGTATTGTAAACCAACTTCCCTATGGAGTCAGTAAAAGTTCTCTTTTGTTTTTTTTTTGCTGTTGTTTTTGGTTGGTATAGATTATCACTACATTCGAATACAAGCATTCATGACAAACAAAACTCATGGGACGCTCTTTTAGTTCACGTTAAAGGAACAGAGGTAGTTATTTGCTTTACGGCATAATAGGTCAACATTACTGTTATTATTTTTTCTTTTGCTTGATAGCTTCTGAGAAAACATCACAGGAATGTCGGGGTTCTCACCCTGCGCGCGCCGCCATGATTCGCGTTGCGTGACGTCAAAAAGCGACTTAGGTTAGCAGACAAATGGTCCGTACAGTTTGCATGTGCATCCGCACCAATCGTCTGCTGGCTTTTCTCGCTCCATGACGACACGCAGGATAAGTTGTGGTGACGTACAGAGGGTGGAAATCCGGATGTTTCGGTATTTTCTCAGAAATGGTCAGGAGGAAGGAAAATGTACACGGTTCAGAGTTTCTGAAAAACAATAATACTGTGGTTATTTAGGCTGTAAACAAATATTAATTTACCCCCCCCCCCCCCCNNCCCCCGCGTCCCACAGTATCCACAGAACTCATCTCACACAATCATCATTCCGAAATTTCCACAGGTTTTTTTGAATACATATTTTGCTAATTTCATTCCAAAAGTATTCATTCGCCGAATCATTATCATATTATATTCTGCACACAGTCTAGTTCTCAAGCCTTGACCTCAATGTTCTCATTAAGAACCGGTATTCTCCTGTAATGGCCGGAGGTAAATTGCTTTGGCATGTTCCTATTATGTAGACCTATCCTAAATAATTACAAAACCTGCGCGGAAACTATCGTAAGTTCTCCTCTCTGCTTCGTGCGATAGAACACTGTATCCTAAACAATTTCGAATATGGAAACTATCGTAAGTTCTCCTTTCTGCTTCGTGTGATAGAACACCTTATGTTGAATGTCTCCATGACACAAGTCAAGCGCCTCGCATGGTCTGGCCTTGACGGGTAATTAATGAACGTGGCCTTGGAAGCATCTGTAGGTATGATATTATATAGTAAAAATATGTGGTAACATAACCATTCTCTTGATCAAACAGATTGGATCGTTCCATCATGAGACCGCATTTATTAACCGTATTCTTGAAAAAGCAGAAGGGAACGCCTATAGTCTACAAGCATTCTATACACAAAGTCGTCACTACATAAAGAACATTGGGAGCACTAGGAAAGGCACGATTAACAGATCCCATACTTACATGTTTATACTACTGTTAAGTTGTCTTGACCCGCACACATAATACTGACTAACTTTGCGCGTTGGCAATATTTACGGGAATCCCCCAAAACATGATGGTTTTTTCCCGTAGCTATGGCCAGCAAGCGAAGTTAGATAGCACTGTATGCTTACGGCCCAAGGATACTAATTACCATACGTCCTGGTTTTTGGCATACTTATTTATTATCAGGCAACATCACTCATTGGGTTAAACTTTTTCATCCGCTTATATATAAAATCCTCATATTCCGGATCCAACCAGCTAATGCCAGGATGTAAAGAACAAAATATTTAAAAAAGACCCGTCTTATACAAAAGACATCCGATATTAAATTTCAGTCACAATTTATTTGCTCCTCATGTATATGTTTTTGGAGCTTGCGCATTGACGACTGGGATCTCTTACCATTGTAAGAATTACATTCATTCTGCATATTGACCACTACTAAGGACGCATTCAGCACCAGACGACCAATGTAATTCTTACGATGGTAAGAGATACCATAGTTAATGCGCATGCTCTCAAATAGTAAATGTGTTAGCAAGCGGTTAAAACCGGTCTAATGAAAAATTAGGGGGGTGAAGAGAGAAAAACATGTGACTGTATCTGAAAGTAATTCGTGAATATTATTTTTGAGGCGACTCAGTCCCTCCCCACCCCCACCCCCA
>JAWQUT010000280.1:104517-132361 GCA_033807755.1 Ellobium chinense
TTTTTTCCCCCTTTAGTTTCCCATTTCAAATAGAGCGATGGAAGTACTTTTAACTTCAATTTGATAAAAAAAGAGCAAATCAGTATAGACGTTCTATAATTTCTAAAGTTTACTTAAGGGGCCAAAGAATGCCAGAGAACTCCCATTAGCTCTAGCCAAGGACCGGTACCCATGCTTCTAACCATAAAAAATTTACATGATTTTCTCCCCTGTTTCATCCGTGTAAAAACGTTTTATCTTGAGGTCTTCCATGTCAAACGGTTTAGCGATACAAACATAAATATTTTTCTCCGGAGATAGATTACTGTTTTTGCACCAGACACTACAGCTCTAGGGGGTTACCAGCGGGTGAGGAAAACTTTACCGATAAGACACAAGGCAGCACGCCAGTAGCCAGTAGCCCACCTTCTGGGGACTGGAACGTAAACTGTCGTAACTGCACCTGTAAATGAAATACATTGCATTGGTCTATGTGGCAGTCCTCATTCTGCCGCTTTATGACAAAAGGAAGAAAGCGCCATCGGGAAAGTTTTGAGAAAATCGCAAAAATGTTTTTCAAACTTTAAGCATTCGCCTTTATAATTGTTTATAATTAACACTGGCGCTTAGTGTCCTTTAAGGTTCCCTAACTTCGTTATTTATTGAGATATCGTGATCGGACCCAGATAGAAATGTGCGTCATCATCTGGGGATTCCAAAACATAAATAACTCAATTTGACCTACTTTGGCGCTTTCGTCCTTTTGTCATAAAACGGCAGCACTGTCTCTCATATTGATAAATCAAAATTTCTGAACGGTCATTGTGGCTGATGGGGAAGGGAGAAGGCGGAGAAAATGTAGAAGAGGGAAGGAGGAGGAGGGGTAATTATTGCCTTATTGCTTAAGAGCGTATAGAAGGATTCAGCAATAACTTACAGTATTTTATTGTTTCACATTCCACATTCAAGAAAAGGGACAAAGTTTGTAGGCTAAATCACCTAAGATCGGTCACATATCACAGCAAACTACGGATTTCAACCGTACAAGTCGTAAAAGTAAATGCAGGCAAATTTTACTAACGTCCAAAATTGAAAAAAAAAAAAATCTATAACTGCACTGAACAATATGACGAGCTTTAAACTATCCACATAGTATGTCGTAAATCCACACCGTCAACCCAATCGTGAAGTCATAAACTAGTAATGATATCAGATTTTACGAGTCTCCAACCCTCTCATCTCCAATACAAGGGTTTGCCAAACTGGAAACTCATAGTGTGATGATTTCAATATACAGCAGAACCTCACAAACTCGAACATCACCAGCCCCTATTCCTGACCTACTCTTCGCAAGGATCCAAGTAAATTTACTACATGCACTCGACAAATCAATAGCTCGAGTTTCAATGCTTGTCACTCCTTTGAAATTCCAGTTCTTCTAAAACTGCCAAAACTTAGTTTTGAGGAAGGACTATTTGAAGACTTTGGGGTACACCCAGATACATAGATCCTGTTTAAGAAAGGCACAATCCCCCCTACTCTTCGCAAAGATCCAAGTAAATTTACTACATGCACTCGACGAATCAATAGCTCGAGTTTCAATGCTTGTCACTTCTTTGAAATTCCAGTTCTTCGGAAACTGCCAAGACTCCGTTTTGAGGAAGGACCATTTGAAGACTTGGGGGTACACCAAGTCACATAAACCTTGTTTATGAAAGGCACAGTCCCCCTCAGCCCCCTTCTCTTTTCCACCGCATCCTCTAACCTTACACACACATCCCCCCTCCCCCTTTCCTCGATTTAGACGCAAGAATGGAGAAACATGACCCGTGGCTAACAAACATAGTGACTGATTGCGTGAGGCAGCCACACTCTCTTCTATCGAAACATGCAATTACCAAGCTTATCACAATCTATTGCAAACTCACTCCGTCTAACTGCAATCCGCATAATCACAACATCCACACAATTGCAATATTTTCGGATAATAGAAAAATACCGTGCTTGCTACAATCATTGCCATACCATGAACACGATTTCAACGTAACTGCAATGTTTTCCTTGCTCTCAAAGAGTTGCGATAAAACGGAGTCGACAGCTTTGAGAGAAAAATGGATTGTTCCATCAGCTATTCGTATCGTTTTCCCTACACTGCACTTAGGCCATGAGTAGCACGTTCATACGTGTGACTAAGCCAGGATTTTTCTAATGGACTAGACCCAGTACATAATAATAAGAGCTTGCCAGTGAATGAAGTGAAGTAGTTTCTAGTTTCTGTCCGAGTTGACGAACTTAATGGATGGGGTGGATGACTCCATTACCACTGAGTTCTTTACGATGTTAGACCTTTATGAAGAGCAGCGTGACCGAATGGTTATGCATTGGACTCAAGATTTATAGGTCATGGGTTCAATTCCCGCCTTGGGTATGTTGTAAATGGCAGAACCAGTTCGTTTACACTTAGTCCTCAAGCTACGGTGTCCGTAAAAGTATGAAGATGCCAATAGCACCTAGCATAAGAATATGCACTTTTAAATAGTCCCTATAAAATTAGAAAACTGGCCGTGGAGGGGGGGTAAAGGGGTTGGATTTGAATTTCAAANGGGGAGGGAGGAGGGATTGGATTTGAATTTCAAAGGCTCAGATGGGTGCAAATACATTTGTGGACTCAGAATAGGTGAGGTTTAGCCACTTAAGTATAAAATTTGTGGTTGTTGCTAAGCGGGTAATGTTACCCTGTTTACTAGTGAAAAGGCCTATATTACTAGGTAGCCTGCTTCATTGTCAAGGTTCTCAAAGTCTAGCTGTTTTAGGGGCATTTTTCTTTGTGTCAAAATTTGGAGGAAGAGCTAAACAACATGTTTGGAAAGTATTTTGGCATGGGACCCCTGGATAAGTTAATGAGATGTGTAAAACCTAATGCAGCCAACAGTGAAATAAACGTTGGCATCTTCATTTCTCAAGTGGGCAAGTGGCTTCCGTGACTATTGCCAGAATGCTACCGTCGTGATCAGAGAGAGTAACAGAGGAAGTTCAGGGGATTTTTGAATGATCTGGCCGGCTGAGGGAGGTAATAGCAGTTTCATTTCAGTCTGGTTTATTTTCGGAATATGCCAATATTGAAGATAGATAAAAATCTGAATAATATTAACAATGACGTCAGGCTGTATGAAAGGGCATTGGCCTATGTATAAGACATTATAAATCTCATTTTTATTATCATTGAACCCATCACCATCCTGCGGTGAGAAACTTCACCTCACACGCAGTGTTTTACTAACAGCTGTGATGCTAAAATAAACTTTCAAGGTAAGCAACTGTCAGATGTTGACTGTTGTTGACAACGTTCGATATCGCGATTTTCTAGCCTCTAGACTTCATATTTAAGACTTCCTTTATTGCCGTTTGAAGAAGGCGGACATTTTCAAAACCTTTCGCTGATAGTCTCAAAGCTATATCAGTTTTGAATGTTTTTCTTAGCTATATCAGTTTTGTATGTTTTTCTATCTCCCACAAGTTTATTTTGTTGATAATAGTGACAGTAGCGAACTAAAATCCAGGATATCGAAATAAAAAAACAAAAGTTCATTCACATATAAGAATACAAAAACAGACTCATTACCCGTTTGTAAATACTAAAACGCTCTCGTATTTTCTCTGAGAGGTATGCCATTTAAAGAACACCATTAACTTTAACTATAAAATTACAGTGTAATATAATGCTATTCCACATTCCCAAAGACAGTGACACAACTTGTACGCTACAGCAACCAGTATTGTTTACTATGTATGTATAGTTTTATGTGTTTGTGTTATGAACGAGATGTATAAAAATTATATTATACTGTAAACCACTTCCTTACGCAGTAAACAAAAATCGTATTTTCATTTTTAAAAAATTCTTTTAGTCTAAGATCGCCCACAAAACGTAGAATAATACAGAAATCAACAATACAAGTAAGCAAATCAAAACAAGTTTATACCAACGTCCAAAATAAAAAAAAAAAACAAACTGTATCTACAACGAACGTACCATAAGCTTTAAAATGTCCACATAGCGTGTCGCATATCTGCACCGTCAACTGAGCCGTGAAGTCACAAACTGGCACTCATATCAGATTTTACAACACTATAGCCCTCGCACCTCCCGTCTCGCTCTCTGCCCGCCCGTCCGTCCACCCCTCTCTCGCGCGCATTTACCCCGCTCACAACTCGAGCAAAAAAACGTCACCGCTCACAGCGTACGCTAGTCCTTTTATCTCGCTCTCTTTTGGCTCCCGTACCGAACCGCACGAGATTTGACGGCCAGATCGATCTTGCTAGCAACAGCCCCTTCTTTGCATCACGCATACCAGGCATATCAACGGAATGTTCTCGCTTGACATTCCAAGAAATTCACTTTTCTGAAAACTGAACACTTTCAGTTTCTGTATCACAAGTTTATTTCCAGTGTAACTAAGTTTCAAAATATGGATATTATAAAGTTATCGTTGGACTGTACATAAGCAGACTTAATGGACAGACAACCATCCAAATAGACAGACAACCAGACAATTGGACAAACAATCTATCTATCTATCTATCTATCTATCTATCTATCTATCTATCTATCTATCTATCTATCTATCTATCTATCTATCTATCTATCTATCTATCTATCTACCTACCTACCTACCTACCGGCCTATCTATCTATCTATCTATCTATCTATCTATCTATCTATCTATCTATCTTCTATCTATCTATCTATCTATCTATCTATCTATCTATCTATCTATCTATCTAAATCTAAATTAATTAATTAAAAAGGAACAGACAGAAAACTGCACAGACGATTTAAGAATACATAGGCCAAAGACGTGACTATAGAAAAGTTCATGCTGATGCTAACAAACAAACATATTCCTCACGTGACTAAACTAGGCCAGCCGACGCCCACTTCTTATTTCCTTCACAGCTGTGTGATCCAATCAAAACTCTTGTTTACCAAGAACCATAATATATCGACGGCTCAGTGCAAGAAGTGTATATCTCCATTTTTCATGGTTTTGAGAAAATGGCAAGTGAAAAGTTTCTAACCATTTCAGTGACTGTCAATCTTTTGTTTTTCAGTTTATTTTTTTTTTTCAAATCAGGCAGATTAGTTGTAATGTTTGCCGTATTAGATATTCTTACAGTAAAACAAAACGAGCCAAATAACTCCTATCCGGCCAAAAAGCGGAGATATATATGCACTACTTGGACGGAGCCGTCGATATAAGCACTACTTAGTCATTCATGTTTTTGAACCTCCCTTTTGAACAATAGCAAACGACACTGTCCTGACAGGCTGATTCGGGAAGGTGAATTATGGAATACGACGTATCTTCTTCAGAATTTCCTTTTAAGCCTTAGAAAACTGCAGACATCTCATGACTACATCCTCTTCCTGTAAAAAGCACTCGTGAACTGAATTTCAAGTCTAAACTTTTGACGACCTTTATAGAAGTGGTGGGCAGGTCCATATGGCATTTTCTGATATAACGATGATATTGCACTTTACGAACTGGAATTAGATGTGAATTTCATAATTGTTTCAGATATATGAAGATGCTAATGATACCTGGCAAAAGAGTATGCAATTTTAAATAGTCCCTATAAGATCATAAAATTGACCACTGGGAGGGGGTAAAGGAGTTGGATTTGAACTTCAAAGGCTTAGAGAGATACAACTACTTGTGTAGACTCAGAATAGGTGGGGTTTTGCCACTCAAATATAAACTCTGTGGTTGTTACCAGATGGGTTAGAATACTCTGTTTACTGTGGTGGTGATTGTTCGGTTTTATTGTGATTGATATTGAAATAAGGGTGGTTATTGCTACTGTTGTTGTTTGTGTTGTTGCTGTTATTTTTTGTCGCTGCTGTATGATTGATACTATGTGCTATTCAGAATACACTCCTTTTGTAAATACCGTCATAAAGTATGGAACAGGCCTCCCTGACAACGACGTGCGTTATAATTTTTAGTTGCGAGAGATAGATCAAATTACAGCTGGTGGGTGACAGTGACGTCACAAATTTATGAAAGAAAATAGGATTCTGACCAGAGACGTATGAACAGAATTTTGAATTGTACACACCCCCCCCCCNNCACACACACACACACACACACACACACACACACACACATACACACACATATACACACATGCACACACACACACATACATTATAAATACACGCACACACATTATACATACACACACACAGACACACACAAACACACACACACACACACACACACACACACATACACACATACACACAAACACACACAGTGTAGCTCTTCTGAACTGCTCTGCCGTTTGCTAAAATAGATTATAGACGTCAAACTAGGTCAACTTCAACTTCACTTTACGACACCCATATAGAGAATTTAATATTTGAGAGCTTGCGCATTAACGATGTGGTCTCTTACCATCGTAAGGCTTAAACTAGTGCATCAATGCTTAATGCATCCGTATGAGCGTTCAACATGCAGAACTCTCATCTGTATCGTGTGTTGTTCGTTGCCAAATCGTCCAGGTACCAGAGAACATTGTGGTCTAGGTTTGACATAAATAAACTTGTTAAACGTTATTGTTGTTATCGTAACTCTTACGGTGATAAATGATTCCATCGGTAATACGCAACAATTCTCAAATATTGTAATGGAGTATCAAATCTATAAATGTCCAGTTCATGCATGTAGAAGCTTGGGAGAATACACTTGGACAATAAACGCTGATAGTTACAGCATGAGCGGACATGAAATGTTAAGCGCCCTGTCCATTACACTTTAAGAGTAAAATTAATACTATGAGTTTTCAATGGGTAAAGTCTGCATGGATCTCTCTCAGTCATTATGCATGCACGGTCATCCGGGCATCGCAAGCCATAACTCCAGCAATCGTTTTTTTTCGTTTTCCACTTTTCCTTTGTCAGAAGAATATCACTGGCTGATGTGATCTGACACATTAACTTTTATTGGCTAATACATCTTTTACGTTCAAAAGCAAGATTTGGTAACGCGATCACACTACTAGTTTGCCTAAACTGGAAGTGAACTACACTGCAACTGACAAATTAAGAACGGTCTGTTATGTGTTAAAGACTGCGGAATGGAACATTTCCTATCAAAGGGTTCAAGAATGCATTTCCAGAGGTTCACCTGAACTTTTAACCTATATCCTAGAAGGCCTTGACCTCGACCCACCCACCCCGCCCCCGCAACTATTATCAACTCTAATCTACTCACACACACATATATCTTTAGATCGTCTATTTTTGACCCGCACAGCACTCTTTGCTCCTCTTTCCATCTGCGCTCTTAATATTACACTTCAAAATTGCCTGCATATTTCTCCTCTACAAATAGCTTATGTTATTCTTTCGTACTCTCAACATCCGCCGTTTATTAATCTTAAATTGACGTCATAGAGAAGTTTATCAGCTGTTGGCAATACTCTCCTTTCCCCCTTTTCTCCTCCTTGTTGTCTCCCTTCTTAACATACGTTATGTCTCGGTTTTTGGCTCGAACGAAAGCAATGTCACTAAGTTTTTCTTACAACACGCTACGCTCATTCCACATTCGCAAAAGTTTTATTCTTTTTAAATTTTTTTTTGATGATTTGAGATGTGTGTATTACTAAAATCTTCCATTTATTTTCTTTTTCCTATTATATAAAAAAATGTAGAGTTTTGAGTTGTTATTATATCCCAATATTACCAGCTATACCACATCTGCCTCATTGTTATGCTTTAAGCAATAGGTTGAGAGCGTCCAGTTTCTCAAAACCTCTAGTAGTGACTTAATGGAATGTCGAATGAGCGTGGCGAATAGAGAGCTGCTATTTACTCCTTATACCCATCAGTGTGCCAAAATTCGGGGGTGTGTCACCTTTTCGATATCTGCCGGACTTCCGGAAGCCGATCCCTATTCGTAACCATAAGCAAAGACCTCATGAAAAAAGCACACATTAGATCTTTATATCATATCAGTAATTTGATTTTTTTTAAAAAAGCGACTTAAATCTCATTTTGAAATGCTGCAAGACAGCCCTTCATGTGTGGTCTAAATTTATTGAAAGGAAATCTTTTAAACCTTCATCATAATATTTTCCTTTTTTTTTTTTCTTTCTTTTGACCCCTCTCTTTCTTTGCTCCCAGCTCCCCTGAACTCCACTCCCCCAAAAGCCCACACCTTGACTACCGGTCCATCCAACGTTCACTGACAGCCAGCTAATTAACACCTACTTGACACGGCCCTAAGATAAACTGGGGTGAACCTGGTGTGCGGCACCGCCTGCTCAGAACTACCGGCCACTCAGTGATCACAGGACCACCAGGGCGGTCGAGAGCATGAACATGGAGCGCACTTAAAGACCCGTATGGGGGTATACAAGAAGAGAAGAGATTATGATGGGATAAGACTTCTTTAATCTGAGTTCAAAAGAACGCTCCACTATGGAGCGCACATACACGTTATTTTGAGTTCTTTATGTATGTACATCAGTCTTAATACGCATACCTATTCTTTAAAGTACACACACACACACACACACACACACACACACACACACACACACACACACACACACACACACAATCAGACAGACAGTTTCAGTTTTTCTCGGAATAGCTACATAAGTACAATTACTCATAACAATTTCTGACGTACTGAACTAAACATATATTTTGCTTTCGATTTAGTAGCCGCTAAGACGTCTTTAGCAAGAAAGAATGATGTTAAGATACCCCTTTTTAACATCATGAGTTTCTTGGGCAAAAACAAATATAGAAACCAAAAACATACAGACTGTATCCTGCTTATGGCACACGTACAGTACTGCCGTTAAAATGAAGAAATTAGTATCTACCATTTTCATGTTTTGCTACAAATGACGAAAAACTGTTTCTTTTAATAACTGTTGATAGAATAGTCACATCGTTACCAATTTTACTATAGACGCCTTTAAAAATGAGGTATCGATGCCAAACTAAGATTATCAGACGCAAAATTTTCCAACGNAAAAACAAATATAGAAACCAAAAACATACAGACTGTATCCTGCTTATGGCACACGTACAGTGTAGGCGACGAATTTCACTATTGAATGTTCTGGCGTCAAACAGAAAGGAAAAACAACTCTCTGCCAAAACTGTTTCACACTAATACCAACGCCTAGTCTACAATGCGAAATTACTTTTCAATAATAACCAAAATAACACAGTCTGTCTCGATTTGTGATAAGTTGTCCAGTCTAGAATATATGTTCTAGTTTTTATTCCGGACGTCCGAAGTATTGGGTTCTCCCTTATTCCATTCCTTTCATATGGTGTACATAGGTCATATTTTGACCCATAGTGTTGTAGCTATTCTACTCTGGGAATAAAGCTTTACTCCGTCCTGTTTCTTGAATTGTTCCTGGGATATGGCTTATTTTGTTAGCAGAGACAACTTCAAGAAAGCAGTTATAGCAAGCAGCCGTTTAAAAGTTTTATTATAAGATGGTATGACAGAAGGAAATGTTTCAGATCTACTGGTCTATAACTTCGTCTTTACACAGGTAAAACGATACACCTTTATCCCTTACACAACAACAGCTGAATACACTTTGTGTAAATCTCCCGTAAGTCAGGGAAATAGAACATAAGAGTTACGATAAAATTCTGTGATCGCTGTAAACACTGATTATTCTACCTTATCGACATTTCGTGTGTGCATGCTCTCCTGATCAAACCCCCAAGTTCATAAACTTATCATGAGACGTTTTTGTGACGCAACGTGTCTGCGTCGCTGTACTGCGTGATGAAAAACGATTTCAGAAAAAGCAATCGTGGGCCTCTTTTAATCACATCTGTCTCTGAACTGCAACACTGTTAAAATTCAGATTATATCAACGTCCGCTTCATAGCAACATAGTTCACTCAACAAAATTACATTTTTCTGCATAATATGTCCCTAGATAATCCCAACTTTTTCCATGCCTCCGAGGAAGTGCTATTAAGCGGAGCTGACTGCAACAGAATGCTGCATTTTAGTATATCCATTGGATGATCGCAACTTCATTTATTCTCAACTTTGAGCATGCCCCTGATGGGTTGAGACCGGCATAGACCGTATATTTTATTGTTGCGCATAGTTTGTTCACACTGTTTCCCCTGGACTCCTCAGGGATGCGTTTAGATAAGCATCGTCGCTTTCGCAACATAAATTTCAAGTATGCGCCAGTAATGTTCCTTGTTCATTGATTTTTGTGAAAAAACGTGGGGTTGAATTCCATTCTTCCTAATTTTCCGCTTTTATGAACGGGATGAAGTTGCATAATATATTCATCAGAATGGTCTACACCACAGAATTTTTTAAAAAATCTACAGAAGTACTAACAGTTATTTCAGTGATGTCAGGAAACGCCATCATCAGCAGGAGACTTATATTCTCAAAATGCAGAGATCAGCACGTAGCGACCGGCAGTCAATAAGTACGACTGCCATAGACATGCCAGAGAAAAACCATGTGATTCATATGCAGGTGTAGGTGACCTTTTGTCAGTGATGTCACAAGGATTAGTACATCTCTAGATCCTTTTTATATTAAATAGTCTACACAGCTAGACTCTAAATTGCTTAAAAAAAATATCGTATCTCTGAGACTTTTTTTTTAGATATCAGTCTTCTCTGCGTGTAAACTGTAATCCCTAAAGCAGTCTCCAAGCATCTTAAAGCCTACCACAGCCAAATGACGTACTTTCTAGCAAATCTGAGAAATTGTCTGCAAATATTTTTCCGATAGAACCTGTTCGTTTACTGCCATAAGAAGTTAAGTTGAGAAGATTATGTTTACCCTGACAACTCTTTTACCGTAGAGTTGCTTTGATGAAGCTAATCCCATTATGTGTTTCACCGTTAACTCTTCAGCTTTGATCAGTGTTTAAACTGTCTCCTCACGTGAGAAAACCATCATCTAGAAAGGATGGGCAATGCTTTGGATCTAGGTATCGATATCGATACTGAAATTTGTAGAAGTAGCACTCGATACCACTCTCGATACTTTCAAGTCTAAATAATTGTAATAAAGTATTAAAGCAAAACCCAGCCGAAAAGTCGTCTCAGTTCTTTGCCTTATGTAAACTGGAAACTATTCTAATGCTCGTGAAAGTAAAATGTGAATATAATATGAAGTTCATGTTTTTTTTTCCTGATAAAAGGACATTTTGGAAAACTGCTATGGTATCAACGCTCTGTCTCAGTACTTGACTGCTTCTGTCATAAAAAGTCGCCAAGGTATCGGATAATTGGATACTATTTGCCATCGATACCTGTCGATCACCGCCCTCCTGGCTTGGCTAAGTTCACATATCTCTTCGAAGCCTCACTATAATTACAAGGCGCAATTTCTCAGTAATGGTGTCGTACCGAAATAAACTGTGATGCATTTACGTAAATACAAGAATCTGTTATTACACGTTTTTAAAGTATTTGCCTACAAAAACACACACACACACACCCTGGTGTAAAGCAGTTGTGTATATCGATAAAACATTCTTACCTCAATTTACAGCGTGATATGTCTATTAAGGAACTGGTAAAATCCTAGGAAGGGATAGGGTTTGGAGCGAGATTAGTGAAAAAGGGGGGGGGGNGGGGGGGGCTTCCTGGATATCATTTTGGGTCATTTTCGCTTTCCTCGATATTAGAAATGACAAAAAAAAATACGACTGAATTTACCCTGTAGGGAAATTGTATTGAAATGTCATACAATGTTATACTTCTCATTCATAACACAAACACATTGAACAATACACATCATACATGTAAATACGCAATATTACAAATGAAATACATAACAAAGTCATTACTGGTCGCCAGCGGTGCAGCGCCCTGGTCCCCCCNCTCCACCCTCCAAACCAAGCTCTAAAGCCAGATGCTCATTTACACCTGAGTCGGGTGGGGAAATGGAAGTGAAGCGTCTTTCCCAAGACAATACAGTGTTAACCGTCCGGCCTGAGATTCGAGAGTCAAACACATAAACCTTAGATTGACAGTCTTCAGTTTCTGGGTACAACTCACTGGATGTTTTCTCTCTCCTAATCCTGCCAGTAACACTCACCCAGGTAGGCTTACATCTTAGGAGAGTCCCGTGGCCGTGTGCATAATCCTTAAGTTAGTTAACGCCCTGCGGTAACCATGGGAAACTCCCAAAACATTAGTAGTGTTCACCGTGGTTAACGCAATACGCAAACTAACGTATGGATTATGCATAAGGCCACTGGACTGATCATAGAATATTACTCATGGGTTTTCAAACCTGAAGTTTTCGGTAATAAAATTCACTCCCAAAAGTACAGAGTGAGTTTATTGTGAAGACATGCATACTTTCAACATCTTCTCGATAGGTATGATAGATAGTTTGCCGATTGCCCGCTTGACCTTTGGGCAGTTAGTTGCCCGAGCTGTCTATGGCCAAAGTGCGCAGTCGAAATGTTCAGCCACAGCCTAGTAGTTTTGCCAGATTGGCTCCTAATGTGCTTGATTTGGCAAGTTTTCAAGAACATTGGCGCTTTTTTTTTTTTTAACGTCGTGGCTCCTTGGATATTTTTTAGCTATTTTCTAAGAGTTGAATTTTTATCTTATTTATATACATTATCTCTTATCATTTCCAAGTGCAAGCAGGATGAATTTCTCATTGAGAATCTGGGCCAAGAAACTTTCAAATGGATACTTCGAGCCCGAGATGATCTTATTTTTATGTCATTTCTTGCTTTTAAAAATTTGGATAATTGTGAGGTTTTTTGGTTTTTTTCATGGCGCTTTCTTGGCGCTTTTTCTAGTTTGATTTGTTTCCTTCTTTACAACATGGTAAACTTTCATTCTTTCCCTTCCAGCAGAAGTGCGAGCCACATACTTTCACCACATACTTTTAAGCTTCACGGCACTGTAGCTAGCCAAAACCTTCCTCTGACCTTCCAGAGGTAGCCCGCATTTAAAAAAAAAAAAAGAACATCTTCGTCACTAATATTCCGGTACTTAACCTCTCATAAAAAATGGTCTTCAGATATCCCACTGTCTTCGCTCGTATTTCAGGAGCTGGGAAGCCAAACATGATGGTACTGTGTACCGTTAGTAGAGACAAAATTCTTCGTAGATAAGAGTATCTAGCGGTGATAAGTTCGTTTCTCCTCGCCTGCATCCTTCATTACCATTTGTTTACTTTAGCACCGGCACGTGAAGGTTAAGAAACACATTCTGGTACCAGGTAAATGATGACTATGCCAGCTTGGACTGTGACCTGTTAGTTTTTTTTATAGCTGTACAACACTTAACAGGTGGCCTGGCGTGGTCAATTAATGGCTTCGATCACGTGATGATCGTCCAGTACTGGCCTAACCAGATCTGATGAAGGTGTGGGTTGCTACACATACAGGCTACAGGCCTGTAATTGTACTTTCACTTTGTGGTCCTACAAAACTTAGGGGGTATATTTCATCTCCCCTTTTCCCTCTTTTGGCATGTCCTGCTTCCAGTAATAAGGGCTCCAGGGGGGGAATTTTGATATCATGGGAATCTGTGTCCATTTTACTTTATTTTACCAGGCACTATTTAGCCCTGGGCTGGAACTGCCAGCTCAAGGGTGTGCTCAGGCGGAAGAGGAGGGGTTTGGCATTGACCAGTGAAAAATGTAGGGTCTGTTTACAAATAGCAACCAAGCTCAAAATTTCAATGGGCTTGCTAGGGTTGGGTAAGTCTTCAAATTTGGGCCACATAATGAGCTTCAATCTGGTATGGGTCTGGGTGAAAGCTAAAACTTTGGGTTCAGAGGGCAGCTCAAAATGTTAATATAGCCCATAGAGGAAAAAAGGGTCAAATCCTATTACAGGTCTGTAACCTACAGCCCTCCAGCTCAGATGAGTACCGTTTGACAGCATAGGCCTATGGTCTGTCTTGGTTTCACCAAATTTTCTGAGCTCTTCATCCGACATAATTTAGTATAGCCCCATCGCCATACAAGTTCAGACTTCCCCATTTAACATAATTATTATTATACTTCTGTTCCAGCTATATTCCAATTCAAGCGCCTCTTCTTTCTCTGTTATTTTTGAAACTTTGAACTAAGACTAAGTTTTGCACATTTATTGTCCACGATAATGGACCATCTAATTTATCGTGTATGTCATATGTTGGTTATGTTATTTTGCCCACCCATATATCGTCAGTTCGGTTTGGGCATGACCAGTAACCTTGTAAAACTTGTTTATTTGTTTACTCATTGCATCTATTTCTGAAAATAAATGAAAACATTCCATGTTTCTAATGCTAGCTTGTAAAAGATAAGGAAAACACATTAATCTGAATCACAGTCTGGCATGTAAATCCTAATAAAAATTTATCAATATGAGTTACGTCCCGAGACGTAAAACATAAGAAAAAGTAAATGTATCAATTTGAGCAACGTCTTGGGAGGTAGAACATAAAAAAACCGTATGAGATTTGGGATGTTTTCAAATTATTAGTTTCAGTTTTTCGCTCATCTTGATGTTTTTAGACTTTGCTTTACACCGGCACCAGCTGTGCTTGCATGGTTTTTACTGATATAACATTCAAAGAAGGCGATAAGTGAGAATTTCTTAAATTACCTCTCCGTCCAGGTGTGCATGGAGTGAAAGTATGTTGATTCATGTTGTTTACAATTCCAAATTTTTATTGAAGTTTATTTTCTTGCGTTTATCCTTCTCTCTGCAACGGGAGAAATTGTAACTTCTTCCATGATAATTCTGATTTAGAGAAAGGCAGAACATTCACAAATCACACTGCTTCTATTCAAGAAACTTTCGATACTAAGGAATTTCGATTCAGTATCGAAATTCAAGCTGTAGAGTTTCAGTGCAATTTCGATACTTTCGATTTAAGCAATGACAGTTTGTGTGATCCAAACAGAATTCCCCACCCAACCCCCATCTCCACTCCACTCCTAAATCGTTTTTTATAAACATTTTCTTTATTTAAATTATTGTCTTTATTCATGCTTTGCTTCATCCAACCCGATGACATGACTTATCTAGTATAAAGCGCATCAAATGAAATTTTGATCTCTATCACATCCTTAGAAACAGTATGTTAAATGCTTCATCAAAGAACCTACAGTGGGAAAAATCCTTCAGAACAATATTGAAAGCATCAGAATCAATATCGAAACTGTTCTGATCCTTAGTACCAATCCATCTACCCATTTCCTCTCTGCAAAATCAGTAAGCAGTATCGAAAATGTGGGAATTAATTTCGTTCCAGTTGCGATCCAGTTTCGATCCAACTCAGATCCTCAGAATCAAATTAGCTACCCATCCTCTTAGTACAAAGCCTATGGTTATCAAAAGATATCGAAAGTATCCATAAGGTATCGGAAGTATTAAAATGTATTAAAAATATCGAAAAGGTATCGGAAGTGTCGAAAAGACATCGAAAGTATTGAAATGTCTATCCAGAACTAAATAACAGGATCCAAATAGACTCGTTGCTTCCCAGTGTAAAACCTGATATGGCCATACATAAATATTCAGATATCAGCCCACCACTGTCTACAATGTCTCGCTACACACACCTTATGCACGTGTTGCTCAAGGTTACATTGAAGTGCGGGGGTGAAAGTTGCCGGTAAGGTATGCTATATCACCTGTGCCATTATCAATATCAGATTAGGCTATGTAGCCAGGCTTACTGGTTCTCTCCCTCCTTTTCATTATTTGCTTAGCGTGAAAACAGATACCCTCCAACAGCTGAAGAAAGTGGCACGTGTGGAGGCAAAATGACTGTTGTTTTGTTTCACGTAATATTGGTTTACAAGCTGTTATTGATTGCTATGTACCTCAGCCGAGTGGGTACGGTGTTGAATAGATTCAGGGCCAAAAGATCGTAGGTTCGATTTCCACCATGGCTATGCTAGAGGTATGAAGATGCCAGTGTTTTGTTGGGTTTTTTTTTGTACTTCCGCTGTTGGCTGTATAAAGGTTTACACCCCTCACTACCTGATCCAAAGATCCCATGCCAAAATACTTTCCACCCATATTGTTTAACTCTTCCCCCCAACTTTTTACACACAGAAATGTGTCCCAAGACCAATTAGATTTCGAAAACTTTGGCAGTAAATCCAGCTACCTGACTTTCTAGGCCTTTGGACTGGGAGATTTTTTTTTGGATACCAGTGGGTGAGAAAAACTTTTATATAGAGAGATGCTGATATTCAACAACTTTGAAAAGGCAGCAGCCCAATTAATTTTTTCCGAGGCTTCTACGACAAAAACATGGCGGATATCGAACCCACAATCCTTTGCTCCTGAGCCCAGCGCGGTGAATATTATAGCCGCCATGCTGTTCCATCTGTTTGGAACGTTGCTAGATAAAAAAGGAAAAAAAAAGTAAGGTGCCAAACTACAAGAAAGCAAAAGAGATCAAGATACGTGGCCTTACGCAGACAGACAGACAGACAGACAGACAGACAGACAGACAGACAGACAGACAGACAGACTGACTGACTGACTGACTGACTGGCAGGCAGGCAGGCAGGCAGGCAGGCAGGCAGGCAGGCAGGCAGGCAAACAGAGACAGACAGACAGACAGACAGACAGACAGACAGGCAGGCAGGCAGACAGACAGACAGCAAGGCAGGCAGGCAGGCAGGCAGATAGGCAGGCAGGCAGGTAGACAGACAGACAAACAGACAGGCAGGCAGGTAGACAGACAGACAGACGAAGTCACTCACAAAGCTGTCGCAAGCAACTAAAAGCCAAACTCGAGCATTCACATCCTTGACCTTTCTGACTTCATTTAATCTTCGAACTGAAAATCAATTCAGATCTAGACCACCAGAAAACGAAGACAAGCGACAAACTTTAAACAGCATCGTTGAAGATAATCATCTTTGATAACTTACACAACAGATTGTAATGTCAATAATGTTCGCGCTTCCAAGATAAATCGCAGCTTTTGCCAGTCTTCTTGTATTTTTTTTTTTTTACTTTTCTTGAACACGACAGCTGAAGCAATAAGGTAATAACTGTGTTTAAAAAGCCAGAATTTTATGGTTTAAATTGTACCTGTAGCTTTGAGGAAGGATCGAACTGACCATATCAGCAGACTCATTGTCATATTTTACAGGACTGCCCATATTTGGACAGTAGTAGAAAGAAGGTTTAGCCGGAAGAAGCTATCTTGGAGATAAAGATATAAGGCTTAATGGCAGATTTGCAATACAAAACTGGCCGTCTTACTGAAGCAAGTCAGCACCATGTCAACAATATGAGACACGTTGTGGAATGCAGAAGAAGAAGAAGACGAAAAAGAAGAAGAAGACGAAGAAAAAGAAAAAGAAGAAGGAAGGGGAGAGGAGAAGAGGAAAAAGAAGAAGAAGAAGACAAACAACAAGAACAAGTAGGAGCAGAAGACGAAGTCGACACCAATGACGAAGAAAAAGAAGAGGGAGGAGGAGGAGGAGGAGGAGGAAAAGAAGGAAAAGAAGAAGAAGAAGTAGGAGAAGAAGAAGAAGAAGAAGAAGAAGAAGAAGAAAAGCTACTTTAGTTTGTCACCGTGGAGGCTTTTTCCCAGTCTATGAAGCACAAAACTATCAATTGTGTTCACAAAATCCCCGCCGCCTTACCTTCTCCCTCTACATAGGAAACTTTACAGAGGAAAGAGCAACACTGGCCTCAGACTATGCGAGAGCACTTCACAACATTTGAATAAGGAAGGTACAAAATGTCTTAACTCATGAACATTCTATAATCTCACATACCACCTTATCTGATTATATAAATTGGTAATTTTAGTCAAAGAGTAAGCCATCATCCAAGCCACTGTATAACTCATGAACACCTGTAACATAATCAGTCCGCGATATAACCTGCTCCTTCACCTTATTAATCTTCTCTCAACCTCCTCGCTCTACCCCTATACTCTTACACCAATCCCGCATCTTAGTTCCAAAGTAGAATACAAGATGATCTAATGCAAAATTGGATTTTTTAAAGTGGGTTATTGTTTCAAAAACAGCAAGACAGCTTGAGAATGGCATTATTTTCTTGCGTGTCTTAAATAGTGTTTTGTTTTTTTTTGGCATCTCCTGTGCAAAAGTCACTCAAATGAGATAGACGAACTGCTTCTGACTGCGAGAATACGCAAGTATGTTGCAACCTTAAATAACTTCGCTGGTTATTATACTGGTAATATTAGACAAAGAGTAAGTCTTATTCCAAACCACTGTATGATTCATTAACACCTAATAGTGTAATCAGACCCCGTTCATATCTTCGCCTCATTAATCTTCTCTCCACTCCACGCCCTACACCTAGACAAATCCCAACCCCATTCTCCGGCTCCAAAGTAGAGTATAAGATTAATATCACACGCAAAGTTCAAAACTTTTAAGTCATTGGTTAAAAAATAAAAAACCGCACAGAAGCTTGACATTGGCGTTATTTTCTTCTGTTGTCTTAAACAGATTTTTCCCTTCCCTGAAAACTTCACTTAGATGAGAAAGTCGAACTGCTTAAGACTGTGACAATTAAAACACCTGTAGTGTAATCAGTCTTCATTCGTTCCTTCGCCTCAATAATCTTCTCTCCACTCTTCGTCCTACATCTATACGAACCCCAACCCCATTCTCTGGCTCCAAAGTAGAGTAAAAGATTATTATCACACGCAAAAACTGAGTTCAGAACGGTCAAGAAAAAAACAACAGCACAAAATCTTGAGATTGGCATTATTTTCTTCTGTTGTCGTAAACAGATCTTTTTCCCTTCCCTGAAAACTTCACTTAAATGAGAAAGGCGAACTGCCTATGAGTACGAGTGTGTAATCCTGCAGAACTTAATTGATACAACTGACACTATTAAACAAAGAGTGAGCCATCGTTCAAACCAGGTATAACTCATTAACATCTACAGTATTTAATCAGTCCCCGATCTTGCCTTTCCTAAGCCTCATTAGTTTCCTCTCCACCTTATCGCCCTTCCCCTATATCAACCCCAACCTCCCTCTTTGGTTCCAAAGTTGTATACAAGATGATTTAATACACAAGAGAAGTTCTTAACTTTTTTAAGTCACTGGTTAAAAAAAGCAGCATAAAAATTGTGGTTTACTTTTTATTTTCTTGAGTTGTTTTTTTTTCCGTAGCCCGAAAAACTCACCCAAATGAGATTTGTGAACTGCTTATAATTGTGACAATATGAAACCCTATATAACCTACCAGATACTATTGACACTGTTAGACAAAGAATAAAACTTTCGTTCAAACCACTACATAACTCATTAACACCTGTGGTGTAATCAGTCCCTGATCTTTGCGAACTGCCTATAACTGTGACAATATGTAACACTATAGAACATAACAAGTACTATTGACACTGTTAGACAAAGAGTAACCGTTCGTTCAAACCACTGCATAACTCATTAACACCTGTGGTGTAATCAGTCCCTGATCTTAACTTTTTCCTTCGCCTCGGTAATTTTCTCTCAACCCTTCTGCCCCATCCCTTTATCAACCCCTCCTCCCCCTCCCACCTTTTCTGGTTCCAGAGTAGTGTGCATGACGCTCTAAAGTAAAAGTAGAGTTCTCAAAGAGGTTGGTTCGTGGTTGTGAGTGCTAATTAACGACGGGCGTTAAAGTGGAAATAACTTCAGCGTGAGCCCATAAAGATTTCGCTCTTAATCTTCTCTCGCCTCCTGTTTCACGGTGATCGATTTAATGTCGTGAGCATTCTAGCAAAACTAAGAAACAACTACATCAGGCAGGAGCAGATCTTGAGGGAGGATGCATTCACCCCTACCCCCATCCTCATCTACCCCATTACGCCGATAGAGCGAAAGAGAGAGAGAGAGAGAGAGAGGGGGGAGGTGGGGAGAGACAGACAGAGAGTGGGGCAGAGAGAGAGGACGGAGAGAGATAGCAGAGAGAGAGGGAGAGAGAGAGGGAGGGAGGGAGGGAGGGAGGGACAGAGAACGAAAGAGAGGAACAGAGAGAGAGAAGGACAAAGAAAGAGAGTGAAAGAGGGAGGGAGAGAGAGAGAGAGAAAGAGAGAGTGAGTGAGGATTAACAGAACAAGAGCGAAGAAGAGGCAAGTGGTCCCATCAGCCCCCTTCTCACCAGATCCGCCATTGGCACAGGGAAAGCGATAGAAAGCAGTCTCATGTAACGTAGAGTAGTGAAGTAGAAAACCAGATTTTTGTTGTTTTGTTTTGTTTTGTTTTCCCCCCAAGTACTTAAGATAACTATCATGGCACAGTGCTCAGTGACTCGGTCACACGTGGGACTTACTAGCACTTGTTTTGCACTGAAGTCACGATTGAGGTCATCGATGACGTCATCACTAGGACAGCTGGATCTTTCTTTGGTTACGGGAGAATGACGTCTCTGTCGATAACAATAAATTGTTGTGTCTTTTCAGGGACAAAGATTGGCGTAACCAACGGGTCTAGATCTAGTTACTGGCACTTACTATTTGTTATTCTTTCCGCCCTATAAACAAAATGTGCTATTCTACGAATTCTATTGTGATTTCGGAATATTTTTCCCATGGAGGTTAAAGTTCTTTACTTCGCTTGATCTTTTAAGGAGAAGAAAAAGAAAGGTCGGCGCCCAAAAGTTTTTCACAATCTTTTCCAAAACAAATTCCCACATCTTCTGATTTGGTTCTAAATTTTTCATTAGGATGATTTTTAACGCGTGCTAATACATATTATGTCTAACCATACATTGATTCTACATGTAATAGGCTCAAACTGTGACTGAAACTTTAAAATTGGATGCTTTATCTAGACCACCGGTCTTTTTCTTTAATTCTGCCTCCTGACATTGGCTGGCAGAGCCCCCCCCAAAAAAAGGTGGATTATATAAATTATAGCACATTAATTGGACTGTACACAAACAGTGATTTGGCCTATAAATAGGTGTCTGAAACCGCTATGGCTTTATCCTAATTAGTTGGTGAGGGAGTGAAAGAGGACGCATTTGACTGGGAACATATAGTGAAAATAAATGTATCAGCAAGAGTGGCAGTTGGGACTAAATGGAAACACCCAAGGTATACAGATGTTATGGTTCTCAAACCATCTATATCTACAAAACTGCTAATAATACTTTTTACCCTGCCCTCTTTCTCTTTTGTATTTACAACAGAAACAATAAGATTTTCTCCCTCCCTTCGTTCGTCCAACCTAAAACACTATAAATACACGCCACTGGTAATAAGATTTTATACCTCCCTCCTTAGATATCATATCTATGCCACTGGTAATAGCACTGCTTGCCCTCCTTCCAATATCTATGCACTGATTACGTCTTGTTGCCGTCGATCAGCCTATATCTTCCCCCCACTCCCCCTTTTCACACTGCCAGTAAGAAGATAATGTAGCTCCCCTGCCTCTGGTAACAACAGAATTGCCTACTTCATGAATTATTTAGACACACGCAGAGGTGCAGTGAGCTTCATAGTCACTCAGAGTAACTACACTTGTAGCCTATTAGAGGTGCCTTTCATGTTACGACGTCACTAGTGTCTGTGGTGTACCATTCTTTTTTCGTAATTTTATGAAAAATTGATTATAATAAACCTTCCTGTTTTCTGTTTCCTATTTCCTGACCACGAATTTATCCTTGTTCACGACAAGATGAAGGTGGCGGGCGAATGGTGTACTCGAATTTCCCAGCAAATGGCCGACGATTACAATTCGTAAAGTTCTACTGCATGTCTCTGAATGGACGAACTCGATTTCGTCCCAAGTGGGTGAGCTTTTGACAATGTTTTAATGGTAAAGAAAACGGGGATAAGAAAGGGATTAAGATACGGCAGAATCGAGCACTCCACTCTGAATGTAGCAACCCCCCCCCCCCCNAAAAAAAAAAAAAACCCAATTTTTTTTGCATGTTGCATGCATTAATAACAAAATGGGAAAAAACCGGCTGTAATCGAATTTATGGAATTCTCGAGTTTTTATTGCTAATATCTTAATCCTTTCCCTATCCTTTTCCTTGCAGAAACACTGACAAACGCTCACTCAATTACAGGCGAAATTGAGTCAGAACGAATTTATTTTGGAAGCTAATCAGTAAACGTGGACAATTTTTATCTTTCATTTGATTATCGATGCAAGAATCACTGACCTATCTTATGTATTGCATACACACTATCGAATGCTGTAGTTACTGGTTTCAGTGAATTCTGACCATTTGAGGTTTCAGTGAATTCTGACCATTTGAGGTTTCAGTGAATTCTGACCATTTGAGGCTTTAGTGAATTCTGACCATTTGCATGACGGCGTTTTACGAATCTGTGGCCCTATCCATAATCCTTGCGTTAATTAACATATTGCATTAAATGCAGTGAACACCACTAATGTTTGGGAATTTCCCGTAGCTATCACAGTGCGTTACCAACGTAATGATTATGCACACAGCAACTGACTCTTTTACTACACCTCTCGCCTTTCCTCTCATACAGTCTTTTGCTGAGATAACAGTTGTACAGGACATCAACCTTAACCCACAGCTACGCCTGTAACCTATATTATGACGTCAGTTCAGAAGAATAGTTTTACACCTGTAACCTATTTAGGAAGTGATATCGCCGCTTGATTACCAGGCCTAAATGCTTGGGACACAGGTCAACATAGTATATGGGACCCCAAAACGATCGAAACTATAGTTACACGCCTAATAACTATTTAGGACAATATCACAGGCCAGTGGCCTTTATATGTCTCAGATACTCTGACTCTAGACTTGCGCTCAAGAGTGTTAAATGACTAAGAGCGAGGAATGTTCAAGAAATAATAATAAAAAAAAAAAATTAAAAAAGGACAGGTGAAAACATCCAAAACGAAAAAAAGACGGCATGCATTTCAAGAATACCAGCTGTGACATTCACATCGCAAATTAACACTTCAAACTTTGTGAGTGCACTTGCAAAGATTCGCGCTAACACTAGGTCTGGGCAGAATCCGGATAAAAGAACCGGTTAACCGGATAAGAATCAAACACTCACTGAATCGGATTTGATTACACGAATCGGTTCACTAAACTGATTCTTCCGGGAACCTTGTTTAGATTTTGTGTTTTAACCCATTTCCGGCAGTTGGTTTTGAGAATAGGATCAGTGACTGCTGAAGAGTTAGTTTCAAAAGAGAATCATTATTATCTCGCCTGGAGAGAGACAACACGTTAGGTTAAACCAGGGGGGAGAGGTAGGAATGGGTAGAGCGGAGAGGGATAGCGCCCGGAAGTGATGCAACAGAGTTAAGGGGAGATAATAATTCACTTGAAAGCGATTCATTAACCACGTAACCAGATTTTTGAAAATGGGTGCACCGATTTATCCGGTTCTCTGAGAACCAGGCCCAGACCTAGCTAACATTCATTGGTTGGCAGGATGTACAGCATTTTAACGAGGTAGACTGCAGAAAGATAGTCTGGCATTACTCTTGGGCGGCCGAACAAAAAATTTGGCATCTCTTCCCAGCGTCTAACGACCTCTGATAATCATCAGGCACTATCTATCGACTTCAGTGTCTTCATCAACCCGTGGCATGGGTGCCACGCAGAAGAGCTGCAGGACAGTGGATTCCACAGTGGCGGTAGAAAACAAAATGGAGGAAACAGAGATAAATATGAACTAATCTTATTCTGGGCCGATATTTGGATATCAAAGTTTCACGGTATTCAGCCCGAAAAGTATTTCGATATTGATACATAGTACCGGGTAGGCATTTCGATACTTTCGATCATTTTGAAACCACTCAGTTTTGCATTAAGGAAGTCGATAGGTGTACACTAGTTTGATATCAAAGTCGGAATAAGATCGAAATTAATTTCGATAAGTTGGATACCTCCGATGCTTTATAATACGCCTTTCAAGCAAGGCGGCCTTTTCACAAAGAAAAAGTCCGCCGTTCCTTTCTCATGAGGGCGTGTCAAGGGGAAGAATTCCGGTGCACTGTAACCTCCAGCAGTGCCGCTCCTGACACAATGTGCAGCACTGATAAGAAGTCAGTTTTCAACCAGTTTCAGGCGCACGTTTAAGTATATTTGCTCTTGAAGCCAGTCAAAATTCGGCTTAAGTCACTTTTTGGCTAAATTAAGTTATTTGTATGACATGAAGGTGTTATTATGTATAGTTATTAGGTAAAAAAAACAAACATGGCATTAATCTGGCCCTAGATAATTGTTCTTTTAACTGGCATGGGGTTATCCCAGTGGGAGGAAAAAATTCTGAGAGAATCGCGGTTGAAGACAATTTTATGTTATATAATTCATCTAATATGCCTTACAAGAACTCAAATTTATCCACAGGCACCGACCATTTACTCAAAAAATTCCATGTTTTTTTGTGTACAGAAATATCTTTACCCTCGATTTCCACAATAAACAAAAATTTGATACCAGATGACCGTTCTCACAGTTAGAGCAGTGATATCTCATTTCCCATATTAGCGACATAAGCCTTATTTTGACTGGCCACAAGACATATCAGATAATTGGGATTACGCAGGGGCAAGGAGGAGCACAGAGTACAACTTTCCATTTCACGTCAGACGTCAGATGCCAGCTGGCAGATGACAGAAGGCTTACTGACACCAGGCAGCTCATTAGGGCTGGGGTTTCGTCGACATTATATATATATGTTGTTTTTTTCCATATACTCACATGCATACTCACGGCCCATATTAATAATAAATAATGCTCTGAAATTTGGCAATGAAGGCCATACCACGTTAACTGATCTGGAAGTAATTAATAAATAAAGTCTCAGTCGCTAGCTAAACAGTCACCTTTAATTATCGACTATACTAAGAAGATGCGTCCGTCACAGAAATTAGGACCAAAGTGGCGACTGAATGACTGAGAGCGGTTAATGAGTTTAAGGGCTGCACAGCAGTCAGATCAGATGTGTCAAAAGAACTTACAAGGAAACTGAGGGGGGAAGAAGAAAAGGAATGGACAGAACATCACTACTCTCAGGATGCAGGAGCCTAAATGGTAAAAAATATTTGGAAAATCAGAGTCAATAAAAGCAGAGTATAAAATCTCCAGACTATGGAGAAATAGTCGTATAACATGAATCCACACAGCGAAAGTGGTGAAATTGCCCCAACTAATTGGTGCGGGCAGTGTTTCCCAATGGCTTCACGGATTTCATTTGTGTGAGTCTGTGGTCTGCAAAAGAAGGTCGAATTTTAAAACCCTTTCATCCCAATTCAAACTGTGAATAAATCTAAACAAAGAACCCCCACCCCCGCTATGAAACAGTATGCAATTTGAGCAAAATGGTGGCACCAGACCTGCGGAATGGCCTTGGCCATCTCGGAACGTTCCTGTGGTTCGAGAAGAAAATTTTGTTAAATAGCTCAAAGAAGCATCTACGGTTTAGCTCCTGCAAACTCAAAAGAATGTTGAAAATTGGTAGATACATCGGAGAGAGTAACAGTCGCGACTTTGCATGAAGCGCAAGAAGGATGCGCAATCACAGTCATAACAAATGGAACAATTAGTAGAACAACTCTTCACTGGGTTCGGAAGCGGAGAACAGAGCAAGTATGGAACTGTCCAGGATCCAATGATGTTTCCGGAAGCAAGTATCAAGTAACAAATATTGATCAAATTCAATCGGTTTCTCAAATTTTAAAGTACTTTATTTGTCCATACCAAATACATTTTTAAAAAAAAGGCCGGGAGTAGAGAGGAACTGTGTGGATAAACCGCAGAAGAATTTAAGATCCACCCCTAGGTTAGATTACAATCTAACATAACGCTCTACCGTGGCCCAGAAAAACATAACTAATACAGTGCTTGGAGGACGGTGACTGTAGTAGTTTTCGTGTAATCTTACCCCTGGAGTAAACTAGGCCAGTGTAATTTGACCAGGGGAGTAATCCATGAAACAACAACTGCAAATTAAGGTTGTTTGTCTCATTCATCAAAGCTGGGTCTCTTGGTATGATGCCAACAGAATGGTCCCTCAAACTCTTCTCAATTCCACACCCCACCCCTCACGCCCCATTCTCACAACCCAAATGCCTTAATTCTGACGCATACGACAATAATAACTGATAGTATCTATATCCTGAATTTAGTTGATTGAATGGATAGTCAACACAATTTGGCGATATTGATATTTTAAACTCGGTGCCAACAACGTTAATGGAGTATGATCGCTGTCACAAATTAGGTCAACTGGAAATTTTGGTATTATTTTATTTAGAATTTTGGGTCGGTTGTAATGTTGGTATCCAAAGTCATGGACAAGTTTTCGAGGTATAGCTTTGCATGACCTCCTACTGATTGACGCCACACAACGCTCATATTGCGCCTATGCACGGCAAAGTGGCCGAGGGATCGAAAACCTGTCTCTTTATGCGAGATGTCCCAGGTTCGATTCTTGCCAGCTGCAAGTATCTAATTGGGCATTGTAGATTTCATGCCCATAAAAATAAGCCCACCTGTCGGCAGACTGACGGGGTTTCAAGCTTTATCTCGATTTAGCCATGACTGTGCTAAAAAGTGACATCAGAAGGCAAGCCACGCCCACAGATAGCCATGGACGTTGTCACGATTCGGATGGATTTATTTTTATATTTCAAATATTCGACGTTCGGAGGGACAGTAAACTGGCGATCTGTCATGTCCATGCCACAAAGAGCAATAGGTCGTGGTAGAAAAAGGCATTCATTCATTCATTCATTCATTCATTCATTCATTCATTCATTCATTCATTCCATTCATTCATTCATTCATTCATTCATTCATTCATTATTCATCCATTCATCCATTCATCCATTCATTCAAACATAATCCATTAGATCTTAAAGATATGATAATTACTATTAAGATTACTAGTATTAAATCAGGCACAATGAATAGTCTGACCCCCCCCCCCNNATCCCCCCCAAACAAAAAAAACTAAATAAGAAAAAATGGTCATGGCAGAAAAGGCATTGAGACCCAGCGATCTGCCAAGTTTCTGTCTAGTGTGAAATGTTTTACTCGTGAAATTCGGAGGAAATAGGGCTCAGATGTGAAACCTGCGACTGAATTTATTTTCTGAATTATTCCATTGTGCCTCTCCTCCCTTTTTATACACTGGGCGAGATTTTGGAACTTTTCACATGTCAACAAAAATTTTCGCCACAAAAAAATAAGTTATCTCGTAATAAAGCAAATAAAAATTCCATTCAATCATGAACTCCATATACCCTTCTGAAAATTTCCTCACATTCCAAAAGAGTAAACAATCATTAAGGTCAAGAGAGAAAAAAAAAATCGGTCACTCCTAGCACTATTTCTGGAAAATCAAGACAAGAATAAACAATATTTATCTCAATATTGTCAAAACAAATTGTTTACAGTATCTGATAGTTTCAGACGTATCTGGAGGCAAAGAACTTAATTTCAGGAGAGGGAATAAAATGCGATCTCTGCCCCAAGCTGAGGAAAAAACAGGAAGCCACATCTAAAACTATCACTATGTAGGCCAATTATTAGCCAAGGGGTTTAAAACCATGGAGGTGGATGCTACGAAGGATTTGAAGATCCCCCGGAATATAAAGGTTACAGACCTGTAATAGGATTGGACCCTTTTTTCCTCTATGGGCTGTATTAACATTTTGAGCTGGCCCCTGAACCCAAAGTTTTAGCTTTCACCCAGACCCATACCAGATTGAAGCCCATTATGTGGCCCAAATTTTAAGACTTACCCAACCCTAGCAAGCCCATTGAAATTTTGAGCTTGGTTGCTATTTGTAAACAGACCCTACATTTTTCACTGGTCAATGCCAAACCCCTCCTCTTCCGCCTGAGCACACCCT
>JAWQUT010000280.1:133114-148974 GCA_033807755.1 Ellobium chinense
AAAAAAAGCAAACAATCCTCGCACCATCTCCCGTAGATTCAATCATCACCGCCTATTCAAAAGGCCAAAAAAAAAACCCCACAAAAACCACCAAAAACTAACATCTAGTCTAGTAAACAAAGTATGAAAACCCGCAGGAAAGACAACCTAGCTATAGCTGGTTGCCATCTTCACGGCTGTCTAGTCCACACTAGATTGGTCCAGTCCCCTACATTACAGCGACCCAGCTCCGACATGACAGCTCCGCTTTGTGCTATGTCTTCCCAGCAAACAGGACCTGTCACTTCCATCCTGCAGCCTGCTTCAGATGCAGTCGCCATCCTTTCTGGCAGTCTCTCTCTTTTTTTTTTTTCTTCATTTTGTACTAATTTTTTTGCCCGTGGTTTAGCTGATATTTTCAAGGAGCTCCTGATCTGAGTACTCGCGACTCTGGTATAGTCGAATACTGATATCGATACCGAGGCGTTGCAATTGTTCTAAGAGATCATGCCGAGTTCATAGGTCACAATAAGGGTCCACTGAGTTTTTGACATACACTTCCACTCAGAGAGGTATTTTCAGTTCGGTCAAAAGACAAAGGATTATCGTTCACACGGTGGTTTTTTTAAGTATGAAGATGCCAGTAGCACCTGGCATGCAATTTTAAATAGTCCCTAAAAGATCAGAAAATTGGCCATGGGGAGGGGGGAGAGGGGTTGGATTTGAATTTCAAAGGCTTAGATAGGTGCAGATACATTTGCAGACTCAGAATAGGTGAGATTTAGCCACTCAAGTATAAAATTTGTGATTGTTGCTAGGTGGGTAAGGTTACCCTGTTCACTGAGTGAAAAGACCTAAAATAATGGGTAGCCTGCTTCACTGCCTAAGTTCTCAAAATCTAATTGGTTTAGGAGCGTTTTACTTTGTGTCAAACTTTAGAGGAAAAGCTAAAAAAGATGTTTGGAAAGTATTTTGGCTTGGGACCCCTGGATATATTAATGAGAGGTGTAAAACCTTATATGACCAACAATGAAAAAAACATTGGCATCTTCATACCTCCATAGCTGCTGGCCATTCATCGAAAGTAGCTCGGCATGCGCAGAGCATGTAAACAAACCAAAGGGTACGCGACAATCCGTTGGTTACGTCACAGAAATGATATACCTTACTGGGTGTTGCTGGAGTTTCTATTATCCCTTTAAGACCCACAGTACCTAATATAGCACAAAAGCATGGAGGGTCCATTCTTGTTATTTGATAATATACTGTAATCTGCTGGATGATTATTCCTTACAGAAATGTACATAACATTCCTTTGGGTTTGCGTGGATTACAGCCTGTTTACTTAATACATATAAACATTTATTATTATAATTATGGTACTGTCTTTCCCAGTATCATATATAGCACCAGAGCATGGAGGGTCCATTCTTGTTATTTGATAAACTGTAATCTACCGGATGATTATTCCTTGAAGAAATGTAGGCCTACATAACAATTGGATTCCTTTGGGGTTGCGTGAATTACAGCCTATTTACTTAATATATATAAACATTTTAAAATAAAATTTATTTATTATATGGTACTGTATTTCTGCTCTTAGGACTTTGAAAGTTAATTAGCAAAAAATTTTAGACTTTTAGTCTCACTAGGAGTAATTTGGGTCAAAACAACGGTAACGGCAATATAATCTGGATCGACTTCCGGAAGTTGGTACTCAAACTGAAAACCAGTATCGGGAGAACCCACTATCGTTGTCCAGTGACACATCGCTCGACTAATTTCATTTTCTGCGTGCGTCTATATTATGTCAGGTTGTTAACTAGCCTGTCTTTTCAAGGGTTCATTTCAGCTTCAGGAAGTGACAACACTGTTTCTTCAAACAGAATAGAATAATGTCGAAGAATCCTGATTTACACCGGTTGCTGGTCTGACAAATTGTTTTCTGGATGGTTACTTACCAGATTTTTCTGGGTGGTAGTGATGGTTGCTGTTGGGGGTGGGGTGGTGGGGGATAAAGAAGAGGCACATTCGCTATCACTAATCCCTTATCCCCGCTCTTCCCCTAGCCGCCATTGAAAGCAGTCATGTTCGTTTTCTGCAGATTCCGTTCCCCTTCTCCTCTCCGCCCCAACCCACTCCCCCCANCTGCCACTGATAAAAGACATCAGTACTAAATTAATGCTCTATTTATGGCAATCCACATGCATAGACTTATCAAAGAGATCATGCAGTTAAGGCGGAATATAAAGAATATAAAGACAGTCTACAACATTACTTCAAATTTTGATCCTGAACTTGTCTGTCAACGACAAACATTACTTGTGAATATTTTTGACTGGTTTTCTTTCATGCAAAATCTCTTCAATGCATATCCTCACGTGAATTTATTATTAATCACACCAGCGATTTGTTGTGCATATCTTAACTTGTACTAGACAAGTACTGTAAATAATCACAGTATTTAACCTTTAGCTGGGGAATCTGCCTTTCCCATATTAAGGCAATCCACTCTCCCCTTGAAGAGTATAGTGTATTACTGTTCTGAATTGGAAAAGGGCAGTGGGCACCATAGTAGTGCACTTTACTCTTAAAGAGGAGAAAAGTGGATGGCCTTAAATACAAATTGCGGTTCTAGCAACATTGCATCCGGACTGCAGTGCTGAAAACCACCATCGCCTAGCATTTACAATACAACCTGTTTCATCAAGGCCAGAATATTACAAGTATTTGTTGAGGATCATCACTACTATTAGATCTCCAGGGCTACTGATCTCATTAAAATTAGAGTTTTATTTTCCTGAGACCCTCTGAACACCACCACCACCACCACCACCACCAACAACAACAACAACAACAATAACAACACCGACGACAACAAAACGACAACAACAACAATAATTACCACAACAACAACTACAACTGCTACCATAATTACTACTCCTAATCCTACTACCCCTACTACTATTTTTACTACAACAACAACAGCAACAACGACAACAAATATATCCCCCCTCTCACCTCCGCTCCCAATTCCCCCGGCCGGCCACACACACACACACACACACACACACACACACACACACACACACACACACACACACACACACACACANCACACACACACACACACACACACACACACAAACACACGCACAAAGAAGCGAGAAGAAATTACCAGAATCAAACCTACTTAATACGATTTCCAAAAATAAATTCACTTTCAGACTTTGCATTACAGAACCGGAATACAAGAAAAATAGCAAGACAGTTGCCTCGTCTGGTCGTCTTGTCTAAACAAAACCACTGTTACTACAAATGGTCAGTAGTTATTCTGGCTTTGAAAGCGGCTCATTTTCTCTCTCTCTCTCTCTCTCTGTCCTTGACAGATGACGGTATTGTCGGAAAACGAAGTTGCTTACCATGCATGAATGGAAATTTCAGACACAGACTATTTTGGGGGAATCTCAGTATTGGTTTGTCTTACCAGTTCACATAAACTTTGCTGGCAGAGAAAAAAAAAAAAGAAGTCGGAGAGAAAGAAAAGATTAGAATGTGAAGAAATAGCAATACGTAAGAGTATTTACCAAAAGTGTACTGCAGTATTCCAAATGTGCCTAAATATAATAGTTACTTAGAGCGCATAATATTGAAATGATTAGGAATGTATGCAAATTCGTAAATATTTTGTTAATGAAAGTAAGAATATAGTGTGAAAATGACATTTTGTGAAATGTAGTTTATACTCAATAAATGGCCTTAAATAGCAGCTACTGTCATTTTTCTTTCATTTCAGTGTATGATTTTCGAAATGTATGTACCAACGATATTTCTTCTCTTTTCACTCATGTGTACGTATGCATTGCTCTGATGTAGATACTTGGTAGACCTACATAAACGATTGTTATTGTTATTGTTATTGTTATTGTCATTGTTACTGTCACTGATATTCAAGCGTGAGACAGAACTGCTTTGCTTGACGTCATTCATGTGGCCGCATTATCGGGGACCTGTTTCTCAAGATGAGTATTACTGCTGACCGAGAGAAACATCATGAATTTCGCATTAATGCTGATCACTAATCTGAAGTTAATACAAATTTCATAACTTTTAAATTTCATATAAATCGACGTAATAGGTATCTCCAAAACGCCGTGACCTGAAAGTCACCAAATCTAGCCAAACTTCAGGAAGTTCATTTTAACCACTAGGTTACGGCACGATTATCCGTTTCTATTCCCAAGGAAGTAACAATACTTCAGAACATCGGCGTTAAAGATGAAATTTGTAATATAGTTCTAACGCTGCTAAGAGACCCCATCGTTAACGCTCAAGCTCCCAAATATTTCCCGGCAACAGCGTCGCGAAGCGTCTGAAAAAGTTCATTTTGTGTCTTACTTGCTGAGAACTTCTTGTCTTTGCTGCGCAGTATAAAATGCGAGTGTCGATGTACATTAGCAGACAACCAAATATCCAGAGACATAAGAGTATTACTGACTGATACAAACCTTTAGACAACTTGAAAAAGGGCTAGTTAGTGTTTCACTATTCGCTTTTCTCACTCATTCGATGTATAGAACATTATCATAAAGTGAGTTGTGGTGATTTTTTTCTTTCTTTAACGTCTCCCATCCATCCTCCAGTTAGCTCACACTTTCAATGTTCCATCGACTGATCCACCCATCATCCATTCCTCCTTTTCTCATCCCTCCCCCAGCAAAGCAGGCCTTGAAAATTATTACTTTCCTTGAGCATGTTTACGGTTGGGTGAGTTATCAGAGGCGGTTACCCCACAAAGCCCATATTAGTATCGAAGAACTGAGTCTGATTATTCCCCTTGCGGGTCAACAGCTTCCGGTGAGTACGCGGGGGTGGTTAGCACTCTTTTATTACCTCTATTCGTCTGCTCTCTTATCCATTTATCCTACCACTGATCCATCTTTCGTCCTTTCACGCATATGCCCTTTCCGTCGCGCCTCCAATATCTTGAGTTAGCTATTCACCTCATGTACTCACTCTGCAAACTTCAATATCTAAGCTGGACTGGAGTGAGTACATTTCGGTAAGTTGGGGCTAGACGAGTCTGAGCTCTGCATCCTATGCTGTATCAACACTTGTGTGACTTTGGGCTGATTAGAAACGGGTGGCCGGTTTAGATTGGCACAGATGAGAGAGAGACAGAGAGACAGATAGAGAAAGAAAAAGGGAACAAGAGAAAAAGAAGGAAGAAAGAGATCACTTGGTCAGTTCGGTGCATTTAACAGCGAATCCATATAATGGCAATAGTGCAAGTTGACAGTATCTTCTAGACCTAGATGATCGTAACATGTAGTTGCGAAAAAGCGAAGTTGGCTGCTATAAGGTTCCTATGTTTTGTAATCAGGCAACATTTGTTTCACAATACTCTGTTATCTGATCCTCTCAGCATGCCAGATCACATGATAAATTTCTCAACTCCCCAGGGAGCTTACAACCATCACATTCACGCATTCGCCGCCAGAGAGAAAGATGACAAGAAAAGACAACGTAAAAAGAGAAGAAACATTTTGACATAATACATAATATTTGATTATTATGCTTAATGTTTTTGCACAGCAGGAACAAGGCAGAATTTGTGCTAAACAAGGGAAGCCACTTAACAATGCTACAGCCAAGCGTTGGCTCCCCTGGCGAGCACCTGCAGGGCTAATGGCTTGGCAATCCGGTGATCCTTTGACAGCATTTCATCATAATCGCATTTTATAATGTAATAAACAATAGTGCACTTTTATAATGACATGAATCTTAAAAGCGAAACTGATGAAATCCTTCATTGTCCTCGCCCTGTGTCATTTTGACATTTTGATTTTTGTCCTTCTATTCCCTCGTAACGTCGTCCCTGAAATTGACTTCTTCGAACAAAATCAGACAACCGGCAACTTTTCAGCATGTCACAGGAAGTCAGGATTCTGCGGAACAATACCAAGTGATCCAGCCCATTTCCGGAAGTCAACATCCCTCTTCAAACACTGTCACATGATGTTTGCGTCAGCCGTCCTCTGAGAACCTTCTGCGGGGGATGGGCATGAGACAGTTTTGACAGTGAAGGAGGAAACAGCATATTATTCAAAGTCTTGTTGAATCAGTCAGTCATCAATAACGATGTTAAGTCAATGGAAATTTAGCCGCCATGAGCCGTATGCATAATGCTAAATTTGCGAGCTGGCGATAACTACGGGGCCACTCTTTTCCTCCTCCTTTGTTTTTTTCTTTTCTCAAAAAAAAAAAAAAGGATGTTTCTCGAAGTTATTGTCAGCCGGCAAAGTTACACAGCGCTGTGTACGCGGCCCTAGAATTATTCACAACTAGGCCTTCTATTTCTTCCGGTATTATGGACCTCTACTTCTATCTGTAAACCAGGATTGGGCAGAACTGAGGTCATTGAAGGCAGTTCGTGAATTTAAGTTCAGTTCGCGTGAACTTGATCTATGGCTTAATAGCTATTCTGAACTAACTGATCTGGATCTGAACTAGAGTTATATTGGATGCTTGATCTGATAAAAAAAAAAATAGTTGTGTGTGGGGCCCTAGAATATAAAGGGCCTGAAGCATGCTACTCTGCTCATAGGGTGATCAGCCAATGCGCATTTTACTTATAGCATTTTAAATGATTACTAGGATCTTTTTGTGCCTGCAGCGGAGGATCAAAACTGGAAGTGAGACGAAGGAAAATAAAACAAGTCTGAAACTCTGCCAAAGACTGACGAGTTCAAGGATTTGCTCGAACATTACAAAAGGAGAGAAAAAGGGTGCGAACATGGCACAGCTCGACCTCTCAGCCGATACGGCTTAATCGCAGGGATAAACAGCAGGGATAAATTTGCAATTAAAAGAAGGTATGACTATCTGGTGATTTTCTTAACAGAAATACAATATTCTTTTGCGTGAAAAGCAGTCGATTGTAAGGAAACTGCGATTAAGCGAGTTGGAATTAAGCCGACTCGACTGTTCGTGTGTGTAGCTCAGTGAAGCAATGTCTCAACATGTCTCCAAAAGCTTTCATTAACACCTACGGCGTTCTGAAGAGAGAAAACGAAGAACAACCCAGTCTAGTGCGGGGGAGCATGTATTAACATGCAGACAACAACCACCTCGACGCATTACAGCGTATTCCATAATTTAGCAAGGCTTTGCAGCTGAACTCCAAATATCGAATCGAGCGATCTTTTCCTTGCACTCGATTAATGGATTCAAATTCTGAGGATCGAGCTTACGATCGAGCCTTTGGCCCGATCTTTTTGAGTCGTTTTTCTAGCTTGACAAATGAGTTAATTGGGCCACGCGTTACCACTTATTATCGAAACTTCATTTTCGTGGCCTCTTTATAAACAAGTGGTATCAATAAAGCTATTGTTACATTATAGGCAGGGATGTGCTGGAAATAATGAGTACGAAATGTTTGTTTTGCTATCGGTGAGGATAAATTTGCCCTCATTGCAAAATCAAACGAAGTTGTTTTTTGTTTTTGGCGTGAAGCTACCCTAGTGCAATCTCAGCTCGAGCCCCAAACCCCGAGCCTTAATCCTTAGGGCCACTGTATGTAAGGCAATCGAGGAAGCTCGAACTGGAAAAGGCTCGGATTGTAGTAAGCTCGGTCGGAACAAGCTCGAGCCTCAAATAGGTCGGACTAGGATCGATCTTTGCAATTCGAGTTATGAAAACCTTGACCCGATCCGACTTTCTAAAATCAGGAACCGGCTCAGCACTACAATCTAGATACTAGGCATCTGTTTTCATCATTTTATTCAGAATGACTACAGTATCAGAATTTCTGAACAAACTGCGTGACATAAGAACGCGACAATTTTGCGAGAAATCAGACACTTTCCGTGCCCACTAAAATCATTTGTATGCAATATGCGTTTACCTCCACACATTACCAGCATGGAGATACGACTTTTCACGTCAACATGCAAGATATGCAGATGCTTAAGTCTGGTATGTCTTGAGGGGCGGGTAACGAGTGTCAGGTTGAAATATTGCCTTTAATTCCCAGTGTGATTGCTACATGCTATCAAGCGATAACTGCATCTTCTTATGTCAGAGCTTATTACCATTGCTGCTCGTTATGTGGAGGAGGTGAGGATATTTAGGAAGTCTTCCTCAGTTAAGTCTTTTGCCACTTGAAGGCCTACAGTCTGTCTGGCACGATGTTTCTTGGGGAACTGAAGATCGGCTAAGATGGGGTTTTGTGCTTTGGTTTTTTTTTGTGTGCGAGGAATAGAGAAAGAAAGAAAGATTTGAAAGAGAGAGAGAGAGAGAGAGAGAGAGAGAGAGAGAGAGAGAGAGAGAAGAGAGAGAGAGAGAGAGAGAGAGAGAGAGAAATGAAGGAAAGAAACCAATGTAAGGTCTAGAGAGGACTAGAGACGGAGAGAGGATCGGCTAAGAAGGGTTTTTTTGTTTTCAGTCTTTGGATGCGAGGTATATTCGAAAATGACGGTGAGAGAGAGAACGTGGTCATAGAGAGGACGAGAGACGGAGCGAGAGAGAGAAAAGGCGCGGGTGGGGGAGGAGGAGTGGAGCAGACAAATAGGGATTTTTGGGGTGGAGGGAGAAGTCTGATTATCAGAAACTAGATTTGGTGTGAGTGTTACGTCAGTATATTCAGATACTCTCATGATGTGCACAGCATTTCATCGACAAGAGAAAATGACAGCATACAGACAAGGACAGGCACTACTCTTAGAGTTGCCTTGGCGATGTATTGAGTGACTTCCCCCTTCCTCCTTCCCCACTTCACTGTGTGCCTCCCTCCCCCGATACTCTATACACAGCCAACCCACGAAAAAAACCCAACCTATTTTGCATCAAAATTTCAAGACAGATCGAAGTTTCTGTTTTAATCAAATGAGGCCTCTTGTCTTCATATTAGGTAAGAACGGCTGGTGCCAAAATGATCTTATTAACATTTTCAGCATCTTATCTTGTTCACAAGAGAAAGCAAAGCATTTGCCAATTTGGGCGCGCGATTAGAAAACAGCATGGAAAATGCGCCACTTCCGTTCAATCAAAGCTCAAACAAATAACTGCGCAATGCACACATTTCCACACAAATGAAGCCACTTGTGGCATGATTGTTTTAGAACAAGGAGCAATTCCTAGAGAGGCTGATGATGTTGCGGGAAGAACAGAAAACAAAATGACTCACGCGTTTGCTCAGAAGTGTCGAAAGGATTTGGAAAAGTATATGGAATGTATAATAAGGCGCAAGGAGTGGTGTTTGTCTCTCTCTCTCTCTCTCTCTCTCTCTCTCTCTNTCTCTCTCTCTCTCTCTCTCTCTCTCTCTCTCTCTCTCTCTCTCTCTCCCTTCTGTGTGTATGCGTGTGTGTGTGTGTGTGTATGTGTGTGTGTATGTATGTATGTGTGTGTGTGCCATGAGTGTGTGTGTGCGTGTGTGTGTGTGTGTGTGTGTGTGTGTGTGTGTGTGTGTGTGTGTGTGTGCGCCTGCGCGCGCGCGCGCTCGCGCAGCTATAACTACATTCGCAACTGTTCCTTTTCTTCGCACATCAATAAACAATATATCACTCCGATCGTCTCACAGATACATCCACTGCAATTTTCAGAATACTTTCTGTATGAGTATTCTGACAAACAGAAACTCCGAGGTGGGGTGCATACTTCTTCCCACCTTAGCGATATTACTTTCTGCGACCTCCATCTGCCACTAACACAAACACTACTCACGTAATGCATTGCATTGTACGGAATGATATCTTTGCACATTTCTCTCTTTTACGTACCAAACTGACACTTCAAAGAAGGATATTCGCACCAAGACGCGCATCAATCAGACGCACAGACAGCACGGTGCGGTGAACAAGCAAACAACATTCACTAAACAAAATTGAATTATCGGCAACATCCCAATTTCGGCTTATTTGTTTTTCCTGCTAATGGGGTCTGTTGCCAAGATCAGATGTTTACGACTTCATCATACAAGTGTTTTCCGTGCAGTTAAAATTCTGTGGTTGATTACCTGCTTACCAGAAAACTCACGTTTTGAGTGCTCACTCATAGCTATGTCTCCCGGCATCAAACAGGTAGATCTAGCGGATTCATTATCGTGAAGTGTCTACAAGTGCAGTCTTGTCCTGTTTATGAGCATTGCTGACATTCTGAAAAAGACTTTTTTGTTATGATATATTTTTTGGTTATTTTGTTGTGATTTCTTGCAGTCAGTCAAAATTAGTCTTATATCGCCAAACAACCCACTGGGTTATCAGACACTGAGAGTGAATGGTGCTATCAAATATCCGATTTTAGTTGGTTGTAGAAAATTTGATATTGAAATAACTTCTAACACCAAAAACATTGATTATTACAGGCAAATAGCCAATAAATTTTAAATTAATCTGAAATTTTGTGCGACACGAAATGAAACAAAGGCAATTGTAAGAAATGAATGGAAAGTGGTGCTTGTGGATCATCAAGACGTAAATTAATGTTACTGTACCCTGTAAAATATTACGGTAGATACAGAGGATCTGTAATGAGTGTTTATTTGATATCAGATTTATGACATAAGTTATACATTTATCGTATTCGCAAGCCTCTGGCGAGCGAATACGATAAATGTATAAAGAATTTCATAAATCTTATATCAAACAAACAAGAGTTTCAGATCCTTTTTATCATATAGACTCTACCTAACCAAAAATTTAAAAAAAAGAACATTTAATCGTGGAAAGGACCATGAAGGAACCCTCATCCTGTTTGTGAGAAATAAAATCACAACTGAACTATATGAGCCACACAGTTACGCGACACAAAGTAGATCCAAACAGCTGACAATTATGGATGGAACTTTAGACCACAGAAACACTGTGACTTTCAAGTACTTTAATTAAAATGTTTTGCTGAACATAACTGAAATGTGAAGAGAACGATGACAAGCGATAAAAAAAAACAGTCTGAAATAACTTTTTTTTCAAAAATCTAGACGGAAGGAAACCCCACGGTAGTGAAAATAGTTACAAAAGAAATGATGTCACATATTCATGACGTCACAAAAGACATGACGTCACATATTCATAGCCTAGAGGGTTCCAAGGCTTTCAATCAAAGTATTCGTAAGCAGGTCAAAGGTCAAATGTATGTATCGTGTGACAAACCAAAAAATTATTGCACACGTTCATGTCACCGGAAATAGGCCCTGTTTATATGATATATAGAGTGATGCACACGTCATCTGATAGTTTTCGGGCTTTCTTATTATAATTTTGGGCAACACAGCACATTTTCTAGCGGTCTGGAGCTGTTTGTCAATAAATTTAATACACTTGTTATTAATCTCGTTGTTAAACTTAGTTAAGCTTGAGCAGACAAAACCTACGTGTGTCATTATGTTATGAACTAAATGAATCAGAATTTAGCAAGTTTTTTGGTTTTTTGTTTTCATACACAACCCCTGCGGCTAAGCTGCAGGTAGCCACTTGGCGCCTAGCCCAAGGCGCTCGGCCAGTTTCATACAAACAACCGGCTAAGAGCTGCCACATCCTGACTGACATCTATCAACATACAGTGGACATATAGGTAAATAAGTTACATGTCAATATGACTTGACCATTTCAGATTGTTTATCTTGTCTTGTGGTATCTCTNAAAGAAATGACGTCACATATTCATAGCCTAGAGGGTTCCAAGGCTTTCAATCAAAGTATTAGTATGCAGGTCAAATGTCAAATTTATGTATCGTGCGACATACCAAAATATTAGTACACACGTTTATGTCACCGGAAATAGGCCCTGTTTATATGATATATAAAGTGATGCACACGTCATCTGATATTTTTCGGGCTGTGTGTTGCTCCTTCCTTTATTATTATAATTTTGGGCAACGCAGCACATTTTCTAGCGGTCTGGAGCTGTTTGTCAATAAATTTAACACACTTGTTATTAATCTTGTTGTTAAACTTAGTTAAGCTTGACCAGACAAAACTTACGTGTGTCATTATGTTATGAACTAAATGAATCAGAATTTAGCAAGTTTTTTGGTTTTTTGTTTTCATACACAACCCCTGCGGCTAAGCTGCAGGTAGCCACTTGGCGCCTAGCCCAAGGCGCTCGGCCAGTTTCATACAAACAACCGGCTAAGAGCTGCCACATCCTGACTGACATCTATCAACATACAGTGGACATATAGGTAAATAAGTTACATGTCAATATGACTTGACCATTTCAGATTGTTTATCTTGTCTTGTGGTATCTCTGCAGGTGATGGGAGAGGGAAAGGAGTGGAAAGGCGGGAAAAAGGGGGTGGGGGGAGACGAGGAGAGTGGAGATGGAGGGTAGAGACAAGCACTGTTCAGCCAGTCAGGCTGGCAGGCAGACAGAGAGACAGACAGAGAGACAGACAGGCGGGGAAACAGACAGACAAGCAAACATGTGGGCAGGCAGGCAGACAGACAGACAGACAGGCAAGCAGACAGACACATGAACAGGCAGGCAATAAAATAGGCAGGCAGACAAGCAGGCGGACAGGCAGGCAGGCAGGTAATAACTGGCAGGCAAACAGATAAGAAGCCAGGCACCCAACCATCCAGTTAGACAGACAGTAAACAGCCAGTCATTCTAGTTGATAGACAGATATACAGACAACTCTGAAACGTACTGGTTGTGCCAAATGCAGCGTTTGCGTGTCGTGCCCATTGTCATCGCCTACGAATGACTACTCTACCAACAGGCCTTTGATAACTCTTAATTCGTGAACTCAGATGAATCTCATTTCTGGTTTAGTAGTTAGTGTGATTGCGTCTTTAGTCTCGATTCCGAAAATATAACTGCCAGACCAGTGCAAGCCAATGGAACAGATCACATCGGCCAGTTCTGGTGGTGGAAACAATGGACAGCGGATTTAGTGATTTCTGGAGTTGTGGCTTTTGCTATATCTAGATGATCTTGCAAGCACGATAACTGAGGGGATCGTAAGGATTTCCTAGCACCCTTTCCCTCCCTCTCTACCCCATCGTTACCTACACCTATGGCCATTTGTACAAGCAAGACAGGTGGAGTATGACGTTAAAACATGTGACCGCGCACGTTCCAAGGAACGAACAGCTTTGATGCTCCAATGTTATTCCATCCGTGCTGACATGGGTACATGTACACAGTTGCCAAAGCCATTACCACGGGGCACACTGGATAACACTGGCGCCGATCCTGCAATTTCGCCCCCCAAAGCATCCGCAGTGGATAGAAATAATATCAGTGGGTTATGGGCACTTAAGCATAATAAATATACATACTGTTAACGTCTTGCTCAATACTAAGGCAACCAAAGCAATACTATTTGATCTTCTTTATCATGTGTTACAACTTCGGATCTGTACAGAAAAAAAATTAAAAAAGCACTGGTCCAGTATTTCTTCTTGAATTTACAACAATTCCCTTGATACAAAATGATGCATATGTTGTTGGCTGTTACATTTTCCGCAATGGCCGTCGCTGATAAGTGCGCCATTATACCGCGTTAAAAATTCCCGTAAATGACACCGTGTAATATTTTATTGTTCGTTTCCAGCACAGTCTTGGCTGTATCAGACACGAGGTTTTGGACACAGGCAGCCAATATGTCCTAGAAGATGTAGTCTAAAACCTGCGAAACATACTTAAGAGGAAACCTACCGCTACCGGAAGCTGAGCTCAGGGTCTCTCGTATTTATACACTGTGTTTATTTCATTAATTTTATATGGATGTTGAAATAGCGTGAGAAACAGCATAGAGACTAATGTGCCTTTCACCTCCCTCTCGCTCTCTCTCTTTCTCTCTCTCTCTCTTTCTCTTTTTCTCTTTCTCTCTCTCTTTCTCTCTCTCTCTTTCTCTATCTCTTCTTTCTTTCGGTCACTTTTTCTCTCTCTCTCTTTCTCTCTCTCGCTCCCCATCTCTCCCTCTCCCCATTGTTAAGACATCAAGACCTGAACATCCTCACAAGTCTTGGACCCCAGACGAACGGACACTCTTTCCAATCTCCTTATTTGTCCAATAATGCAAAACATAGGCCTACCTCCTGCTCACGTATTGCGCTTTGTTTGCGGCTTCATACACAGCTAACTAAGAGAGTTTTTTTTCCTTTTTTTGTTTTTGTTTTTTTCTCTCTACCAAACAGTTGCCATACTTCTCATCAGTGTGCTTGAATTTTCTTGTCTGTATTTTGCTCACCATTATTAGATCTGAGCTGATTTTCCCCATTTAGCTCCCAGACAAGTAAAAAAATTCAACAAAGTACCATCCTTCATCCATTTACGTTTCAATATCCAGTTCTCAGAATTCAGAGCCCCATGTACTCTTAACAGCGCTCAGTATTATTACACCGCTAACCAAATGAATTTACCTCGGCCTTGAAGACTGAGAAATGAAGAATCCAAAATAAGAAAACGAAACAAAGATAAAAAAAAGTTGTTGACTTAATAACTGGTTGTCACTAGTTGCCCTGAATGTTCCACTCATATAGAACAGCCATTACAGAGCAAAAAAAAAATACCATTTGGTGTTGTCACAAATCCACTCTATTACTTGATCAATATATTAAAAGAGTATTAAATTATAAGATGCCAGATCCAAAATAGAAGTAATCAAGTAGAGCCATAACAAAAGCAGTTTAATGGGACCTAATCTTAGCCCTCACAGAGTCTTTTCTACAGCTTATAACAGAGTCTTTTCTACAGCTTATAAGAAGTTTATCCACATCCTTGTAGTCTGTCAAAACAAAGCTGAAGTCGGGGTTTGTTGTTTTTTTTGGCTACATCAATTATTGACATGACAGGAAAGCTCAGTGTGTGTACTTTCATAGGTTGATTTTTATATTTTAACCCCAGCATTGCTGTTTGAAGTAGCAGGGAGGTTGCGTCCTCGTGTTGATCGCTGTATTGTCCTTTTTTATACTTAAGCTGATTGATCAAAGTGTCAAAATTTGAAACTTATTGAGTCCCATGCAATGGAAAAAAAATCTGAGAAAATCGCGATTGGCGGAACAATTTTATCATCTAATATGTTTCACACAATATAATATTTATGCACAATTACTGACCAACTGCCCATAAATATAAATGTTTTTGTATACAGAAATGATCTTACCCTCGTTTTTTGTAAGGAATAATTATCTGATATTGAATCGTACTAAAATCTTCAGAGTGTTGTATCTCAGTTCCAGGAATAGCAACATAATCCTCATTTTCACTTGCCGCAGCATTGATCATGTCATCTTGCATTAGGTCTCTCTCCATCTTTCCAACATCCCCTCAGTCTGTCTGTCTGTCTGTCTGTCTGTCTGTCTGTCTGTCTGTCTGTAAGGCCAATGTATTTAGATCATTCCTCTTTTCTTATTGTCTGGCATTTTTTTTTCCGGCATCGAGCCAAACAAATTAATGTCTGTCTGTCTGTCTGTCTCTTTCTCTTCTCTTTTTTCCTCTCTCTCTCTCTCTCTCTCTCTCTCTCTCTCTCTCTCTCTCTCTCTCGCTCTCTCTCAGTTTCAGTAGGCCCATGAATAATCAGTGGATGTTCTCTAATTTTAACTGGGCAAAAATAAGTTAACTTAAACATACTGTAACTGCATAAACGTTATTAAGGATAGAGAGACAAGTCCAACTAGCGTTGTCCAGTCTATTCCATGCAATAGGTATATTATTTCAATTACAGAATACTGGTGTTTCCATATAAAAGTCATCGGTAACTGCAACATCTCTTAATCGCACCTTTTTCGGTTCCTCCTAAGCGTTGCGATATAGGGCATTAAACTCTTTTAAGATATTGCTGCACTTGCCGATTAATTTCCATATAAACTTCGAGATCTTGAGGTATTCGATACTTAGTTCACTGCTTTTATTATGCATAAAATATATTTCGCC
>JAWQUT010000280.1:149010-167362 GCA_033807755.1 Ellobium chinense
AAAAAAAAAAAAAAATTATGCTGTCTAGTTCAAATTTTGCAGGCCCGAATAGATAGATACTGTCTAGTAATGCTGCAAATTTCACATATCTAGATGTTATGATTATATCATAGCTAAAGAACGAAAACACATGTATAACATTATGCATGCCCAGGTATGCATCAGAGTTTGACACAATGGCCTCAGCGTGTCATATTTTGACATGCGTTTCTTGTTTTTGTTTTTGTTTTTTGTCAGTTTGGGGTGATAAAAGTAGAACGCCCAGATCTAGGTAGACGATATTTGCAACCATTATAGAAATTATATATTATTACGTTTCTTAATGTGCTTAAATTTTATTCCAGTTTCATGTTAACCTTAAAATTATTGGACTGAATTAAGGAAAGGTTGTTTTTTTTTCGGGGGGGAGGGGGGAGGGGCAAGCAAGCAACTCTGTATTTTTTTCGGCAAGCTATATTCGAGACCCTCTCTGAGTCAATGAAAGAAAAAGGGAAAAAAGACAAAAAAAAAACAAAAACGAATGAAAGATTAGCTTAGATCTAGAGGTGCATTCCGAACACAGACAGATGAGCTTCATTAGTTTTGTTCTGTCTCCACAGGAGGTCGCGTTTATTATGATCTGTCATTCAACATGTCCAGGGGCGAAACAAGCGGGTAATCCGAGTAGGGTGAAGGGTGTGAGGGGCCATAGTGGTTGCAGTTGATGCGGAGCACACATGGCAGCGACGATACAGCGGAAGAAAACACGCAGATGGGAAGGAGATGAAGCTCATCTTGAGAGAGAGGGGGTGGGGGGTTATATTCTGAATTAGGTTTTTAACACTCCTTTTCAGCACAGTTATTACTATATTCGTGACGACATTTTGGACCCCATCAGGCAGCTGAAAGACGTAAGAAGCCTTCGCCAACCCTTGGATCTTACGTCCTAAGTAACAACCACTTTACCTCTCGGCCATCTAGCCGGCAACTTTCGGGATTTTGGGCGCGGGGAGGGGGAAAGAGGGTGAAGGTGCTCAAAAGTACAGCCTTCCTGTGAAAGGGTTACAGACTCTCAAGCCCTCCCCCTCTTCTCCTCCCCCTTCCCCCAAACTCCATCTCCCCATCTAGACAATTATTGGTTATGTTGCTGGAGGAATGCACGTCTGACCGAGGTAAAACTAATTAACAACAAACGCCGTCCTTCTGTAGGGATGGTGATTATAGCAGTGTTACATGCAACTCAGGTACGACAGGCTAAGAAGAGTTAGTGATGTAGTCTATCTACAAAACGCCAACAAATAGACGAATGGCATTGTTATCCTAGTTCTCAAGCCTTTCAAGATGCTTTTCCCGTTCCTTTTAGCTCGCCAGATTTTTTTCTCCATTCATGTTTTTTCCTTCTGGAGCTGAGATCTGACAAACATACACCGGGTCATACTCTGGCTTCAGTGATCATTTTCCCCTATCCATTTCCCCCCATGTCCCCTTTTCCCCCTACCCAAATCCAGCTGCTTCTCTTAAAAAAATATCGTGAAGAATATTTGCCGCCTCAGCAAAAGTGATAACTATAGGCATAAATGTGAGAATATACTGAGAAGAAGAAGAAGAAGAAGAAGGAGGAGGAGAACAACAACAACAACAATAACATTAACGAAATCTGTGGCAGCAGGATTCTGCAACAGCACAGCTGCCAAAAAAAACCCCCACCAACCCGAAAATTGCTTGCAATACTGTAGTTGTAGCAACAACAACAACAATAATAACAACAACAACAACAGCAGCAGCAGCAGCAATACAACAGTGCATAAGCAAGCAACAATACTGTCAAATATTTATTGGTGGCGGCACTAGAAATAACAACAACAATAACAGCATTTACATCAATGACAACCACCACTGCAATAGAAACAGACACAGACAAGAATTATAACAACTATAACATGGTACATAAAATGAAGTGGTCTTTGAGGTGACTTTCAGCGTGGGGATCAGAGCACCAATGGACACATTCGGAGTGCAGTGATATAATGTTTCTGGCAATAAGTAACAAGTAACATGTTACGAGTAACAAGTAACAAGCAACAAGTAACAAGTAACAAATAACAAATAACAAGTAACAAGTAGGCTAATATAGAACTGAACCAGCTTACCTGCAAGCGCAGATATATATTCCTCAGAGTGCCTGTCGTTTCCAAGAACCTGTCAATGTCAGGATTGCAGTTGTCTTAACACACTGCGAACACTCATTAGAAACGTGAACGTTGGCTCTCAGTGGTCTCCTCCAGTGTCAGCAGCTTTCCTGTTAATGCATGCGATTCATCCTCTTTACAAATCATTTATAAAACAGCAGGCCTTTCTTTGACACACTCCACTTAACGACAACTTCTGCTTAATCGCGATATTGCTGAGATAACACAATACCTGTAGCGTGGTGTCTATAATTACATGTTCGTCTCTTGGTATGTTAGAATTTTGTGGCACGTCAGCACGATTATGGCTATACTGCGCTGCATATTGTTGAACACATCATGCACTATGTATGTACAGCATACATGCCACTGAATAACTGCAACTCCTGTTATTCGCAATTTTCTCCACGCCTCCGAGAAGTTGCGTTTAAGCTGAATCGACCACATTAACCATTAATTTTGTCAAAATTGTGATACGTTGTATAGAGACCTGCATTAGCCAAAATGTTAGCCATGCGGATTTCATTTTAACCCACTGAAGCAACCACTTGGTTTTTTTACTTAACACAATAACCGAGAGAATAAAGCCGCGGTGGATGATGGATAATTATTATCGCCACTCGGAGAGGCCGCACACTTTTCACTTCGCATCCCAGTGGACGGGCTATGAATGGCTCTTCTTTCTGACACCCCGTGATGCCCAACAGAAAGGGGCGCCCCATTTATTTTTTAGGGTGCTTGTTTCTATAGTGTCAACAGATTAAGTTTCTACGAAAGGAGGGCGTCATGAGATTATAGGCTTGTAGTGGCAGTGGCGTAGCCGAGTGATTACTTGGAGAAGGGTCACCATATTGTTCAATATTAACTTAAACATGGTCAGTGCATGTTTCCTTAAAAGCCAGTGTCCCGCGCTTGTTAACAGCCAAACTAAGAGAGAAGAGAAGTTTAAAGGGATAGGGGTAGACATCTGCTTCACACCCTAAAATATCCACATTATATTTTCAAACACTTTAAAGCATGTGCATTTCCTTCAGCTTGGCGATTTCTGAGAAAATACGTCTGGAACGTTGCGTTTTCAACGTGTTTGTAGCCATTACTCTTGCTGCGTGACGTCCTAAACGAGAAAAGCAAACAGACGATTGATGTAGATACATGCGCAAACTGCCTGGACCAATCGTCTATTAGCCTATCTCGCTTTTCGACGTCACGCAACACGAGTACTGGCGGCGCGCGCTGGGTGAAAATTTTGACACTCCAGCGGTGTTTTCTTGGTAATTGTCAAGCGAAAGGCAAAGCAAAAAAGTTTCAATTTTAGGGAGAAATAATGCAGACTTCTTAGGCTGTGAAGCAACTAACTACCCCTGTTGCTTTAAATATGTGATCTTTGCTTCCGAGATGTTGTTGAATGATCTCAATCCCCAAGGAACAGATTAAGTACACTATCATCTAAAGTAATACTCGGAGTCAAACAGCATATCTTACTTAGAAATGAAATCTATAACATGTCATTGCTAGTCGCCGTGGTGCAACGCCTTTGTAACCCCAGCTCTCAAACCAGATCCAAAGAGTCAGACAATGTTCCGTGCGGAATTCTCTTCATATCAGTTTGTATGTGTGCTGGGGAGGAGGGAGAGGCGGAGTATATTTTAGGTGAGGAAAAGATTTCTCTTCTCCCACCATCACTCCCCCTTCCCCCTCCTCCATTACCATTCCTGGCACCGGGCCCGCCTTCCATTTGCAGCGTGAGCAAGGGGTTTTTGTCCTCCTTTGCTCATGTCGTTCTCAAAATGAGCACATAGGTGTGAAACAGAAGTCACAGACAAACCAGGTCTATGTCAAAGACTGAGTCAAAACAATGATGCAATTAAAGAGCTTAGCGCCTACCAGGAATAATCGCACGTTCGTTAAAGCCCATACATGCATGAAGCAAATTACATGTAGCTGATTCTGTCTAATTGCTCTTTCCATATAACAACAAGATGTTGAAGAAAACTCGCATAAAAGTTAAACAAAGCTGTAATTATGAAAATAAAGAGAGTTAATCGCATCTTTTTGTTGAGTTAACTGATCCATCGCAATGTTTTCCTTGCGTCCATGGAGTAAAAATAAACAAAAGCTTGCGCATTAACGATGAGATCTCTTACGGTCGTAAGAATTACATTAGCGCATAGGTTCCGAATGTACCCGTACTAACTTTCGTCGACATGCAAAGTTAAAGAGATTCTTGTGATTGTAAGAGGTCCCATCGTTAATGCGCAAGTTCTTAAACATTAAGTACAGACGACGTAATGTTTAAATGAAGTGGAATAGATTAAACTTAACCAGGCCTCCTGGGAGAAAATGGATAATGTTGCGTGCGATTACAAGAAGATGCTAATATCCAATTACTTACATGTATATACATTTTACAGTGATGAAAACGTTGCTAGATAGCGGAATTTGCAGTTAAATGAAGTCGACTGGATGTTTTAAGAACAGAAGATTAAAAATGTGTACAATTACACACTTAATACTATACCCTTTGGACGGCACATAAAGGGGCTAATATATAATACCTAGCAACGTCTTGGTGCTAATACACCGGGATTTAGTGCTGAGAGGCCACGGTAACTCCTACCAGAGACACATCGACGCCATGATGAAATTTAATCATTTGTGAAAATACTGCCAGTACTGGGGATTCCAATGTTATCTTCAACACAGCATTTTTTTGCTGTTGTTGTTGTAAAAATGCAGTGTAGTTTAGCTGAAGCAGGTCGGATGGATGTCGGTTGTATCTGTTTGCTTTTATTTCTTCCACCATCTGGAAAATGACATCGGGGGATGAAATAGAATCCACACGCAATAAAACAGTCTATGTCAGTGTTCTTAAATTAAAATAACAACAAAAAAGAGAGGTGGAATAGGGGGTGGTATTGCGTGGTTCAACCACTGCCCTAGTTTCACCGACCTGGTTCAGACACAGACACCAGCAGCAGGTGTCTCAATCTTAACAAATGTATTCAATCCCTGGTTGACAAAATAAGACTGCGAGCTTAGCTTAGAGGGTCAAAGTCTGGGAAACACGGACCACAGCTGAATATAAGGGTGAGATTAGGTAAGCAGTTGTAATTATTGTGAAGACATACAAGTTGCAGCTCGCAGTGCTTTGATCCTGATCATTTGCTTCGTTAATCGCCACTGCAACAGCTTGAAAATGGTTTGCTGTCTTCAGATAGTGAATGGATCAATAACTGTGAACACTAGCGGCCGTATGCATAATCCTTACGTTAGTTAACGCACTGCGGTAGCCACAGGTAACTCCCAAAACATTAGTAGCGTTCACGGTGGTTAACGCAATACGTTGACTAACGTATGGATTATGCATACGGCCACAAATCTGTGGCCATAATTCTGCATAACCCATACTTTAATTTACGGACTGCGTTAATTACTGTGAACACTACTAATGTTTAGGGGGGTTTCCCGTAGTTACCGCAGTTCATTAAGAAACGTAGAGACTATAAATACATTCGGTCACTGGTCTTGAGAAGACGTAGGCTTATTCAGTTTTCAACGAATGATTTCGTGAATTCTGGGCACTTTTTAGTCAAATATTTTTCTCATATTTCTTTATCTCAATGTGCTTGATTTTCCTGAATGTACGCAATATCGCTCACTCTCTCTCTCTCTCTCTTTCTCTCTCTCTCTCTGTCTCTCTCTCTCTTCCTCCTCTTCCCTCTCTCTCTCACACCCACACCACCCACAAACACATACACGCGCGCGCGCGCCCGCGCACACACACACACACACACACACACACACACACACACACACACGCACACACACATACGCATACTCTGTGGGAGATCCCTGGTGATGTAAACACTAACCTTTCTTCTCCCAAAATAATATATTAATGTCCGCCTCCCAGATACTGTTATGCCCCACTGATCTGACAAGCAAAATCACTCAACGCTTGCTGATACGTAAATTACGAAACATTTACTGTTTATCAAACATACAACTTCAAATTCTGCGATTCAGACAGACTGCCATTTTTTTAAAATTGATATTTATAGTCCCCTCGGTTGCCCTGTTTGGAAACTTCCAAAAAAGCCAAAAATAATTTCTCTACATCAAAACCATCAGGTTGGAGTGGATTCATACAGAGGGGGAAAATATGTATCTGAGTTGGAATATGTTTGGAGGGACATAATATTTGTATGCATGCATTGCTCTGATGTAAACTCATGTACTTACCAGTATTTCTTATAATTGCTACTGTTATTAGAAATTAGGGTAACCGATGCGGCATTCTGATGGATTGACCTTTTTCAGAGTGTGAGGTTGGATGAGTTGGGAAAGCAGCAAAGGCATCAATTCAATTCAATTCAATTCAAGATTCAGATGTAGAGAGGACACACTAATACACAAAGACTGCAACTGACTGACCTATGAGGGTACCCGGGCAGATGGAACAGTAACTGACAGCTTGAATTACTACATCTAAATGTACTATTTGAGAAGCGTTTAACTCCCACTATAGTGTATTTAAGAGATTGAAATGTTCCTGGATTTTTAGGGGATGTGGAGTTAGGGAATGACTCGGGAGGTGAGGTGGATATTTACAGATTTTCTTAGCATAAGGAGAATAATTTAATGTGACTTTGACCTTTTAATGAAGGATAAACAACTCATCATGCGTTGGGTAACGGCTTATTTCGTTAACACATGTACTGTAATTAGCTAAGGAGAAGAACAAGAATTAATTCATGTCGCATCTCAGGAAAAGTGCAATGAAATCTCGGTAATAAGTAGTCTACTCATTTCATAGGTACACTTAATTATTAAGTCTAAATTTGACATGCACGGATTCATTATTATTCTTTCATGAAATTACTCAGGCGGACCTCGGTATTACGTATACACAATAATAAGAATACCTTTCCAATGCACTATGTGCGTACTTTATATAGGGGATCTACGACATAAGCCAAAGAGAACCAATGCAAAGGCCGTTGGTGGGATTTTGTCAGTATCAGTCTGGACTCTCCCTCTAAATGATTTCTACTTTTGTGGAACAGGTTCGACACCGGCTTATAACGCAATTTCTTCACGCCCAAAAAGAGACGCTTACGTTTTGGACCATCTACCTGAGACTGGCAATCCGTCCCGGCAGGCTTTTGGTTGTTTTTTTTTTTTAACTGGTATTTCTATCTGGCACTCAGCAAACATCGACTGATTACCGATCACTGCGAGTTACGCTGTTGGAATTGGAACGTCTTGATCAGCGAGCGATAACATGCCACGGAATTAGTTTGTCGGAGTTACTAAGAACTGCGCTTAATTACCACAGTATAGGGGTATAGATAAGCAAACGAAATGAGAAAAAAAAATTACGAGGTTGCGTAGATAGTAAGGAACTCCTTCAGGTGAAAAAAAAAAAACTCAACCAAAACGATGAGGGTTGTGAATGTAGTCAAAAAAAGCCCTCAAACGATGAAAGAATGATGATAATAATGTCTAATATTAGCACTGATTGGATTAATTTTACTGTAATGGAAGTGTTTTAAATTTGCTCTGTATACAAGTATAGAAAGAAGTATGTCATGTTTTTCCCCCTTGTGAATGATGTTTTTGCCTTACACCAGCCAAATGTTTTCTTGGCTCCTGGCTTAATAAACGTTCTGAGTAACTGTCGTAACGCTACTAAGTGCTATATTATGGTTATCTGTAATTTTTTTTTTTGTTTTGTTCATGCGTCTTGTTGTTGGTCCATTTGTCTGTTAATGCATTGTCCAATGGTAGCTGTATGCCCATATTTTGTAACATCATTAAAATGGAAATTAACTTGGGAAATGTGAATCTAAAGAAAAAAAATACACCTCCATCAGAGAGAGAAAGAGAGAGAGAGAGAGAGAGAACGCCTGGCAGCGCATTTGTTCCGTGTGGAAGTTGCCCACTGACCACTTTGATACCAGGCGGGCTAGTCTGTCATGCTCTTCTCTCGGTTGGGTACGGCGTATCGGGATAATCTGACATCCGCGTTAGCCGCAGATAATAGATACAACAACTCCCGAGCCACATGTGTCTTTATAACACTTAAACCCTATGTCGGCAAGTTTAAGTACTAACGGACACAAACAGCACTTGCTTGAACTTCATAAAACAGTAAAGTTCCTCTCGACATAACGCACTGAGATCTCGAATAAAGGCAATAACTGCTCAATAAACCATTAAAAAGCTCCAAATAACCGAAGATTGAACTGACAATGCACTAAGAGGGGTGTAAAAAATGCGAACAACGAACAGTGAATCAGTGTGACCGTCCAAAGCAGACAAACCGTTTTCCCTCGATTGATTTTTTAGGTCTTGCGAGCGAATCGTCCCACGAAAACATAATAAACCCTGGTGTGAATGGTCTATCCATTGTGTTCGAAATCAGTTTCGTTTATTTGTCTCCGGGTTCATTTTTGTAACTCCACACAAAGCATTAGGGTTAGCTTTCACTACAGACTATAGAGTATCACGAGCAAGTGGTCATGACGGTTCTAATCACAAACACTTGCGGTCTACGCACAGAGGCACAATGACTGGAATAATGATGCATTGCTGCCGTTTAATCGCAACTTCCGCTTAATCGAATCATTTTTGTTTTATAGCTAACAAAATGCTGTATTTTCTAGATAAAAGTCACGTGATGATCGCAGTGTATTTTATTTGCAATCCTCTCTATGCTTCTGTGAAGCTGCAGTTAATCAAAATCCACTGTTCCTCAACACTTCAAAACAATAGACCTGTTTCAGAAGTCAAAATTTCAGAGTTCTCCTGTAATTATAAAGGTCAAAATGTACACAATCACGCAATTGACCTTTCCGAACACTTACAAAAAAAACTTTCCACGAGACTAAATCAGGCCAACCGAAAGCTCCTCCTAGCCTAAAATAGACCAGCACATTTTATTTTATTTTCTTCACAGCACCGGTTTCCAATTACAATGCTTGTTTACCAAACAACTTTAAGCTTTGACCACTTATTCATGTTTTCAGTATGAGGTCGTGGAAATTACGGCCTTGTTTGTCCCTGGCTGGCTGATTCGGAGAGAAAAATTACGAAAAATCAACAAGGAAATCTGTAATCAACATCAACTATTTTCAGGAGTCATCAGGCGAACATGGTGGTTGAGAGGTGAAGCTCTCCTCTCTTGGCGCAAAAGGTCCCGATTTTAAGTCCCCTGGCAGCTGGTTTCTCCTAGGGTATTCTTTGCGGTGTTTCTGAGGCATTCAGTTGTCGGTGGCCCAGCGAGCCATTTTGCCTGATATAGCCATACCTCTATACTGAAAATGGACACTAAGACCAACCAACCAACCAACCAACCAACCAACCAACCAACCAACCAACCAACCAACCAACCAAAATAAACAAACAAACAAACAAACAAACAAACATACATACATACATACATACATACATACATACATACATACATACATACATACATACATACATACATACATACATACATACATACAAACAACAAGGTCTCATTACATTACGCATGACACGCATGATAAGTCAGAGAAGTATTCTGGAGCTGTATTCATGGGAATATTAGATGGCGTCTCGCCGAATATTGTTAAAACAATACAAAAACTTAAAAGAATAGAATCACGTTGTTCTCAGTTTTTGGTTTTTTTTCCGAGATCGAACTAATGGATAAATTAGCCTTGCCATATTTTCTGATGTTCACAGCCTTCCTCGTCTACCAGATGACGGATCGATAGCACTATTGTCTAAACTGTCTGTACCTTTTCGGGGTCTATATTGTTCTGTATTTAACTTTTGAGGTGTCCATGCGGTGTAGAAGAGTAGGAAAGAGGAAAGGGGGTGGGGGTGGAGGGGGGGGAGAGGGCAAACAAACTGACAGTAAACATTTTTTGCCTCATCCTCTCTTCATCCACCTGTCCCCGTTCCGGTAACTAAGATAGAAGCACAATGCGTAATAACTCTTTTCTTCCTAAATATCTTGTCATCATACCCATTTCGGTAGCTTTAACCCTTCAAGGCGTGCACAAACAACAGCCTGCTGCATGCAAACCAAAGAGTCACAATGCACTCCAACGCACCCCATCTGAACACAAGAGCCTTGCGTACCATACTGCTTGCACACCACTCTAGTTGTGCTGCGCCTTGTCGCACCGCAGCGCACTTATCAGACCTTGAAAAAACGGGGGTTAAACAAAAGAGTGCTTTAGTTAATCTCATGCTCCAGTTCAGGATATAGAAGGGCCCCTCCATATCCCCTGAGACCCCAGCTGATTAAGTGGGACAAGACGATTGTGGAGCGAAACCACATATCAGTAGCAATACAGTACCAGTAAATTTACTGAGCTTAAGTAACATCACATTGTATAAGAAAACAATAACAGTAAGATTCTAATAGTAAGAATCTACATCTTTTCGCCATCACTCACATACATTTCTTTTACTCCTCTCTTTCACTTCTCACTACCCCCTCCCGCCGGCCTCCCTCTCTCTCTCTCTCTCTCTCTCTCTCTCTCTCTCTCTCTCCNACTCTCTCTCTCTCTCTCTCTCTCTCTCTCTCTCTCTCTCTCTCTCTGACTGCTCACATGTGATATAGGCCTAGCCCATACTGTCTCTTCCAGGGCTTCCACTTCTGAGGAACGAAATTTCCCTATATTTATCCCTATTTTCGTAAAAAATCCTTGGCCTTTCAAAATTACTGTTCTATTCCTTATAGCTAATTTACATTTATCACACCTCCAACTTTCCAGCCTCATCCTATTCGACAGGGAAAGAAATTGGTTTTCCTCTCAGGGTTAAATGTAGCTCTGTGTAAAGTTTGCACAAAAATAGGTGCACTGAGTATACAAATTAGGGTAGTGGAAACAGGTACCACCAGCTTGCGGTGCCGGGTCCCCTAAATATTAACCTATTTTGGGATAAAAAGTATTAATAATATGCCTGAAACTGAATCATTGTTATCATTTATGCCAAAGTACCAACTTAATTTTAGTCAATGCTAGAGGCCTTTCGAAAACGTCACATTAAAAAAAAACAAAACATCTTTTAAATCAGGCACTAAAACTCCAATACGGCATCCCAACTCTACTCAGTTTGTAATTCTATTCTTGTGCCAGCTGGTAGCAGTGACTGGAATCCTGATACAAAGCTTGTCAATGTTTTTTTTTTCCTCGCACAATTTGAGTATAATTGGTAACAATATCTAATTTACAGTTTAAATAGTGGGGTCTGTGAAACGAGAGAGAAACAAAATTCTTTATACTTATTGTACATTTTAAATTGAGAAACTTTACTTCCTTTTTTTTCGGGGGAAAATTCCTTTTCCTTCTAAATTTCCTTTTCACTGCGAAATTTCCTTAAAAAGAGTACATTTCCTTAAAAGTGGAAGCCCTGGTCTCTTCCCACCCATTTCAAATTACTTTGCCAAATTTGAAAGCAGTGCATAGATTTGTACACCGGAAGACAAACAGACAAATCCAGTCTGTCAGCCACAAATTTTGCGCTTTATTTTGTAGATTACACCCTTTACAGTACCTTTTTTTTTTTTTTACAATATTGGCGATTCTTCTTTACAACTTAATTTCCATCTTTGTAACTTCATATGTGTCACAGACGTCTTGTTTCTAGGGATACAAAACTCCAATGGCATGCCAGAGGAGGCCAGATCTCGAAGGATAGAAAAGCAGAATTTTGACATTTTTTCCAAGGAGTCGGGTTAGAGAGATAGGAACGTTTCGCTCTTCAAACAAAACAACCAAAAAAACTTTTTTTTCCAGTATAGTTTTACTTCCTTAACAAATATTATGGCTGTGATATCCTCTAAAGAAAAGAAGCAACAATATGAAGCATAGAGCATTTGTATATTCTGTTGAGAGAGAGAGAGAGAGAGAGAGGCCGATATGGCGATCTAAGACTACCCCTTCCCGTTTCCTCCGCTCCTTCCCCCCTCCCCCCTCTTCCGATTGCACACTCCCTTCACATTGCCGCCCAGTATTCTCAAATTGCGTACAGATTATCCTGATGGGGGATGAAATCGATTTGAAATTGCCACCGGGATAGCTTGAAGGTGATTATATTATATGGTATCCCCTCTAGGATTTTCAGATTGCCCCTCTGAAAATATTTATATCTTTATGTTTTTTTCATGCATGCATACACAAATTATGGCAATAACAACAAATAATAGTAAAAATAAAAAGAAGACAAACAATAAGGGTGGTAATGAATATCCCTGGAAGAGACATGATCAATGCTGTTTGTATTTATCAGAGTGCGATAATCATGAACCTTTTGTCTGTATGTCAGGCCAGGAGACTGTGTCTGGATACCTGCCAAGGGTGTCATAATTTGTTCTGTTGTGCTTTCAGTAATCTCGCGTTGTTAATAATTTATCTATTTACGACAATCAAGCTAATTTACATTCTGATGAAAACTATTGTAGGCTCGAATGTTTTCTTTTCCTTTCCTCATTTTATTACTTTCTACGCATGCCTGTCTTGCAGGTCACCATAATATCTTAAGGATTTCCTCACATGTTGAGAGAAATCTCTTTTCGTAAGTCGTTGGGAACAAAATCGTGAAATGCAAAGCAAAATTGGTTAAAAATCTGTTTCTCTTCATCTGAACCCTTTCCATGATGTCATATTAGGGCTAATGAGGCCAGCAGTGATAGACATTGTGCGTTTATCAGCAGGTGACATAAGAATAAAAACATGATATCATGCGCTGAACAGCAGAGGACCGGGAGTGAAACACACGATATCGTGCCATGATCAGTGTAAGGGTTGATAGTAAAATTAGTGTTGTTGTTTTTTTTTTCACTAAATTTGCCTCATCATAGTGTGTTGGGAAATATAATGAAAAAAAAATAAATCTCTGGTTGTAGGGGTAATGCACACGATCATACCACGCTGGACCAGTTGGTCTATTTGAAGGCTTTCCTCTGCAAGCCGCAATAGCCGGATCTATCTCCTGCTCCAGTGAGCAGTAGACCGTATAAAAACAACTTGATAAACCCGATACGTTTCCTGGCATTGTCAGTGCACAAGGAATGTTAAGTTACCCGTGAAACGAAATCGATCCGTGCCCGGGAAAACAGCCATTGTGTTTGGAAAGGGGTGTAAATCGTATACATGCTATATTGCTTTTAAAGAAACCAGTGCCTTTCCTGGTATCGGTGGAACAATTTGAATGTTAAGTCACCCATAGAAATGAGTAGAGTTTCTATTGGCGTGAAAAATGATTTAGATAGGAAGCAATACATCTTTGATGAAGCGGAAACATGCATAGATGGCAAAGAAATTAAGCTTTATTCGCAGTGTGAATACATCCTAGCAGACCTTGGCGTTTACTTCCATTCCATGCCTCTATAATTTCTCTGTAAAATATCATATATCCATTATGTATTGCACAGCACATGCTTTTCTAATCGATAGCACCGATAAATTGTAAAAGCAAACCTGCGACCGGAGACGCCTTGTGTGGAAAATGACCTTTGGAATACGAGAAGAGATGGCAAAGGAACATGGGTTGCTGTAAAATTTTCGACAGACTACCCTATGGTGTTAATTTTTTATTCAACACCAAGGTCGTATCTTCCATAATGTATATTGCATGGGACACAAACTTCTGTTCATCAACAAGGCGGGTAAATCTACTTAGATATTCTCAATAAGATACGAAGGTACCCTCTGCAGCTGCTTCTAGATTATCATACTTTGTTCATTACCAGAGCTGCGCCAAGTATTCTCACTTCGCCCCTGTTCAGAACTTGATAGCCCTCATACTCAAATAATGTCCATGAATAAGAGCGACAGAGAAGAACCAGGATGCTTGTACAGTACAGAATGAATAGAACCGAAAGAAAGCGAAGATTTCACCGTGGGAGGGTGGGAGGAGCAGGGGTCAAAGGATACTGCGTAATCAGGCTTTCATTTTGATTATGAGATATACGGGCGTCACTTATCGTCATTACTTATTAGGAGGAATAAAGATAACAGAGGAAATAGAGTGTATGGGAACATGTATGCGTCTTTGTAGTGTATTGTGCTCACATAATATTGTATTGTGAAATGATGACAATTGGCTTATGACCTAATAAAAGCTTTGAACTTGAACTTGAGCAAAACAAGCTAATTGACTTTTTAAGATGCATTCTAAGGCAAACATTTGTGCGATTAAATCGCATGCTTAAATTTGAAAGCACAGCCCACAATCAACAACCGACATGGTTAGAATCTGGTGCTTAGAAAAGAAAGCATGCCATGTTGTCAGGTTGGCCAGTTTATGGCTAAATATGTTTTTTCTCCCTAACACCCATTGTTTCATCTCCCTCCGACTACGATTGCCCAGTCCAAAAGGTCAGCCTTCGCCCTTTTGGATATATGCATCACACATACTTTAATTAACGTTTTGCGTTCACTGCAATGAACACTAATCCTAATGTTTTTGAAGTTTGTAGTGGTACCGCAGTGCGTTAATTAACGTAAGGATTATGCATTATAAGGCCACTGGAGTCTAGTTTTACTAACTTCGGCACCGTATGATTGAAAGGTCAGATATTTTGCTATCTTATTGGGAGGCATTATATGGATGTTTTGAACTCTCTGAAAGTGTCATCTAATCTGCAGAGATACTTTTACACTAATGAACGCTAACTGATACGTGTTAAGACTTTGATAAGTGATGCATTACAAAATAATGAAAAAACTAGTTTTCTCAATGTACGATCAATTATTGAATATCGACCCATCACAATACAAAGTGATTCACTCAAGTGCTGGGATTAACATACATTGCGCAACTAACAGACAAGGAAGTGTGATACCATAGGATGGATAAAAAAGCCTTGTAGAAAAGAAAAGATGTGTTCGGATGAAAGGAAACAAATTCGACAATAACTTTAATTCCATAACCTAAAACAATGAGAATTCAGCATCAGAAACAGTAACAGCAACAGTACTAACAAAAAGTAACTACAACAATTTAAACAACACCAACTATAGCAACAACAACAAAGAATCTCTATATTACTTTGTATTACGAAATCATGCATGGAAATATACAACCACGACATGACGCGCTGAAGAATTCAACAGGCATAAACGTATAGAGTTTCATGAAAGATAAAGAAAAGCACAAGCTTTTATGTCATGAAATCTTTCCGTAGGTGTGACATTGTATAGTGTAGGAACTTGAAATAAACAATATCAACTACTTGTACAAGTATTTGACAGAACCTTTCCATAACACATATTATCTTACCTTATCATATGTAATCTTATATTACAGCAAAATTCCAAGGAACGCTATCAAACATAAATAAAATTATTATATAGCGTCTCCCTAACCTTTTATCAACAAGAAGAATCTGCGCATTTCTTTAAATGTTTTCTGAAAACACAATCACTTGCCGCCAGGAACCGGAAACAAAGACAGCCTTTGAGTGTTTGTTGAAGTGTTTCTTCGCGGAGCTGAAGGAAGTCACGCAGATATTACACCGGGCCAACAGAAGGACAAAATCAATGGTTTCACCTATTGGCTAATACAGTAGCGGTTGATTGATTGACATTTTGACAGTGTTACAGTTGATCGGGGGTCAAGTGTCACATTAGATTTGTGTAAACACTTGTTGCTGGGAACCCAAACGTTGATGACTTCAAGAAATTGGTTATGAGGGAGGAATACGACAAAAGAGAGTAGGGACGTTTGTGTAAATGTTGGGTATTAGGGATCGGATGATTTTATTTTTAAGGGGGAGGGGTGTAGAAAAGGGAATGGAGGAGTTAAAGGCAGCATTCTGTGTGTGTGTGTGTGTGTGTGTGTGTGTGTGTGTGTGTGTGTGTGTGTGTGTGTGTGTGTGTGTGTGTGTGTGTTTGTGTATGTGTGTGTGTTTGTGTGTGAGACTGTCAATAAATGTATGTGTGTGAGTGTGTGTGAGGGAGAGAGAAAGAGAGAGAGAGAGAGAGAGAGAGAGAGAGAGTTTGTGTGTGTGTATATATGTGTGTGTGTGTGTGTATGTGTATGTTTGTGTGTGTGGATGCATATGTATATGTGCGTGTGTGCCTGCATTTGTATGCGTGTTTATATCTGAGTGTCTGGACCGAATAATATATCACCCAGTCAGAGGAAACAAATCTCACGATGTCATCAAGACCCAATTCAAACTGCAAATTAGAAAGCAATCAGATAGGGATTTTTTTTTCTGAGCATTTGATAATGGCAGTCATTTTTAACGACCCTATCTGTCTGTCTGTCTCTCTGCCTGCTTACGTTTGTCGATGTCTCTTCCTGCCTGCCTGCTTGCTCCTGTTTGTCTGTCTGCTTGTCTGTCTGTCTGCTATCCTGCCTGCCAATCGAACTCTTTGCTTGCCTGCCTCCCTGTCTGCCTGCCTGCCTGCCTGTCTGCTTGCCTGCCTGCTGATATGCCTATCTGCTTACTTGCCTGTCTGTCACCAGTGAAAAATACTATCCTCTACTCTTCAGGACAAAATAATGACCTTAAACACCCCGTCTACCCCTCACACTAGTCACACACACACACACACACACACACACACACACACACACACACACACACACACACACCCAGCGTCTATACCGCAGACCTCACAACAACAATAATAATAATGACACCCAGTTCATTCTATCCTAGGCCTAAATATCACAGCGCTCCGAGCCCGACGTAACCCGCACGGCATCACCGGGCTCTAATGGGCCGGTATTATGAGAAGGAAATTATCCCCCTTGCTACTCACCACTCATAACGTAATTTGGCAGTGAATACGGTCTGGGATCTTTCGGGAAGTGAGTCTGGGTCTAGTCTGCTATACAGATCTGCCAACTAAAAGATTACTTCACTACACACCGGGACAAATCTCAAGGCCATGAAAAGTCGAAATGTCAAACTCCACGTCATCGGGTGACAAGCCAGTGTCAAGCCATTTGTCGTATAACAACTCTCATTTACCAAGTAGGGAAACAGATTATTCTGTATTACTGAATTCCAGTGAAACTCAGTTCCGGTTTGACTTGTAGTGTGATTGCGTCATCAAACGGCTTCTTAAAGTAGAATAATATGCCTCAGACAATGATGGGGCAATGTTAAAAGTCATATCAGCTAATCATATTCCTCTGACAATGGAAAGGTGAAAAGAGGAAGTAATGATTGGTAGAGTTATAGCTCGCGATGCCCCGATGACCATACATGCACAAGAACTGTAAGTGGTCTACTGTTATATGGTGCGCTCCACAGTAGCACATTTCATTAAAAATACATAGACAAAGAGCGATCAGATTATATACATAAATAACAATATAGATACCATTGTTACATATTATGAGATACAGAACACAATTAATGATAGTCATCGAGGTGCAGCGTCCTTGTCCTCCCGCTCTAAAGCCAATCACCCATAACTACTGAGTGAGGATCAATAGACAGGTGTTCCAAGGAAACAACGGAAAACTCAACTACCCGAGAGCCGAAGCACAAACGTCAGACTTAACAGTGTTTTGAAATATGAGAGGCCCCTCACCAGCCACAAGGCCATCTTGTCACGGAGGTTATGAATAGGCAGGGTGGATGAACTGCTTTGTGGGTAGTTCTCAAGACCTTATGATTGTGAAGTCTGGGGTTTGTGGTTTCGACTCTTGGGCCGGGCTGAACATGTGTATGTGTTGTCATGAATGAAATATAAAACATTGCATGGCTCTATAAAAACGTTTTCGTTCAAGGCAAATAAAGATGAATAATTTATTTTGTATCTTTCTCTGTTTCATCATGTTCTTCTGTAGTTTAGTCTGTTCTAAAAAAGTTGAAATAATTAGGTAATCTGTTTCTATTGCAAAACATATAAATGGAAGTCTGCAAACAAACAAAAACAGTTTCTGAGATTAACAGGTCAGTGCCTAGATATTAAGTCATATCGAGATTAGCTAGTTTTAACATGGGGAACCTATATAATATGATCTTACAGTGTATTGTGTTCTTGTAATATTGTAATGTGAAATGATGAGTGGTGACCTACAGTCTAATAACAGTTTTGAATTTTACCTTTCTCATGTTTGTTTTCTGTTGTGTGTGGGTTAAGTAAAACGCTTGAGTTATTATTATTATTATTATCATTATCGTTATTATCATTGTTAGTATTATTATT
>JAWQUT010000280.1:169822-188922 GCA_033807755.1 Ellobium chinense
ACACACACACACACACACATACACACACACACACACTTGCACACATACATACACACACACACACGCATACACACACACACATACATACACATTACCCCCCCCCCACACACACACACACACATATACACTGCAGAAAAAACACCGAACAAAAAAATTGACGTGCTCGGCGTATATTGGCTGCTTCGTGGAAATGAGCCTTAGTGTTTTATGGACGTAATTTCGCTGAGTTTTTGCTGGTAACATCAAGTTTTTCATCTCCCTATATAAATTTTCATCTTCCTATATAAATTTCAGCAATGTTATCGCAACCGGATTAAAATTCTGAACAAGATGATACTTTTGCTCAAACTATGAGATAATACCTTTTACGTCAACACTGACCACAGTATGGTAATGCTATGCAAATATGTAGAGCCGTGGCCCTTGTTTCACACTCGATTACGTTATCCTGACCCGATAGGACGTGACGGGCGCTGTCTAATGCTGCTGATCCCGTATGGGAGAGAGATGCTATCTGGTCTTGGCACGTCAGAGGCGACCAGCCCAGCTGGGCAGTTTGTTCCTGATATTCACTAGATAAGATGTTGGCGACGTAATCCTCCTGGGTCGAAGTATAAAGTCGTATGCCATGCGAATGAAGTTTGGAAATATAAAAGCCCTTAGGATTCTGGATGTCCTACACGAATTCTGATATTCAAGGTTTAAAAGTTTCAAGGTTTATTGAAAAATAAATTACACACCACAGTGGGGTATATGGGCAAACGTTTACAGGCGACAAGTCGACAAATAACAAGACGGATTAATTATGAGATAAAAATCAATCGATCAAACAATCAGTCAGTCATTATTACTACTACTTAAGTACTACTCCTACTGCTACTACGACTACTACTACTACTACTACTACTACAACTACTACTACTACTACTACTACTACTACTACTACTGCTACTACTACTACTACCGCTACTGCTACTACTATTACTACTACTACTACTACTACTACTACTACTACAACTACCACTACTACTACTACTACCATTACTACTACTATTACTACTACTACTACTACTGCTACAAGTACTACTACTACTACTGCTATTACAACTACTATTATTACTAATACTGCTGCTACTATACTATTACTACTATTACTACCACTATCTCTCTATCTCTCTATCTCTCTATCTTTCTATCTATCTATCTATCTATCTATCTATCTATCTATCTATCTATCTATCTAATATAATAGTGGTAATAATTATAGTAATAATAATAGTAATAAAATGATGGATGATCTTTGTATGATGAGGATGACACTCATGCTGTTTTTCGCAATTTGGTGGACTGCCATCGGCTTCCTACTACTGTCTACTGGGCCTAGTTTGTCTGGTATGTAACACCAGTTACACGTTAATACGATAACTACAGCTGCTGACCGGCGGTCATTAGGTGAGTTTTGATGGCTAGAAGAACTGTTATATGCGGGTCACTGACGGTGCGCTATACGAGTGGGGACAGATAGGCGTACATACAAACAGACTGACAGACAGACAGGCAGCAGGCAGGGAGGCAGGCAGGCAGACAGACAGACAGACAGACAGACAGACAAACAGACAGACAAACACATGCACTGAGTGAGTGAGTGAGTGAGTGAGTGAGTGAGAGAGAGACGGCGGTACGGAAGGAGGTAGGGAGGGAGTCAGTCAGTTATTGTGTGAAGAGACACGGAGAGACACTATTTAGAACATAAAAAATATGGTCATAAAATAGCCCTCAATGGAGCAGGTCACTGACATTAATTTTTTTTTTTTTTGGTCGACTGATACACGAAAATTGGGAGCCTAGTCTTGTAATGAGACAGGAAGAGGACTGAAATTCGAAAACTAGGATAATGAGGAAAACAACATTCCTCCCTTTTTAAAATCGCCTTCCACACTTTCTCACTCACTAATACAAACACACACACACACACACACACACACACACACACACACACACACACACACACATACACACAGACACATATACACATATACACAAGCATACATATATACGTAAACACACATACATATATGCACACACACACACACACACACACACACATACACATACATACACACACACACACACACACATACACATACATACACACACACACACACACACACATGCATACACACACATACATACACACACACATACACATACACACTGACACACACACAGGGGTTGCCGGCTCGTAGAAATCGTGACAGTCGAGGATGTGCCCTAGTTTGTTGACTGACTATATGGATTCACTAATGGTTAGTGAAGAGCTTAATTCATCACGCTCCTGGATGAGACAAACGCAAATCCTAAAATGGCTAACGAGTGTAGAAAACTGGTCCAATATGACCATTACACCCAAATCCGCTTAATGACAACTTCTCGAGATCAGAAAAAATTGCGATTAAAAGGACTTGCCCTTATCTAGTAACTTTTATAGAGAAATATAACATTTTGTTATGTGGAAAATGTTTGCGATTAAGCAAAAGTTGATTTTATCCGGATTGTGATTAAATTATGGAGTGGCATATCTTCAGGACTGGCCAACAGGTTGTTGAAACACTTCCCAAGAAAAGCGATGAATGATGAAGGTCTTTGACACCTATTGTTTTTTCTTCTTTTGGCCCTATTAACATTTTGCGTTATTCTAAATATACCACTGTGATTTGGGAAAATTTCTTCCATGGAGGTTAAAGTACTTCTTTTGCCCGATCTTTTAACGGGAAGAAAAAGGGGGGTCAACGCCCAAAATTTTTCACAAATGTCTTTTGAAAAAGATCACCTCAAATTCTGATTTGGTCCCCAAATTTTCATTTGGCTGGTTTTGACCGGTGTGCGAATACATAGGTCTACACATTTTATTTTTTTATCTAGAAGGCTCAAATTGTACCTGAAACTTTAGAATTGGATGCTTTATTTAGAACACAGGTCATTTTACACATTTCTACACCCTAACATTGGCTGGCAGGGCCCCAAAAAAGGGGGATTTTATAGATTAGCTTATTAATTGGGTTGTACACTATGAGTGATTTGCCCTTCTAATAGGTGTCACAAACCTGAAAAGATGACAAGGGAAGTAGCCCGACAGTTTTCATGTCAGCGTCAGTCTCTTTAAACTAGATGGCTCATCCACATCATGACAGGTATAGATCAATGCAGCAATTATAAACATTACCAACTAACCAGCGGACACTGACATCTTGCCAAAGGATGCGTGGTGATGTCGACGACATCTGAACTTTTCTTGGCAGGAAAGCACAAATTACAGTAGTCTATAATGCTAGAATGATTTGTGATGGGTCATTGGCGCTGCCGGATTTTTCTAGTAGTAGTAGCTAAACCAGACTGATCAAAGATTCAAGAGTCAAAGTCTTTATTATTAGTTTCTGGGACAATAGCACAACTTCAATACATAATCTATAGTAAATCAAAGAACGTGAAGATGAAGGCAAGGAAGTGAAAGGAAAAAAAAAAGGAGAGAAAGAAAAAATGAATCAAAAACCAATAATTACCATGTCAAGAGCATCCACAGAACATGTCGCGATTATCGTGCGATAACGAGTACGACTCGACATCGATGGAATAAATTATCTTCGCTTCATCTCAAACTGATCTCTCTACTCTTGAATGGACAATCAAGCGGCATAATGAGGTTAAGTGATACTGTACTAAAGCCAGAATTTGTTCTATTTGGACAGACCATGAGAAAAGAATCATGTAATATGCGAAATGCCGCTAATAGTGTGGCGATACCAAATTTGTAAGTATCTCGATACTCAGCTTTCCAGCTCTGGGTATGGAAAGTATCGATTCTAATATCAAGTCTGTAACTTAGTGCCGGGAAGGCATTCCGATATGATCGAAACTTCCGATACCTTCGAAACTTCCGATACTTTCGACTACTGTATTTAGATAATATCAATACTGCTCGTACTTTCGACACTGCCAATACTTTGGATACCTTTAAAAACCAAAAGCATCAAATCTCGTTTCCGAAAATGCATCAATCAGTAAAAGCCAATGTAACAGACCATATCAACTACTCATAATATTCCTCTGACAATGGGAAAATCGAAAGCGGAAATAACGATTGCTGGACGTGTGACTGTCTGACTGTCTGTGCATGTATAATACATGTAACTGAAAAGGGTCATTCTGACAATAGCTGGTCCAAGCTGGATATTCTTTCTACTTCTTTTCCTCCCATTCTGTCCAGTTCACAAACAAACAAATCTCTCTAGGACTATCAAATATGCAATAATTCTTGATAATTGCGGAATTTCTTATAAACGGACAATTATAAAATATCAACAACAAAAAAATTGTTCCAGGAACCAGTGAATAATAATCTCCGGAATGTGGAACTTACAGAACAATGACCAGTGTGGATAAAAATCATGTGTGATAATCCTGGGAATTCCATAAATCACCGTGAAATTATCACGGACAGATCAAATTTTCCAAGAGACTGGAAGATAATATTTGGAGATGACAACGATGATAAATGCTAATGACAGGTTGGACAGTGAAGGTACATTACCCCGTACATTTAATCCTCCTCTGAGACTAGAAAGTGTCCAGGAATTCGTGGCATTAAGGGAAGGATATTCAGGTTACAGAAGCCTACTAATCCGATTTGCCTCTCTGAGCCAATAAATTGTTATCTCTACGGTCAGTTACAGGAAATTCCACAAACTCTACGTCTTTTTTAATAGTTTGCAGCATTCAGTGAGCGTATCAAAATGACATTTACGATTTAGTTCTTTCATTTCTTATCGAGCTACGAACCTACACATCGAAAGACTTATACGAGCTAAGTAGTTTCCTGAACAAGTATTCCGCACAGAAGGCCACAGAAGAAGTAAATGACCCAAACTCCAGGTTTAGCTTATAAAATCAGGAGAGAATGCAAACACATTTACTCTTGAATAGACAATCAAGTGGTATAATGAGGTTTAGTGAAGCTGTACCACAACCAGAATTTGTTCTCTTTTTTGGACAGGCCATGAGGAAAGGATCATATAATATGCGAAATGCTGCTAANGGGGGGGGGGGGGGGGGAGAGGGGGCGATTCCAGATATCTCGATACTCAGCTTCCAAGCTCTGGGTATGGAAAGTATTTACAAACAGGTTCACAAATCTCGGGCCCATTTTGCATTATCTGTCCAAAGGACCATCAATGTACCATCACCGTCCAGCCCGTCATTATTATTTATCGTTGTTGTCAATTCCAAATATTATTTTATACTATCTTCCTAAGGCAAATGATATCGCTCTCTTTGTCATCCAATTAGAAGTCTGTAACCCACAGACGATTGTACGTATAACTGTGTATATTATTGAAGTGAACCACCGTTGTAGAGGAGCCAAGAGAGCAAGAGCTGAGACCGCGCATGAAAGATTTATGGCTATGGTAGTGGAGATGACGTCAGCGTTGTCTCTCAGGAGGAACGGGAGATCGCGATGGACATAGATGAACAACAGATTCGGACCAGCAACATAAGAAAGAATGAGAACGAGAATGAATGAAAGAGAGTAACTGCATCATCTTTGTGTGTGTGTGTGTGTGTGTGTGTGTGTGTGTGTGTGTGTGTGTGNGTGTGTGTGTGTGTGTGTGTGTGTGTGTTGGTTGGCATATTGAACAGGTCAACTCAAAATGATACAGACCAGCCTGACTGCTACTTCAAGGGAAGGTTCTATCTGGTCTGGAATTAACATGAGTGCACTCTTTCTTACATCGAAGTATGCGGATGGAAAATAAATGGATAGGAAGACTGTCTGATGGACTAAAAGAAGTAAACATATCAGCACACGAAAAGGAAATGTCCACCGATAGTAAATCGGAGATGTAGATCTGTAGGAAGTGACCGTGAAATATTTTGTTATCCACATTGTCACAGATTGCTGAAAAAGAACATCTTTGGTTGGCTGACTGACTGGACTTGTTTGTCCGTTATAGAAATTTACACTGCTTAACTTAGGGATCTCAGATTTGACAAGTCATCCGGAAAAGGGAAGGAAGGACCACTGTGACTTCTAGCGTTGGCCTCCACGTGCTCAAGTTTAAAGAGGGCCTTTTGTTCACTGAACAAAGAACTAGAGTTTACCACAGTCATTGCGAGAGGCGAAAGCAAAAACCTAGGGCTAGCCATTTTCATTGGCTGACAAAGATGGGGCAAGCTTGCCAGCTGGATGTCGATTGTATAAAAAAAACTACAGCCCAGAGTTGTCAGTTTGGCATTATGAAGACAAATCATCGAGAAGTTCTTGATTACAATAATTCTGCCATATATGGGGACGTATACTTGCAGGTATATGTGGCATTGCTTTGGTAGTCTCTTTCTCCCTTTCTCACTCCCACCCCCCATCCCCCTCCCCGGTCCTTTCCCGGGCAATGCTGGGACACCTCAGCTAGGAAAACCACAACTCCCTTCTACAGAGAAGCGACTTCAAAAGTGTGTGCCATGAATATGTAAATCATGCAGAAGAAATTGTTTTGTCTAGACGTCTAATTATTGGCTCAGGAACGGGAATTGTGGCTTACGTCACACTAGAATGCACACTCGTCCAAGTCCCAAACTGTCAGTTCCCGTTATATGGCATTGCGTTTGTCTTTCAATTGTCACGGCAAAACTGAATATTATCATGTGCTACGAAAATGGCCTGAGCATTTTTTCACTCGCCTGAAAGAACGCGGTCACTATGTATCTTTACAACTGCAATTTTGGTGGGATCAATTTTGATGGGATCAATTTTGGTGGGATCAATTTTGGTGGGATCAATAATTTTGGACCTTGATCTCATAAACAACTGGTACCCTTATTAAAAAATGGCCTAAATCTGACTTATGCCGTTTTCGTAGCTCAGTGACGGTATGGAGCCTATAACTAGCTAGTGACCCAAATGGGATTCAGTTTGTGTGCTCTCTGCACCTGCCAATCCAGTTTTTGGCTCACACTACTGTGGACAGATTACTTGGAAAGCAAAAGCAGAAGAAGGAAGAAGAAGAAGAAGAAAAAGAAGAAGAAGAAGAAAAAAAAAAGAGGGAGAAACAGAAGAAAAAGATGAAGAAAAAGAAGAAGAAAATGAAGAAGAAGAAGTGTGTTCTTGAGTGTTTTCGTCTAAGGGTTTGCATGTGTATAAATGCATGTGTATGAGCTATGAAGACCTGGCCTCTTTTGGTCCGTGGATGAGGTGAAATGGTGAAATGAAATGAAGAAGCGGAGGAAAAGAGAGGGAAGAAGGGTGAAGGGGGGAGGGGGAAAGGCTCCTCTTCCAGGAGACAAGAATAGTGGGAGAAAACATGACAATATGTTAACTTAATGTAAAGCTTCAATTTTCAAGAGCGGATATCTGATGAACCATTACTGCAGAAGCAGATGTGCGTATAAGATGTTATGATTGTATTGCGCATTGCGAACTAGACTCAGCTGTGAATTTCAAAATTAGTTCATAACGTGAGCTATAATCGTAACGCAGGAAATACAAATTACTTATTTCTTTCTCTACCACAACGGTCGGTAAAAGGTTCCGAATTTGAAAAATAAAAACTTTCTTACAGAAGTTTCATATTATAATTAGGAGAGATTATTATTGTTGCTGACAGACGTGACAGCATTGTCAAATTAGTGTTTAATCTGACATAATAGGCTTTACTCTAAACCTAAAGGAACCAACTTAAAACTTTACAGTAAACAAATGCCACAGTTCCCGATCATAACAGATCACCCGTACTTGCATTTTCAAAATGAGGTCAGCACCTAGAAGTCAAGGATACCGCACGCGTCACTCAGGGACTATCCTAGTGGTCAAATGCAAATCAGAAATAAGGCTTTAAGCTGTGCCAGGGACTTTAAGTGAAGAAACTCATTCAACACCGGTAACCCCGTAGGGAGGTGCAGCATAGGTCTCGTTTGCGTCAGTCAACTCGCGTTAGTGTCGGGCGGTATCATTTTCTAGTATCGTTAGTATCGATAATTCGATACTTTGACTTTTAGATTCAGTATCGGAGCTACAGAGTCTCGAAAGGTATCGAAAGCGTTCGCTATGCCTAGCCCGATACTAAGTATCCCGTTTGAAATAGAACTGATTGTTTCGATACGTTGAGGTCGAAGCCTGAGTATCGCGATGCTTAAAACTTCAGGTATCGGTCTCTACTAACTGGCATCGTCATGGTTGTCATCATCTTCGTGACTGAAGGAGAAATTTGAGGACATTGTCCTCGTCCTTCAGCAACAGACGCATTCTGTCCTCATTTGCGACCCAGTACTGATTATCTTCTCAATGAATTTGCACAAATAATAATAATAATAATAATAATAATACATATAATTTATATACCTCACGACCCTGTAAATACAGGCTCTGAGCGCTTTACATATAGAAGTAAATAAGGTTATATAATATTCAGCTCACACACCCAAGCATACTACACTCTGTACACATGTACTGCAATATAGATGTAAAAACAAAATAATGATTTGGTTTCGCAGACTGTCATGGTCAATCAAGATATTGTTTGAACAAATGTGTTTTAAGAAGTTTCTTGAAAGTACTTAGACTATTTTCTTTACGAGTATTTTGGCAGTAAACAAATGGTCCTGAGGACGTAAAAGCTCTTCTCCTAATTTTGTCATGTTTGCTTTTGGTACATGGAGAAAAGAAGCATTTTCAGATCGTAATGATCTAGTGGGCTTGTGCTCAACTACCAGGCACGATATGTATGCAGGCGAACTACCATTTATGGTCTTATAACAAAAAGTGGCAGCTCAGTTCTGGCTCAGACTGGTAACCAGTAAAGTAATTTTAAGAGAGGCTCACTGGGCTCTCGCTTACGCTTTTTAAAGATCAAACGGGCTGCATTCGTTCGGACTCTCAGTAATTTATTTAGTTTATCCTCTGTGACACCAGCCAGGAGAGAGTTGCAATAAACCAAACGAGACAATACTGATGATATCACTAATCTTGTTGTGGCGTTTTCAGTAAGATGTCTAATTCCACTTATTCTTTTCAGTTCAAAGTAGGCATTTTTAATCAGATTGTTAACATGTGAGTTGTCAAAAATTACTCCGAGGTTCCTTGCTTTTTAGTTCAATATTACCTGATGGTTATCTATAGAAATTGATGCCGTTAAGTGAAAAATTTATTTTACTCATCCAGTTATGATGCATTTATTGGCATTACGACCATATAAAATAACTTGAATACCCTCCGTTTTGCCGTGCCATGACATGCCCGTCAGAGCCAGCATTAGAGTTTTTTCGTACACCAAAACTCGTTACAGGATGTTCTAGACTATTTTGTATTGAAAATATTTAATGCCGAAATATCTATACGACTTATTTTGCGACTTGCAAAATGCTGACGGCTTGCGAATAGCGCTAGATTCGTACGAAGGATTTTCGTAATGACATTGTTCGAATATATAATGCTTTGTTCTTATTTCTCTGCTTTCGCTGCAAACCATGGATTCCTGATGATTTACTTTGGTAAGTTACAATATTTGAATGGATAAGGGTAAACAAATAAATAAAGTCCTGACGCAGGTACTGCAGAACTTACGCATTAACGATGGGATGTGTTACCATCGTAGGAATTAACTCAGCATGTTGAACACCTCTAAGGGTGATACTCAGCACGATGGTAAATTATCACATCATCGTCAATGCGCAAGCTCTCAGTCAACATACTGGGGCGTTGGTTGGGTTAGTTGACCATGTATCGACTACAGAAGGAACACGTACACAATGTCAAGTGCTAGCTTAGATCCAGTGGCAGTACTAACGTCCTCTGGTAGTCACGAACTGTGTCTACCGTCAAGAGGGGAGAGTGCAGAGAAGAAGCAAAGTAATCATCTCGCTCCAATTGAGTTAAGGTTGACAGTTCAGTAAGAGACCGGTCCTTGTCCTGGCGTCTCGTTACCCACAATTCCCTTGTTTATGCGTCATTTCCCGGCCGACCGTTGGCCAATCAAAATTAGAGGGGAGATTGCCGACCCATGTCTCTCGGTCATTAACTCTGTCTCGAGTTTGTGCCTCTACTTCTTTCTTCCCTCCTTTTTTTTTTCTTTGGTCACACATTTTCTCTTTCTGTTCATCCGTATCTTGAATCACAATTTGAATATGACGCAGGGTGGGAAATGGGGTGCTGATACCCCGGGGTTTTTTTTGTTGTTGTTTGTTATTTGTTGTCAGAAATATTACTACTGCGCAACTGGAGGTTGCGGTTTCAAATCCCTCCCGAGGGGAAAATGAATCTACAGAAGGACACTTGGGAATCATGACCAAAGTGTGGCCCAGCCTCTTTAGTGTCAGGAAGTCGAAAGACAGAAAGGCATGTTAGACAGGGGTATCTTCCTCGGAAGATCCTCTGCTGCCTCGCTCTCTGAGTAACAGAGTTCCTTACTTACTGCAACTCCGGAAATGTCCATAGAGGTGCTCCGATCCTCACATCAAAAGCCGTCTCAAAGACCACTTCCTCACTGTGCCTGTTGTTATCTGACAGAGGGCGCCCCTGTTCCTTCCAGCAAATCTGCAGTATCGCTCACTTCCCTTCACCACACTCTTACTCCCTTGAGTGCCTCACTCTCTTGGATAACAAGTTTAACAACGGTATTGGGATAAGCCTAGACTACAGCTATGGTATATGGGCAAGAATACAACATATGACGGGACAGCACATGAATTTTTATGACTACTACTGTAACTTCACACCATTACATATTCACAACGTACTCCTACATTTTACAATTAACAGTAATATGGACCACTCACTTACCCTGAGAATCATTCAATATTTACACTTGTTCTTTTTCCCACTAATTATTACTAAATAACTTTATACCCTTACCATTGCACCGTTGAAAGACTTATTATGGCGACTCAAGACATCGGAAAAAAAAAAATTATTTTCCTTTGTTTATTTCTGTGTTCTGTCAATCTCACTGACATGCTTATAACACATGTCTTTTAAAGAACAATCACCGAAGTTGAACACCATAGAAGAATTTGCTCACTAAATGAACTTAACATGTTATTGTGGAAGCCATTAATTTCGGCAACGGTCACAACGGAAACCCGATTTTAACAGCGGAACTTAACATCTCCGTTCTCCTTTCCTCTTTATTGTTGTTAAAATAGCCTCGTTATGATAGGCCTGGTAGAGCTAAAAAAGAAAATCCCGATGTTACAGCATGAATACCACACCCATCGTGCGAATTTTCGCCTGACTGTTGTGGTTTGACAACTGGTGCTTCTGTGAAACCAAGCTGATTGAATCATTTATTTGTGGCCAGCATTCAATGACTGACACACCGACAGACAATGAGATCCTAGGATCGGATCTGTTGCCTTCGGCAGATCGAGTTTGCCCCTTTTTAACTTTCTCGCAGGGAAATGTTTTGTTTTATGTTATTTGGTTTTGCCAACAGAAAAGAAAAGGCTAATGTAATCTAAAGGAAGTTATTTCCCTTGTCTGAATACCCCGATTCGGAAACAACGGCACACGGTATTAACGGCCAAATTAGGAAAGTCCAGACCACCCCGTTATAACAGAGTTTTACTTTATAATGTTCTTCTCGTTCCTGATCTAAGAAGATTTTGTTTTTGTTGTTTTATACAGCAAAACCTGGATCCATGAGTTTCAACAATTTTTTACCTGGTGAAATGTCGACGCCAGACAGCACTTCGCGATGATGCGATTAATGAATGCATCGACAAACATCTCAAAATGGCAGCCCAAGAAGTTCCGGAACATGCCAAAAGGGCGATTACTCTGCATTTATGACGTAAAAATGTTCCGTGCTCTCTATTCAACTACACGAAAGATCAAGTTTCGATTGAAAGGATACATACATTGGAACCTGAATTCGATCCTAAGGGAGCATGACACTGCCTCCAGTTGACGAGCTTTTCTCTGTTCATAAATAGAATTTGACACTCGGAAGCACTTTAATCTTTTCAGGCTTTCGTGGACACTTTTTTGCATTTTCATTTTTTTTTTGTTATTTGTCTTAAAATAGCTCTAGAACATAAAATCCCACAAGATCAATACTTTGTATATTCTCCAAGTTTCGTCTTAAATACATATTGATACGGACTACTGGTTTTATTCACATGGGCAAACACACAAATAAATAAGCAAACACACAAATAAATAAACAAACACACAAATAAATAAGCCACAAATAAATAAACAAACACACAAATAAATAAGCAAACACACAGATAAGTAAATAAGCAAATACACAAATAAATATGCAAACACAAATAAATAAGCAGCATGTTTTGCTATCTTTGGAGGCATTCGTGGATTGTAAAGATGGACAGGAAGAACTCGTACTGTAGAAACAAAATGGCCCACACTTTTCATCTACATTATAGTTCAGCGATTTATCAAAAGTTTCTCCGAGGTATACATGGGTACTATCCATGGGTACTTTCATGCACCAGATTTTATGTGGTGAAATAGTGCGCTCAAGGCTCAGAGGCTAAAGGCTCAAGGCTCAAATCAAGTTTGCATTAGCCATATTCGATATTAGCTGTTGGTGTACTATAGGGCATCCAAAGGTGGCCAATAACGAATGCCTGGAAGGGTTAATGCAAAGAGTATGTGTGGGAATTTGAAGTACACGGGGCTTGAGGTGGTAAGGTCTTACAGTACTTCAAGTTTAGAACTTATAAGACCACGTGATCTGGGAACAAGATTACCAATATCCAGTTGATCTTTAAGACCACGGATGAAACCAATTTACTTCTCAAGGAAATATGATTTCGTCTTTGTGTAGAAAAAAATAGATGACGCTAACCTGGCGGAAGGTTATCAAGTGTGTCACCACCAAAAGTATCTGCCACCGATCTCGGATAATTTCCGGGAAATCTTGTACCATATAATGCTAGTGGCAAAATTCTGAGAAAAGGGTATCAAATTAATGTGTTTTTTTTCTCCCCGACCAGTCTGTGGTTAACCCCATTTGTCAGAAATCGAACACTCACTCTAAAGGCATGATCCTGTATTCGAATCAAGTCATATCGTTTGATGGCAGATTTAATGTCAAGGCTCAAACCAAATTTAAATTAGATGTATTCGAAATTGGCTGTTGACGTACTCATATCTAGTTAGTATGATGCTCACTTTCCTTGGAGTAGGTTACAATATACGTATTCATGTGCATGATTACGGCGACACAAAGAAAAACAAAACTTAAAAGCCCACAGAGTTAGAAATATAGGGGATCTGTAATGAGTGTTTGTTAGATTCTGAAATGAGTTATATATTTATCGTATTCGCGAGCCTCTGGCCTCTAGTTAGCCTTAACTAATTTTTTAAAAAATGAACTTTCAATCGTGAAAATGACCCCTAAGTGGCCTTCACCCTATTTGAGACACATCAGTCACAACTGAACTGAATGGTCCACACAGCTCCGCAACACACAGGAGATCCAAACAGCTGACAATCATCGATGAAACTTTAGAACACAGAAATACTGTGACATTTCACGTACTTTTAATTCAAATGTTTAACTGAACTGAAACTGAAACGTGAAGAGAACGATGACAAGCGCTAAGAAAGACAGATTGAATATATTTTTTTTTAAAATCTAGATAGAGGGAAACCCCACGGTAGTGAAAATAGTTACCAAAAAAACAACATCACATATTCATACGCCCAGAGATTTCCAAGGCTTCCAATGAAAGTACTCGTAAGCAGGTCAAAAGTCAAATTTATCTAATGTGTGACATACCAAAAAATTGTTACACACTTTTATGTCACCAGAAATAGGCCGTGTTTATATGATAATAGTTTTTTGCTATATGGCCAAGACCCCAGATGCTGAAAGTCTTGTGCCACCAATGTACTCAACGTATAAGTTGTTTACAGTGGGGGGTTTTCCGTTTAGATTTTTCACAATTTTAATTTACATAGACATGGAATAAAAATGTGGTTTTCTTTTGCAGATCATAGGGCCGCACAAATGAAATCCGCTGAAGCCACTGGGACACACTACCTGCAACATTTTTTTTTTGTTTTAACAAATTCAAGACTGAATTTTACCACTTTTAAGGTGTGGTAATTTCTAGGCAATCTGTCCAAAGGACAGATTTTTATACTGTGCTGCTATTGACTCTGATAGTCCATTTGTTTTCACCAATCAGGCAGGCTCCTGTAACCTTTATGATGACGTCAAAATGGTGTTACACGTCCATATTTCACAACATCGTTACAATAAGAATAGAAGCTTGATCCCCAACCGTGTTTAATTCCGGCACTAAAAGCAGAGCTCAGTAACTTAACGTGAGATATGGACTGGATTCGAGTTCTGCACACAGGAGTCGAATATCCCTTACAAATCAATCATAACAATAATCTGCTGACTGGGCCTTGTTTCGGAGACTGATCGCTGGCTCAGAGGGCCTGGGGCAATGACTTCTTGCTCTCTGGACTTCCTGTTTCCTGTGGCTGCTCAGAAAAATCTGATTGGCTGGAAAATTGGAAGTTTATTCTGTGTCACAGGAAGTCACAATAGAGAGGCGTGAGGGATAGTGAATGTGGCTGTTGAGAGGGTGGGGCGGGGCTGGGTAAAGAGGAAATTAACAACCAAGTGTTGAAAATTATGGTAAAATGTGGTAGAGGGAGGAAGGAAGGAAGGAAAGAAGGAAGGAAAGATGGGAAAAGAGGATGGAAAAAGCAAGCAATGCCAATAAATGCGTAAAATCTGAACTCGTTTTGATTTTAAAAGAAAAGAAAAAAATGGACAATAGAAACTATGGAGAATAATGGAATGGAAAATGAAAAATCAGGGTGACGGAAGCAAACAAGCAAGCAAGCATTTCATATGAAAACATAAAACTGAAGAGGGTAACAAAAGGGCTCAAGCCAGACACCGAGGAAAGAGGGGAAGGAGGGGGACGCAAACTTCATCTCATACATCTTTTAAAAGATAGCAAAAAGCATACAATGTAAAACAGCATGAAAAATCAAGCTTGTGGTCTTGTCATTTTCTGAGGGCTAGCTGATCCCACAATAAAAATCTGATTTCAAGATCAAGAAGCCCCCATTAACTTAAGCTTTACACTCTGTCAAGATCAAGAAGCCTCCATTAACTTAAGCTTTACACTCTGTCAAGATCAAGAAGCCTCCATTAACTTAAAGTGGTTCTGAACATTCATGGGTTACCCCATGACTTTTTGATTGAAATAATACGTCTGAATACTTAAAAATGTATTCATAATATTATTTCCTCANCTGAGAAGTCATGCTAATGACCAGCTGAAAGGGTGGAGGCTTAGAAGTACTTGAACATTACCATTTCCTTGCAGGCAAATTCCATAGAATACGACAAGCGCGGACATTGTTTTCGAGGATGGAAAGAAGTTAAGCTGGCTTTGGATAATAAAGCAAGAAGGGATGATATTAGAATTTTTAGAGAGAGGGAGAGAGAGAGAAAGAGGGAGGGAGGGTAAGAGAAAGAAAGAGGAGAGAGAAAGGGAAAGGTAGATGGGGACCATGGAAACAGAGGAATGGAGGGAAATAGCAGGAGAGAGGGTGGAAAGGAAATGGTTGCAGTTAAAAAGGACGACCACTCAGCACGAAAAGTCCTCACTTCTAGAGATGCGAGTGCTTTAGGACGGATACCTGTAAACTAAGCTGAGTTCAAAAGCAAATCAAATTCACATGATCATCAAAATGAAATACTCTGTTGTCAGAGACTCATCTCTTTCAGAAAGACGCTAGATAAGGCTGTAGATTTAATTTAGTGTATTTTTTGTTTTTGTTTACACTGTTTGTGAAAGCATACATAGATTTAATCTTTCTTTACAACAGTGCTGTTTCATAGAACATCCCAGAATATCTGAACTTCAAACAGAAATTTTGCATTTCACAAGTCTGATAGCTACTAATACTAAATTTCAAAGCTTGACAGGATGTTCCTCGTTCTATTTTTCATAAGTCAGTTTGTTTTTCATCTCAAAATTTTAAAAGAATACTGATTTAAAGCTTTCATCATAAAGCAGAAATGAAATATGATACTTTTAAAACTGTCAGACTTAAATGAAATCTTGGTCATACATTTTAGTGTTCTCATCAATACATGTTTGGGACAGGAGGAGGAACCTAAAAATACTGAAGTATTGACATTCCCTTGGCCAACAGCTTAAATAAACACTGAAACTTAAAACTTTAATTATTTTCAGAAATTAATAAATCATCCAGGAATGATTTCAGCACACACAGTGCTCTAGTTAAAAACCTCCATTTATCATTCAAAGAGGCTCATTTTAGCTAAGTTCATTGTGGAGAAAGATGATTTACGATAATTAACCTGGCGATTTCTGTCTACCACAGATTACTTTCGACGCCACAGCAAATGCCACATGCTTTTTCGTTTCTTTGTTTTCTCTTTCCTTTTCCTTCATATCTGGTGTGACATTTAATTTCATGCTGATCTTACATACTGTAGTTTATCTGCTACTCTGACTTAATATTCTCGGGGGAAAAAAAAAACCTCTGAAATAAACACTTCGAAAACTTTATCATACGTCTGCAATCATAATATAACTGACGACTGTCTCAGAAGTGGTTTGCACTGGTTGCTTGCTAGCATGCTTAATTTTCACACGTATTATGTTTCAGTCTTGAAAAAGCTCTTGGACACGTGATATCGACCATTTCTTTTAAATAAATTCAGTAGATATTTCTCAAAAAGTATGTGTTAAATCTAGGTAGCACCATATTTAATTTCAATGGTAAGGGTGTATTATGCACTTTATTTTAAAATGTAAATCAGGCACATTTGTTTTATATGTGAAGTTCTGCAATATCAGGAATCTTCCGTTCAGAACTAGTTCTGTTTTTAAGTTAAAATTCTTATAACAGTTGCTTATAAAACTTACCACCAAGTATTCCTAATGAAAATATACTGCCATAGATTTCTTATGTCTTATAGTTATATAAAATATGTAAAAAAGTAATTAAAAAATGGTTTGAGAAGAATGTAAAGACAAACCAAAATACTCAAACGAAAAAAAAAGTATAATCAGTTCAGTTCAACATCATCCCCTCCCTTTCCCCCCATCAAAAGAAAAATGCAAACATTGTAAACATTGTCAAATTCATAAACTGTCTGTAAAACACCCAATGTCTGGTATAACAATATGTTGACATAATATTCCAACATGAGAACCCGAGTCCATTATTATCACCTTTTTGCAATAGTCCTAATTATTTCTCAAAGTAGGAAGTAATATATTGCCCCGTCTGTCTGACTGTTCGTTTGATGTACAAGAGTGGCTATCGATCCCTATTTTGTAAAATTTGTTACAACTTCAATAATTCAGATAAAGATTTTTTTTTTCTGTTGTAACAATTGAAGTTATGAAATTTTATGGTCTGTACTCTAAGAGGGAAAGTTCGTTTATTTTCTACTTTATTTCGTGATTGAAACATCTATTCATGGCCACCTACCTACAAATCCAGGTCTTTACGTAACTTCTGAGCCCTTTTTGTTTGTTTTCGAACATACGTACGAGCACTTCCCATCTACACATGGATCACTGGATACGTTGATCAGAATCTAGAGCCAGGAACCGCTTTTTTCAAGTAAGAACACACAAACTGATGATCATTTTAGACAAGGTAAAAGATTTTAATCGTTTAGAGAAAACGTATCTCTTCGAATATAGCACGCACTAAGCATTGAATAAGGCCAATTAACTTTAAAGATTAGTATTGTTGAAAGGAAATCATCGAAGCGGATTTAAACACGTTGGAATCCACCAGGGTCAAAATGAAGTCATTATCAGGATTTTGACCTGGAAACAGCGAAAACAAAGACTTTCACGGTCTTAATGAATCCACATACACTTCATAAAGTAAAGAAGATCCGCTTTAGAGTGGCATAACTGTTCTTATCTCCGCCCGAGGAAGTCACAGGTAAACAGCTTCCCGGCTTCCTGTTGATGTTGTCCATTTATTTTATCCATCCATCCATCCATCCATCCATCCATCCATCCATCCATCCATCCATCCATATCCATCCATCCATCCATCCATCCATCCATCATTCCATCCATCATTCCATCCATTCATCATCCATCCATCCATCCATCCATCCATCCATCTCAGTCATCCACCTGCTATATTTTTTCTACCCACTCGCTCCTCCAATCATTCACTGGCTGGCTTACACACTGACTGACTGACTGACTGGCTGGCTGGCTGGCTGGCTGGCTGGCTGGCTGGCTGGCTGGCTGGCTGGCTGGCTCACTGAATGAATGAATAAATGAACTCACTCATTCACTCACTCACTCACTCACTCACTCACTCACTCACTCACTCACTCACTCACTCATTCAATTACTCGCTCAACCACCCACCCACTAACTCACTCATCCACCGAGCTACCCACTCACTAGGTCATTATCTTCTCCTCCTTCCTCACTCAGTAATATCTACAAAGACATACAAAATGGACTCTCAATCTAGAATCGAGCAACTTCGATTGTGTCCGAGTAATCTCGACTGTGCCCCAGATTCACTAATTGTGGACATGGTCATTGAACGAGAAAGTCAGGTAAAAAGGAAGTGAAATTCCGGCCTACTAATATTAACTCCAAGTCTTTTAACAAAACATCAAGTGAATGACCTATACACCTACAGTCTGGTCTGGAACTGACCCAGGATACTAACGATGGCGTGACGGAAGTCTGGGCTGCTGATGTCATTAGATAATATTGGCATAGCGAAGCGTTGAAATGAACGGTTGTTTCAGGTCAAAACTGAGTCACGCAAAAAAAAGGTCAAGAGAAAAATGAAATTAGCAGTAGTTTGGACTTCCGGTCTCGCAATGAGTTCATCTTCGCTGGTTCCCAGGGTAGAGTGTTATGTCAACGTTCCATATAGAGACATTAATAATAAAGTTGTTTGTTTCTTTATGATTTGGCTGAATAGTTCATAGAAAGATAGATCTAAGTCTAAATAGAAAGCAAGTGAGCAATGCTATGCTATGCTATGCTATGCTATGCTATGCTATGCTATGCTATGCTATGCTATG
>JAWQUT010000280.1:208585-223475 GCA_033807755.1 Ellobium chinense
CCCCCCCCTTTCCCCCGCCTCCCCACACACACTCACACAAAAAAAACCCACTGCCCTGGAAAAAAAAACACCTTTCTATCGCAACAGTACGTATCTCTTACGTAACCACCAAATGAATAACAAATGAGGACTGATAGGATCTAAAAATAGCACTGGTGTCACTTTACAGATCTGACAGGAGAGTTCATTGCCCTGCATGATCGGGAGTCAAAAACTAGCACTTCCCCACCACACCTTTTTCCTCACACAATAAAGAAAAACCTACGAAACAAAAAACTAGCAACCGCCGGTTTCGGGGTGTTGCAGTTCGCCATTACCATCTGGAGCAGTATTGCACTTTTACGGAAAAGACTATAATTATGTTCGAGAACAGATCAGATTCACCTTGTGGCCCCTTGTAGACTCATTTCTTTATGTTCATCTGGGTTGTTTTTAAATTAGTCAACCTTAAGAGCCATTGATTTATTTGAAAGAGTGAGGCTAAACGTGGAAGTTTTTTTTTCTTTATCTGTTGTAAAAATTATGATTTCGGCCCACACGGTCTCTTGCAGTAAAACGATAGGGATGAACTTCCCAAGATACACCTATAAATTATCACAGCACCATATCTTCACGAAATGTTTAAACACACCCACAGGGACATGACCTGTGCTAGCAAAGTAATGGAACACCAGACCTGACTACCCCCCCCCCCCCCCCNNACCTCCTCCCCTGTCAACTATGTCAACGCCTTTGCCTTATCTGGTCATGTCTTTCTCCCACGCTCCTTGCTGGCCACCCTGATCTGGATTTATGTTGCCAAAATAAGATACCGCCATTTTCCCTAGACGAAGTCCACATGTAACAATTTTTCATATTTTCCCCTTTGATAACCAGGTCACGTGATCAGGTGGTGATTACATCGTCTCGTGCATTTTCCTTGACCTTTGTCGTTTTGCGCATTTTGTACATTTCTCATGTAAACCAGCGTATCTCAAAGAGGTTTAAATAAGGAAGATACTATATATTTTTGTGGAACCTTGAGGGGAAACGCTTCAAATCTGATACTTGAAACTTATCAGTGCGCATTTCTTAGCTACCATTATTTGGCCTGAGTTGTAGTTGTTTTGAGTGGCAGGGGGTCGCCCTCATACGATGTAAATAATTTTAAGAAAATCGTGAAGGAATACTAATTTTCTTTCATAGAAGTAATCTAATCTGGCTTATAAACGCTCAGATGTATCCACATTTGCCCACAACTTGATAGGAAACTCGCTTACTCGGAGAGCAAGGCAACAGAAGATCTTCATTACGCTCTAAAGGGGCTGGGCCACATTTGGGTCATGACTCCCAAGTGTCCTTCTGATGGTTTTTTTCGTGCCTCGGGANGGGGGGGGGGGGGGGGGGGGAGATTTGATTTTACACTCGGTTGCCACAATAAGTAAAAGTTTAATATCGGATGAACTTATTCACCTTCAGAACCTGATATCTCGGTGTCTTGTCTAGCGAAATAGCCTCAGTTTGCAGGTTGCAAGGCTAATGTTTTGCGCAGCCTACACACCACGTAACCTCAGGGATATGATTATTGGAGGTGGGAGGGAATGAGGGAAAGAGGAGGGTAATATGATGCAACCTTAAGTCAACATTGAGTAAAAGTGTCAAGAATTAGCCACCTCATAGGATAATGTTTGAGAGACTGTCACTTGTGTCTGCGGCGCGCACAGACAAACCCCAAAACACGATCTGCAGGATTGTGGAACCTACGTCAGGCAGAGGTTGGAGATCCCAGCCTTTTGGGGCTTAGCTGAACAGCAAACTACATACATGGGACACGGGACGACTGCCTGTACACCGTCTTATCTGCGAGCCAGGCTGGACTGAACTTTCGGCATGGTCAAACATCCAACGCGAAAGAAGAAGAAGCCAGTGACAGATGTCAAAGCATTACGTGTCAGAATTACATTCAATGCTAACGTAACTGTCTTGGAATATCTGTCGATATTGTTCAAACAATAACAACAACAAACCTTTTTCTTATATAGCTTTGAGCTCGTCGCAGGTCATCGATGGGACAAACAAAGTCTTTATGTAAAACAATGTCCTTCAATAATGGCAGATGTCCTTTGTTCCTGCGTCAGTCTACGCCAAAATGAAAATCAACTTGACAATATTTATTGACCCAGGAAGGAATGTGTTTTATACGATGGCTGCCACTGTTGCACATTTTTAAAAATAATGATAACTTGCTATGATACGATATGCATAAATACGCCTGTATTTATGCTAAATTTTTACCTCTTCCCCCCTACCGCCCACACCGCCTAAAAAAAACCTACCATATTTACTTCCAGTCACAGTAGCGCATTGCTCCTGATTGTTCCCTTCTCCTACCTCCTGCCCCAACCCTCTATCTACTGCAACATCCAACATGAGGATGGAGACTGAGGGAGCGACCGCAGCATTGCAGTGACTTGTTGGAACAGCAGTAAAAAGGGCGGCCATAGTATGAGACTCCCTGAGCATGCTCTAGAAGACTGAGCATAGACACCTCCAAAGTGACTGGATCCAAATCTGAAGTACGAGGTACTCCTGGTCTAACACGGATTTACTGCCCTGTACATGCAGGCGTCAGGAGACATGACAGGGCTGGTGTCCTGGCGGAAGGAGCCATGACTGTTAGCATGTGATGGAAATGGTTACCCTCACATGCTGCGCTATCTGCTAGGTTGCGGGTGGGCGGAGTACACATGGGGTTGTCCAACGTACCAGGATGTCGATCCAGAAACCAAAACAAACCAAACCCCTTTAAGCTCCACAATTAAGACCAGGTATGCACATATTTCTGAGTGGGGTGACTAGAGGGAATTAACTGGCGTACCTAAGAACAGTAACTTCTTAATCGTTCGAACCTACAAACGTTAGACCTCAGAGTAATCCCAGCCACACAGCCACGTTGAACATCTCCTGCTAAAATCAAAGTCTTTCTACAATAGTATCCCCTGTCCTCTTTGGCCCCAAAAGCCCATGCTACAAAGTAAAATGCCACATTCAATGCAAAATAACAGAATGCGGAGTGTGTGGGCAGAACCATGTGCCAGTGACCTGTGAGGATTCCTGGAATTGTTTTTCCGATGAAATGGTGTAGTGCCCCTCATGAATATGCCTGTGTTTTTGGTGCATTACTCGAGTAACTGACAATATCTAGCATGTAAGATATTTCAGTTTTCCACAGCAACAATAATCTGTGGCTCTCACCTTGGTCCTCTATAGCCCAAGGACCTGGTTGAAGTAAGCAGGAGGGGGTGATATAAGATTGCATGTTTTTCTGCTTACATCGACATCTTCTGCCCCCTCCCCCCAGCCCTTTTTTCCCTTTTGGTGTTTCCCCCTTACCAAATCTGCCTCCCATGACAAATGTTCTCATTAGAACAGCGTCTCCCCTTCTCTGTTATGCTATTGTCAAAACTGGGCAAGTACCGCCTCTGATTGAAAGAGCGACATACTATGGATTCAGAGCAAATTTTGACTCATTTCGACCTTTTATTTTCATGTTTGGATCTTCATGGACCGTTATGGTAGAATTGAAGTGGTCATACACATATGACATTTACTGGATACGATCATATTCCATGTTATGAACTAGATGTGAAATTCACATGTAATTCTAGTCAATGACGTGCAATATGATCGTAATACAGGGAAGTGCCAGGCGAATACCTGCTTCTGCCAAAATGGTGCATAAGAGATTCGAATTCGAAAAAAAAAATGGTTTCTATTATCTCCTCTCCTCAGGCTTCTTGATATCCGGGAATATGCCACCTCTCAATCATGGTGACTTTCCTCGACGTAGCCCAGCGTCTGAGCATGGCCTGATGAAATGTCTTGATTTGTTTACAGATCAGGAATGCCACTAACTTTGAGCTTCTCAGTGTTTCAGAAAGACAGGTGTATCATTCAACTGAACACATATACAACCTATATTTTTAGTAATTTACATAACATTAAGATGCTAAGAAATTAGTGATAAGTGCATAATCTAATACAATGTAGATATGACAAAACTAAAAAGCCACCCCCAAAAATAGTTTGCAGGTTTCTATCTAAGCAGTTGCTCAGACTAAGACATAATATAGCCTTCTCAGATTTCTGAAAATTCTCTGAAGAGTTGGCATTCCTGAAAGATCTACCTTTGTTTCCAGTGAAAACCAAGGTTATCCTGAAGAGTTGGAAATTGCTCGGTCAATCGTGCAAAATCAACTTCCTCCCTTCCTCCCTCCCTATATCTATTCGTTCCTCCGCTTTTTCGTCCATCCATCCCTAGCTTTCCAACTCTTTTCTCGCACATGCTGGTCTCGCATTCAACTCAAATACAAATAATTCATCCTTACGAACGTTTGTATTCCTTGGCAACCGCCATGCACCATGTGAAGCCTTTTTCAAAATGGCGGTTAGAAATGTGACCAGTCTTACTCGAACAGCTACCGCCATTTTGTTCAGAGTTGGACGTAATGACGATGGGGTTGCCAGACGGTTGTCAGGAGCCACAAAATTTTCGGAAAGGTCATTTGGTTGCACAATAATTCACCAATACATTGACTGATTAATTCCGGAAATACAAATAAAGGCTGAATGTAAATCCGCACCTTTCCCCCCCCCCCNCCCCCCCCCTAAAATCTCTTGTAAAATTGTGGTTTTTGTGCATACGGTCTTTGTTCGTAAACCAGACGCCAAAGGTGACGTCATTACTTAGGTTTCTTCTTACTTTCTACCCAGAGCAAAAAGCTGACACCATAACAAACGTAATATTACAGTGTCTGGACTGGTGGGATGGTTCATGCGCATTACTCAATAATTAATTACAGTGGAACGACTAGAGTTGTTGATGTTTGATCAGATAGACTCATAGAGGTCGTTAGGTGTTCGTGATAATGATCTGTGGTATCATGAATGTTATGTATATTNTTAGAAATGTGACCAGTCTTACTCGAACATCTACCGCCATTTTGTTCAGAGTTGGACGTGATGACGATGGGGTTGCCAGACGGTTGTCAGGAGCCACAAAATTTTCGGAAAGGTCATTTGGTTGCAAATGATGTACCCAATAATTCACCAATACATTGACTGATTAATTCCGGGAATACAACTAAAGGCTGAATGTAAATCCGCACTCCCCCCCCNCCAAAAAAAAAATTCTCTTGTAAAATTGTGGTGTTTGTGCATACGGACTTTATCCGTGAACCGGACGCCGAAGGTGACGTCATTACTTAGTTTTCTTCTTACTTGTTCCCCAGAGCAAAAAGCTGACACCATAACAAACGTAATATTACAGTGTCTGGACTGGTGGGATGGTTCATGCGCATTACTCAATAATTAATTACAGTGGAACGACTAGAGTTGTTGATGTTTGATCAGATAGACTCATAGAGGTCGTTAGGTGTTCGTGATAATGATCTATGGTATCATGAATGTTATGTATATTCTGAGTTGTGAGGGAAGAGAGAGAGAGAGAGAGAGAGAGAGAGAGCAGAATAATTGAAGGGTCGTGTTTTTCACAACTTCAGTAAGTACACTTTTGGTTGAAAGATGGATTTGTGGTGTATAAAGTTAGAGAGGAGCATTTGTGTATGGATTCATTGAAATGAAAATCAAAATTTGAAATTTGAATTCTTTTAAAACAAATGATGTATTTTTTAAAGTAAATAAAAATGTATATGTGAATTCCAGTTAAAATCATTACATTTTCAAACATTCAGAGTGCACGTGGTTCAACTGATTTTCGGAAAAACGAATATGAATATCCATTCTTTGAAAGGGCTTGCCATACCTAATTAGCCCATTTCTAACAGGAGGCATAAGCCTACTTACTGTCAATAGACAGCAAAGCGTCACGCAGCATTTGAACCCTAAACTCTGATCAAGGAAAGCAAAGCAACTTTTGTTTCAGTAAATTCAAATAACAACTGACGAAGTTTACAATAAGCTTTGAGTAGAGGAATTAATTTTAAAAAAAAAAAAGAAAACTTCTAAGTAGAACAACTAACACCGCCACGCCGCTCGGCATTGATGATAAGGTTCCATGTAAGATTTCATAGATGTAGGTGGCTTTGTAATAAAATACATCGTTACAAGAACTCATATCCTTAGCTTTATTGTAATATGTGATGATGCTTTTAAAGTAAGGGAAAGCCTGCTAGAAATGATAAAGAGTGAAAGCGGAGTAGTGGGAGGGATAGAGGAAAGACTGAGCGAGATTTCGAAGGAAAAAGAGAGCCATCTGCTTTGGGCAGGGTGATGACCATTCCATCTATCTACCCGTTACCTCCAAAAAAGCATCAAGTCGGCCTCTGACCTTATGTCTCATTTCTCCTCTTTTTTTTTTTTTTTGCCCTTTTTTTTCCCTCAGATATTCCATGTTCTTCCTTCTTATTTTGGAGGCATCTTCTCTGACCCTCGAAGCCCTCGGCTTTGCTGGGTTGTGATGGTCCTAGTTACGGCTCTGGCTGTGTGAGGTTTGATGTAGAAGGAAACAGATGCATTGCAGATCAGAATAACCATAACATGGACTCGAGGGAGTCAAACTGACCCGGTAGTACATTGGCTGTTATTTATAATCAATAGTGCTGGGAGATACCTTGATATTTCTGTAATCACTATTCCTGAACACTCGTAGAACTACCCGAGGGCACTAGACAAACCTAGGGCACCAGACATGCCTTGCCAGCCTAAACAGTTTAAGTTTTTGGAGGGTCTGAGGGCAGGGGAAGGTGGTAGAGATAATATAAATGCATCTTGAGTCTCGAAAAGTACTCGTGAACTCTTCTCTCACGACATCTTCTCTCCACTTCAGGATGCATAAAGAAGGAAGAGGAAAAAAGGGAAGGGGAAAGGGGGCGGGGNNGGGGGGGGGAGAACAGATTTCTTCGAATCTGACGTTTAATGGTTACAACAAAATCCTTCATTCAGTTTATTTCCAAATGCACATTAAGTCTAGGGACTGATGCGAAAGAATTACGTTTTCTCAGTCCCCCTTTGTATTTGAATTAAATGCATTTAGATGGAATCCGTTAGCAAGGCTAGGAGAACAAAAGACGTGACGCTTGTGAAGGAGTGAAAATGACATTAAACTTTCGCTGAGGTTGAAAAAAAATTTTAAAAAATGGTACAATCACGGAATAGGACCGATCTTGTAGCTAAACCAATGACTAAATGAACTGTATTAATGCAAGAGCGGTCCTGTCCCAGGAGATAGCCAAAAAAAATAACGACGTCGTGAGCAGAAACCTACAAGACGGAAGTGCTGTAGATTTATTTCGTTTCATTATGTCCTTATGTATGATTTTATGACGTAGTCCACGGTGATCCCTATAAAAAAAACCAAATCAATCCATTTACGAAACAAAAGAAAAAAACTAACTATTCTCGATCAAGATTTTGGTTTACTCATCATTTATTTATCTTTTAATGACTTCAATAAAACATTGCGCCCCTTGTCACAAATGCTCGTTATGTGAATACAAAATTTGTTTTAAAAAGTATTGTTGGCTGCTAAATTTATTGGGTTTTTTTTCCCCAATTGCCACCATTGTGAATTGAGTGAAAAAGAGGTAGACTATGTCGGAATCCGAAGGTTCTGATAGGTTACGGTAAGCCCATGAGTCAGCCAAGACGCGTGTATCTATACCTACTCTCGCTTCTCGCTATCATCTTTTCCTTGTTAATTTGTTTTGCGAAATGCGCATTGTCTTTATCAAGAATAATAAAATAATGAAAGAACCAATATACTCATATCAACATCACGGAGAGTCGTTTGTGAACAATAGGATATATCATTTCAACCACACGAATATATTGCTATGACGATACATACCACATGAGGTGGATATTAAATGGGAGAATAGATGTGCTCTGCATTTTTTTTTTCCTTTGGAAAAATGGATAGATGGTGATGGGAAAAAAGGATGGAGTTTGAAAGATTTCTTTGCAGTCAATCAAATTTCCATCTACATTTATGGTGATCGAAAAGGTAATCAGCTATTCTACACGAAACCTGTCACTAAGTACTCAAAGCAATGGATTACTTTTATCTGACCATTCCCAGCACTAATAAACAGTCAGTGGAATTAAGAGGGATAGCAAATGACCGCTTCTCTGATATAACGGCAGACCCAGTAACGTCATCACTCCATTAAAAGAGTGTACGTGTTCTGGCAGTTATGCTTTTGTTGATTTTGATGACTTTACATGCCAGTGTTATTCTGCTTTCTGTTTCGAACGTCACAGTAGGCCTATTATATAGGTTAAACTTCCATACTCTCCAGCATACCAGCAGGAGTACAAACGCACTGCGGACTGATGACGTCTTCTGGCCGACATTACATCAGAGGAGTAAGGAAGTAGATCAGAAGACTTTTAAGAGTCGATCTGGATGGACTCGTTATGTTATGTATTGCAGTATTATGAGAGCTGAATACACTAATGGTGTTGTAATCTAAATCAGATCTCCTTAGTTTCGCGTCCTGCCGATTTCTAGGTAATTTCTATGTTATTTCGAGTTTATGAGGTGTTTGAGTTGTTGAAGGGGTGAGAACTAGCTTTTGATTGCTGATGTTGTTGTTGTTGTTGTTGTTGTTGTTGTTGTTGTTGCTATTGGTATTGTTGTTCTTCTTCTTGTTGTTCTTGTCCTTGTTATTTTTGTTGTTGGTAGTGTTGTTGTTGTTGTTGTTGTTGTTGTTGTTGTTGTTGTTGTTGTTTTTGTTGTTGTTGTTATTGATTTTTATTGTTGTTCTTGTTCTTCTTATATTTGTTGTTGTTGTTGTTCCCTATCTTCTTTTTCTTCTTCTTCTTCTTCTTCTTCTTCTTCTTCTTCTTCTTCTTCTTCTTCCTCTTCTTCTTCTTCTTCTTTTCCTTTGTCTTCTTGCTGTTGCAGATGCAAAACTGCTATAAGGCCAGTCAAGAGTAGCTAAGAAAATAGCTGAGACTGTGAGAATGTTGCAAAACGCCATACATAAAAAATAAATATACTTTGTATTAATTAGTTCTTACGTGTGCTCTATAAGTATTGGATTTGAGTGCTAGATAGAGTGGATCGATTTGTTGATTAATTGATTGATCAGTGGAATGACTAATTGACGGATTGAGTAACGAGCTTGTTGGTTGATTGATTTCTTGATTTATTGATTGATGGAGTTTTGTTTGACGTTTGCTCTGCCTCGTCATTTATCACTTGTACAAGTGTTTGGGCTTTTTACAATATACCTTGTGAACCACGTGACGTTCTAAATATAATAATCTCGATGCGATGACGCTAACTCTAGACTGCATGCATTCCTGCAGTGTGCAAAAAAAATGCATCTCTCTATTGGAGGAAAAGGTTCAAGAAAAGGGGCAGGCAGAAGTTGCCAAGGGGCAAAGGGAGGCAAGCATCATGACCTCTTATGCCCCGAAGATCGATCTCACGCAATGACGTCACAAGCCGGCGCCTCCACGACGATGTAATTAATCTTGCATTGTTCGAGGGCTGAGGTCAAAATAGCATTCGGTCGGAGGTCTAGTGTTGGAATGAACAGTTCACTGATGTCAACACGAGCTGGACAAGATAATAATATAAGCAGGTAAAGGAAAATAGACAAAGGACTGATTACACGTATGAAACTTAAAAAGAGGATTGGTAAGAGCAAATACCAAGTATTACTGAGCTTCCGCCGGTAATGAGAAAGGAGGGAGAGGGAGAGGAAGAGGAAGAAAGAGAGACAGAGAGAGAAAAAAAAGAACAAAATAGAAGGACAAAGAGATGGAGACAGCAAATATAAATGCCAGGTTAAGCATCCCTGGATATCCACCGGAAGTTAGACGCATACAAAGTAATACATTTTCTAACTTTTCGATGCTTTCAATCATATGGAGGCAAAAAATCTGACCGCTCTTCGACTATTCACCAATGTTATTGACACACATGGGCATAATCATTTTTAAATGATGGTAACTGTTTAATGCATTCTTATAGAAGAAACAGCAAACTTACATGGGCCCCTACTACTCTTCTACTTTTACAGTATTGCTCACGCCCCTGCGATCTGCAGGAACTCAGGTATTCATATATGAGGCTCATTGATACTTCAGTACAAAATCTGTTCTAATATAATGTCCTAATTATGGAGACATAATGCGCAGACTGAGCCCTGGATTTGTAAACCAAAATATTGTCTTGATTTTGATAGCATACATCTGAAGTGGAGCATTCACTTTGGTATGTGCCTTTTCTGCGGAACATTGACATGTTGTTAGGGAAACTGATTGGCTTGTTTAAGCCTTAGGATAAATTGGCTGGTAGCTTGAAATCGAAATCAAAGGCCTAAATTTTCTATAAGCTCAGTGAATGCTGCTTACTGTTCAAGGAAAGTTATTGATTGTGAACATTTTTATAAGTGACCGAAAGGGGAGGGGAACTAATTTACTGACTCAAAGAGGGAAATGCAAATAGATTTTCCGAGCATCTAACCGGGATTCTGCGCTTATTATGTCCCAAGGCCTCTCTCTCTCCCCACAGCAACAATACAAATGCCATGAGTATCATTACAGTAAGCAGTTCTTGTACAGAAAAGCGATTAGGATAGATGTCAGCAGCTGATGCTTCTAAGGAAGGTTTTTCTTTACCTTGTTACTTCGTATTATATCGTAGTTGATGGGCTCAAGATGGCGGAATAGATTTGATCGACAGTGACACACAGTCTGTATTTATATATGGAAACAAAAAGCCCTTTTGAGTACGATGTCGTAAGGAGACCTGCTGGTATCGGATAATCTGTTCATACCTCAACAGGAATGTGAAACCAAACTGATATTGTCTGGAAAATTATGCCACTAGGGGTTTTGCCACATTACTATGATGATCACTTTTGAAAGGATCAGTATTGAGAGGAAAGACCGCAAAAATCTAACACTAGAAAATTTGCGGTCCATACCGAGGATCGAACCCTGACCCTCTCAGCTTGCAAGTCGAACGTACTATTGCCGCACCACAGATACGCTACCTTCACAGTAATTTTAAATCTTAAATACCGACTGTCTGAGCATTGTCCTCTAAATCTCACTATAAACCTAAATCCTAAATTTCACCCGTGATCCTTGCAGATTTCCGAACTGCTTTACACTAATGCAGTGTGAGGACACAATGGTTAGTAAAAGACAAAATTACATATCTAGTGAAAGTATCCTGACATAGTTTTGATCATTGCCATTATCATTTTGTAAATGCCGTGTCGTTTCATTCACATTTATTCACATTCAAATCTATCCGTGTACGAAAAGGGTACCTGATCGTAGATCACTCTCATTTATTATGCAGGCACCGTCATCCGGACATCCCAAGCTATAATTCCGGAAGTCATCAAATCCGCTTTCCACGTTTTTCATTGTCAGGGGAATAGGATTGGCTGATAATATAATTTGTGACTTCGGCTTTTATTGGCTGATACATCTTTTACATTCGAAAACGAGATTTTATGACGCGATCTCACCACTACTTTGGTTAAATCTGAAGCGAACATCATTGAGGCTGACGTATCAATAATGATCAATGGGCAGATTAAATTATGAAAGGAATGCAATAAGTGCTGAGCGTTCCTTAGCCAGTAGAGGAGCTGAAACAGTCATTGCTAATTTAGGTAAGAATAATCTGAAGTAGTGTGAATGGACGTTTTGTAATGAACATACTTATGAATCATATTAATATCATTCGAACAGCATCTTTCATACCAATATAAAGCACACAAAAATCCATTAAACTTTAAGGAGCGATGGCCAAATCCTCATAAGTAAACTCCAAGGTACTTCCATTCACAAAGACTCACACTCTATCATTAATACACATTTTCTTTAAAGGAGATCTAGATCTAGTCTAAGCCTGTTTGGTGAGAAAATTCGGCTGTAGACTACATTTGTCTGAAAACTTCAGTCTTAAGCCTTTTTCTTGAAGGTATTGATGTATGGCATTGTCTTTTCTCGGTCTCCTAAGAGGATCACTTGGCACCAGCTAAAAGACACAGCGACAGATGGGAGTTGCACAAAAAAAATTAATTAAATTTTAATACCTCTAAAATAGAATGTAATCCTGTCAGCTGCACGACTCGTCAACCACCTCGCAATCCCAATGGCTAGAGTTGTGTGTGTGTGTGTGTGGTTTGTTCTTTTTTTCTTAATGTGTGTGGGTGTATGGAAAACAGCAACGAACATTAACAAAAAAAAATCAGACCGACGTCGGGCCAATAGGAGGTATATAAGGGAATATATTTTTTCTCTACAGAGGTTCTTTTCTATTGCCAGCCACTAGCCCCCTTCTTTACTTCAAAATTTCGACAAGACCGGTTCGACTTATGTGACTTTAAATGTTGATCAATGATTTGTGAGTGATACATTTATTAAAGAAAAGAATTTTGTTTAAAATTCATAGCAGCACTGCTTTGTAGCCAATCATTCTTTGGATTTTATAACTTGATCAGTTCTTTTGCACAGGAAAACCTCCACGAACTTTGCTCAAAATTGGTTCACAGTTTTTGGAGTTCCGAGGAAAAAAACAGGGGAGGGGGTCAAACATAATTTGGAGCACAAAAAGATGGGAGTGGGTGTNGGGGGGGGGGGGAGGGAGAGAGAATCCATCTGTAGTATTACAGTTGAATCTGCGGAATGGAGAGGGGAGGGGGAAGGGTAGGAGTCCAAATATAACCTCTAACCGACATTATCCTGGCAGAACACCCACGTAATGTTTTTGGTGGACGTGTGCTGGAAAATCTCCAGCCACTCAGTCTGCAACGTTCCTCTTTCAGTTTTATTTAGCATGCTCCGCGAGTCTATGATTATTATAAGGGGCCATTCATTCTCTGTTACGCTGCATCCGGGCATCTTTCATCCAGGCACCGCAAGCCACAACTGCGGCAATTAGTACTTCCGTTCTCTGTGTTTCCATTGTCAGAGGAATATGACTGGCTAATACAGTCCGTTATATTAAATTTTATTGGCTGATGTATTTTTTAACTTTCAGAAGAGAGATTTGATTCTTGGGCATGGCAAAGCCACAATTTCGGCAATCAGAGCTTCCTCTTACCGTGTTTCCATTGTCAGAGGAATACGATTGATCCTTTTAGTCTGTTATATTAACTTGTTTTGGTTGAAGCAGTTATTTGATGCTTGGGCATGGCAAGCCACAACTTCGGCAATCAGTACTTCCTCTTTATGTGTTTTCATTGTCAGAGGAATGTGACTGGCTAATACAGTCTGTTATATTAACTTTTATTGGCCGATGTATTTTTTTTTTTTATACTTTCAGAAGAGAGATTTGATAACAGTCAGACTTCTATTTAATATACACTTTGCCTAAACTGAAAGTGAGCATTGTTGCTGACGAAGTGTGAACGGTCTATAGGTAAATACGACACTGTAGGTGAGGCCAAAAATGTAGAGGATATACTTTTATTTCGTCTATGTTGGTATATAAGTCATTTTTCTAAATTTGCAGAGATGGCATTTGCAGAGAAAAGAAGATGCGTTGGCATACTGTTATTATGTAATCATGAAGAATCGAGTTTCTCATAAAATGTTTAGGATCTTTAAGTTTCTCAGCTACTCTATAAATTCCTTTCATGTCACTGGAGAGTGATAAATAGTCTAATTTAATGAACTATAGCTTGTGGCCTGGCAACCTATGAGCCCAGCAATCCGCAAGGGGCCTAACAAGATTTCAGATTTTGTTTTTTCATTTTGCTTTTAAAATATTCATTGAGAAAGGGAAGGAAGATAAGAAAGTCATTGCCGGTCGGCAGCGGTGCAGCGCTCTGGTCACCCTCCTTCCCCAAGCTTTAAAGCCAGGCACTCATTTACAACTGAGTCGAATGGGGAAAGGGGTTTTGGGTGTCTTTCCCAAGGATACTACACCGTATTCCGCCTGGCCTAGGAGTCGAGCATACAAACGTTTGACTCAGAAACCTTACGCACCGATACCGATACCGCAAAAAAGAATTCTGTATCGAGCATTCGGTATCGATATCTGTCCGCCCAGCATTATAACGTAGGGGCCTCACTAAGCCTAAACCCGGCCGCCGTTCACATAGACGTTTTGCCCCTGACAAGGAAATAGAACATCGATTGAATCACAGACTGTTGCAATTTTTTCTCATTTCCGCAGGCGATGAATGGAGAATATGCATCATAAAGACTTCCCTGATGGCAGCTTACACTATTATTGCTCTATCAACATTTTTATGTCTGTTTGGGAAGGACTGAATCACGCTATCATCAAGAGGGTAAAATTATGCCGGAAATCGAAAGGTCTAAATCATTATATTAATAGAATCAATGTCATTTTTTTTCTCTGTGCATTCTGCTTTCAGCATTTTCCTGACGTCTAGTGGAAGTTAGGTTTGACTGGGGCGGGTAAAAAAGCTGCTTTGATATTGCGGTTGTGGTTTGTGGTTGTGGAAGTTATTGTTGTTGTTGTTATTGTTATGGTTTCTTTTGATTGTGACCTGATGACAAGCCTATTGAAGGATGAAAAAGGCAAAGTAAGAGAAGGTACGTGGGTTTGTGTGTGGGCAAATGATAATATGGTAGGCGAAAATGTTGTTTTATGTAAAGAAGATGCCCCCACCACCCTCAAAATAAAAATAAAAGCGGTACCCAACAGTTCATCTTTGGGTTTATGAAAGTTTTGGTGATCATACGTGGTTAGGGAGTGTGTGTGTGTGTGTGTGTGTGTGTGTGTGTGTGTGTGTGTGTGTGTGTGTGTGTGTGTGTGTGTGTGTGTGTGTGTGCTGTCTCTTATACACATCTGATAGATAGATAGATAGATAGATAGATAGATAGATAGATAGATAGATAGATAGATAGATAGATAGATAGATAGATAGATAGATAGATAGAT
>JAWQUT010000280.1:224382-237979 GCA_033807755.1 Ellobium chinense
CCCTCTCCCCCACGCATCGCCTCCCAAGAAAAAAAAAATCACAAACAAATAAACAAACTTCAGCTGGCGGTCTCCTGTCCATTTCAATTAGATCTTCTGGGATCAGGAAGTTATATCGCTGTAGAGAACTTTGAAAAAAGGCAATGCTGCATCTTCTGACACCCCACCCCAAGGCCTGAAGCGCCTCTCAAGTCTGTCATCATTCTAACTCTGGGCTAACGAACAAACAAACAAACGAGCTTGCAAATGAACGCAGAAATAAACAGGCAAACTAAAATATTATAAACAAAACGATCTGAAAGCCAAACAAAAAAAAAATAGTAATGCTCAGCTCATCATGCTTGGATGTTCCATTCTATTGATCTGCATCGCAGTCATTAGCCAACTTGATATCTGGTCGTATCGCCCTTCTCATTTATTGCAGCTTCCGACGGACGCCCTGTCGCTGTTGGGTGTCGTAATGAGCATGCCCCAATAATTTGTGCTTGTCATCATTAGCGTCGATGTGTCGCAAGTTTTTTTTTGCAAAAAGTCAGACATTTGAAATGGCTGTTTTTCATATGTGCACGTCATCATTAGCTTCAGTGTTTCAATATGAGTTGTAAAAAGTCGGACATTTGAAATCTCGGTTTTATATTTGTACTTGTCATCATTAATTTCAGTGCTTCAGTATGAGATTTAAAAAGTCAGACAAATGAAAAGGCGGTTGTACACAGAGTGATGATATGAAGAGGAAGACTCAGAGATCTGGGTGACAGTTGGTGTGAACGATGTTGGGGTGACGGGAGGCGGGATCTTTAAGAAGTGAAAAGCGAAAGAAGGAGAAAATGAAGATCATTATGAGATGGAAAATTGCTAAACAAAAAATAGAAGAGACGTTCAAGGTCATAGCTGCACTTCCTTATACAGATCTCCCATGATGATTATTTATGTGAGTTTTCTTGTTTTTTGGATTGGGGGAAGAGGTTGAGGTGGGGGAGGTAGGGGAGGTATTCTCCCCCCCCTCCTCCCCCACCACTCCCACCTCAACCCCTTCCCCCAATCCAAAGAGAGGGAGAGAGAGAGTTAATATCCAAAGAGAGAGAGAGAGAGTGAATATCTTGGATAAAAATGGACCGAGCCATGAAATATGGGAAAAGTGATCTGCACCATAAAATGTCTTGAAAAAAGAGCGTACGCCATGGCAAATACCATGAAATACCGTGGAAAAACTGGTCCACAATGGGAAATATCCTGAAAGAAAACCTTGTCAAAAATGGGAAATATCCTGAAAAAAAAAAACTGGTCAAAAATGGGAAATATCCTTTTTAAAAAAATGGCCTACAATGGGAAATATCCTGGAAAAACTGTCCTACAATGGAAAAAACTGGGTTTTACAATATGTTAGGTCTGCCAAGTACCAAATTTTGACCCCTTAACGAACTAGCCATTATGTCAATGTACGACCCAAAACATGATGATCCAGTGTAGAGCTGTCTTGTACTTCTACAGTTCCCGCTTTAAGAAAGAGTGAGAGAGGGGTAGGGGGTCTATGGGGAAGAGATAAAGTCTGAAGCAAGAGAACGGAATGAAGATATAAGAACAGAACAAGAGAGTCGGGCTGAGGGAGGAGGAGAAGGGCTAAGCAATGGTTTTGCAGAAAGGCCCATGACGGGATGATTACGATTCTGATCCAATAACATGCCAGGGAAACGGAGAAGACAGATAAACTTCACCAGTACAACAGAGAATATGGGCAAAGAAAAAAAGAAATCTATCCAGAAGATATGAGATTAAACCCGAAAGTCCATAAATTACGTGTCCAGTGAGGTCAAGCTAACCCAAAATCACATTATTGGCAATAATCCCTATCACCCGCTGTCTCATGGCCACTGACAGACGCCATGACAGTGACTTATGCACAGTACAATGTGTTATAGCGGGAAACATCAAATGCAAACAAAAACAACTAGGAAGAAGAGAAGAACAGAAAAGTCAGGAAGTAAAGAAGAATGCATGACGTAGGCAATAAAATGGCTTACCGAAATCACCACGGTCATTCCGCAATATAATCATCCCTCTCAGGTTAAAGGGCAGTTGATGGCAATGACCGGTAATGTAACTTGAGAACAGAACCCAAATTTTGGTGTTTCTCAAACGAAAACAATCTATCTTGAGTATATATGGCCACGCCGTTAGCACCACTTCACTTTGAAATTGTTCTCTTGAATACCTCGCTTTCGCTCCACAAGCCTTTCTGTTTGGAAACTAAGGTGCAACTGGTTCGATGTAAGTGCAACCATCGCTTAACACAACGTTTTTATTCAAATTACAATTTGATCAACTTGAATGAAAGCTTTTGTTTAGGCCTTACAAAATAATTAAGCTACTAAAACTAAATAATCTGATTCACTTGTAAAGTGTCATCAATTGTACTTATGTATTGAATACTTTATTGTACTTTTTGTACTTAAGCTTACTAATAAACTTGTTGAACTTGTTGATAAATTTGTTAAATTCACCTTAAAAGCGCAACTCCTTTTATTCGCAACAACTTCTCATGATCCTGAGACTTTGCTATTAAGCGGAACCGACCGTATATTAATGTGTGTCCTGATAGTTAATGCCCTTTCCTGGCCACGTCAGTGACACTGAAAATGTTCAGAACTGGCGTGAGAAAATATACGCACGGCCGTCACCTATTAACCCGGTGCGAAAAGCGAATCCATTTAGGGTGCGAAAGGGTTAAAAAATTGTGTCTGTGTTCGTGAAATTACGGGTGTAAAACGCTGACGGGATGGAGAATGTCGGTCGAGTTTTAGCATTTCCTGTCTGGGGTTTAATGTGGTATTAGGGGTTAAGAGGGTGAGTTTACATAATGGACGAATGGAGGGAGGGATGGATGGATGGATGGATGGATGGATGGATGGATGGATGGATGGATGGATGGATGGGTGAGCGAGTGAATAAGCGAGTGATGGATGGATAGATGAATAGATGGATGGATGATGTATGTACATGTGTGAGTGAGTGAGTGAGTGAGTGAGTGAGTGAGTGAGTGAGTGAGTGAGTGAGTGAAGTGAGTGAGTGAGTGAGTGAGTGAGTGAGTGAGTGAGTGAGTGAGTGAGTGAGTGTGCCCGAGCGGGCCAGCCTGTTAACCAGCAGCCAGCCAGCCAGTCAGCAATATGGAGCTCCATTAACCTCAGCCTTGTGATAATGAAATGAGCTAAAGGAATCCCCCTCCTTCAACCCTTCCCCTCACATCCACCTTTCATTTATCTGAGTATGAGAGGATGGCAGCGTCGGTCCTGGAGTCAATGCACATTACAGTATATACCATACTGGTTGAAATTATTACTGCACATGTTGTGTTCCCAACGTGTGAATACGCTATTATCCTGGCCCATGTTCCCTGTTCCCCACCCTCGCCAGCTGGAGTAGATTGTAATAAGTAATGCATATACAGGCCCGAGGACGTGTTAACATACATAAAACTGTAAAACAATATTAAAGTAGGTGTGAAAGTATAAGCTGCTGTTTTAGCCCGACATATGTTCTGTCATGCACATTTACAATAGTATATTGCATATAGGAAAATCAAGGTGGAAACATGAGGAGATCCATAATAATTATGAAAAAGGAAAAGTAATATTGTGCATGTCGTGAATAGACCTGAAGTATCTATAAATGAGTAGTAGGAACAAGAGGTTATTGTCGTTTGCAGCATGACGATACTCTCCACTTTGTAAGTGACTAGTGTTTGAATTCACTAAGCTAGCAGTGTCACACGGGAAGCCATTTTATCAGAAAATTTATCAAATAGGGAGATAATTATGGGAATCCAGTATCTGATCATTCAAGTCCTGCCAGGAAAAAAAACTGCATTTTCTTGGACACCAATGCCACCTCTCACTATCTCTCGTTCCTTCCCTCTCTCCATTTGCCTCCTCCTTCGAACTTTTCATTACCATCACCATATACACACCGCATGGTTAATTTTCTCAAATTGACTTAATACATGCATTAAGTGCAAAAGTGCACTTTACTGATCTGTCAAAAATGAATGTTTATTTTTTATTACTGACAACTGAAAACAAAAATCTGCCCTTTTCACTCCAACCACGGATTATCACATGATATACAAATTATACTGTTAATTCAGCATTGTATACTTAATACATGCATTAAGTCCGCTTATGTAAGTAGAGTATGTTTAGTACTTGCATTGCTGACCATTGAAAATGAAGCTGCAAATTTTATCAAACGGAATAATATCCATCTTTTATTTATGTTTAATTAACTAACTAATTTCTTTACTGAATTGTTAAGGCAAGAAATCCACTTGACGATGCAACTTATCGACTGAATTTCTATATATACCTGATCACTGGATTTTCTTGTCTTTGGCTAAATCATGGAAGTAAGACTCTCTTAGCATGTAGTTCCTCTTTATGTGATTCTTCGTATACTCTCTAAAGTGCCTGTTTGTGTAGGGAGAGAGAGAGAGAGAGAGAGAGAGAGAGAGAGAGAGAGAGAGAGAGAGAGAGAGAGAGAGAGAGAGAGAGNAGAGAGAGAGAGAGAGAGAGAGAAAGAGAGAGAGAGAGAGTGGAAACAGCTCTCTCCGTGGCGGAAAAAAAATAGGGCATATTACGGCTGGGTGATCGACTGATTAGACAACCCAGTAAGATTATTCTCCCAGATTTCTCATGGCAATATCGCCTGCGGTGAACTCTGCTCTTTTTCTTTCATTTTGTTTTTTTCCTTCTCTTGCCCTACATAAATGGCTTTCTATCCAATGGCCTTATGCATAATCCTTACTTTAGTTAACGCACTGCGGTAACCACGGGAAACTCCCAAAACATTAGTAGTGTTCACTGTGGTTTATGCAATATGTTAACTAACATATGGTTATGCATACGGCCACAGCTCAGCTTGCATTGTAAGCGAGTAAGGCATTGCGGCACCCAACTGAGTAATTATTATTATTAACCAGCATGGACACGCATTCTATGAATGGGACACTAGGGGACCAGTATAATATTTTGTCTGCGTCATGGGGATCCTTACATTATCACTGTGGTCGAGTAGCAGTATAACGAACCAATATACACATCTTGTCAGTGACTGAGAGACTATTGTAAAACCACATTTTCGGAGTTGCCCGTAGAAATGGTGTTCGACGGCTTTATACTAATGCCGTCATCAATGAAAGGAAAGCAGAAATCGAAATTTTAATTCCATCAGTAATAAGGGCAAAACGGCCCAAACTTACCCATACATTAGTTACGGAATCTTACACCCTTCGGTGAGCAGACATTGATGCTAAATCTCCTCTATCAAATTTCATGCAAATTGATGGTTCCGACCAAATTTTACGTAGAGCGGTTTCGGAGTTCATCGTGGTCGAAAAGTAGCGTACTACGCTCCTATCCATTCATATAGCACAGACTGTCATTATGGTCTATGGGCTAAATAAATCTCATAATGAAAACCTCCCCACAACGAGTACAGTACTTACCCGGATTCTATTTATAATGATATCCTCATCAAGGGCATTAAGTCTAAATCACAACGACAGCTGGAGATCACGGCTGTTTGAACCGTTTTTTTCTCCGATTACGTGCTGCTCTACATATAAATTACACAGTTGGTCGCCCTTTGCTCACACAATGATGAGTAAGTGACACGCGCTGACTACTCATCTCTATACATACATTGTAATTATGTGCACAGCTTGCACGCCATGTTACAAGCGAGTGCTTATCTCATAGTCCCCCACTCGTGGATTTTTCTTACGCGATGCAGCCAGTCAAAACGAGACTTAAGTCGCTTTCTGGCTAAATTAAGTTATTGGAATGGAGACTACATGTGTGTACTGTTATCAGGGTAAAAAAAAAGGCTAATATTATTCTGGCCTTAGATGTAGATGTTTCAAATGGCAGAAGATAACCCCAATACAACAGAATGACTTGGGAAAATCCTGATTGAATAATATATATATATATAATATATAATCAATATATAATTATATAATATATAATACAATAATAAGTCATATAACCCATAAAACCAGTAGTCTACTCTTCTACTCTTGTGTAAGAAAAAAAGTGTTTTATTCACGACTTCTGCACAGAGCAAAAATTCGATACCGACTGGCCCTAGCAAACTTTGGAGCCTGAATCTCATTTCCTGGTCTAGCGACATAAGCCTCATTTTGACAGGCAACAAGACATATATTATCTATTTGTTACTCACAGACCGCTTGATCGTGAGTGACACTCTTCCTTAATCAGTTAGATGCTATTATATATTATTTGTACAGTCAACAGCTTAATCACAAATTCTCCCTTCATCGCAACATGTTTCAGAAAACGGTCTACAGTCGACTCCGTTTAATTGCAAAACCATTTAATTACAACGGTTTTAAGAAAACATAATATATATTATATAATTGTCATTGAATATCGGCAGCATTCGTTGACAATAACGGAAAACACATTAGCAAATATTCTTGTATTGAATCAGTTGCAATTACACAGAGTCAGTGACAAAGTGAAGCAGCAATCAATGAAGACATTATTTGTCCATTGAGATAATCTTTATTGACACACATGGCGAAATCTGAGTTTAAAAGGGAAAGGGTTTGAGACCAAAGCGTATAATATATTATCTACGACTTGGCAGAGTAATGCACATAATGGTTTATCCAGTTGTCCTCAAAACTACTGTAAACCACATGGTCCTGGATTATATGAAGAGAACAAGTCTTTGAAGGTTTGTCAACAATAACTTTTTTAGGTGTTTCCATTTTGCAGTATTGTGCATTTTACATGTATGAAGTGTATTGTTAATGTGTTTGCATTATGAATGAATACCAATGTATAACATTGTATGACACCGTAAGCCATTTTCCCTACCGGGTAAATAAAAGTCGTTCTATCATTATTTTTCTTTTTTTTTTTCTTGATGAAACCACCTCTGCAGCCCTAACCAACGCACACAATAACACAACACAAACCTTGAATTTTTTCACCCGCTACGTCTGTGACTGTTTAAACTTATATCAGCTTCTAGGGCGGAAGGCCAGACGTCTCGCTAGTGTTATCTAAACGTGACGATAACACGTCTGTGGGAATCTTTTAATTCTACTCTAAGTCGCAGATATTGTGTCACACAAACCTTGTATGTTTAAGGCAATGAAAAAGATCAAAGACTTTGCCCAACTACACGGTATAACTGATTTTTTTTTGAAGGGGGCGGAGAGTGGGGGAGGGGGTTGAATGAATACAGCCTTTGTTGAAAGCGAAAGAATCCATTGTCTGACATAAGCGGCACGAGTTGCTGTATCATAAATGACGTCAGCATTTCTCCCACAAGCCTCGGCTTTTCGGGGAAGGGTAATAACTCTAAGGGCAAGGGCTAGACACCGGTCACTCGAGCCTTCCTTCTTACATCGTAAACCACATAATATGCGCAGTAAAATTTACGATGCGTTTTCTTAATGACCTGAGTTGTGGGCGTTTAAGATAATTCTCAAAAAGAAGAAGTACTTGGATGTAGAAATTATTTTTGATGTGCTGGTCTACTTTTAAATTCAGAGAAGGGTAAGATCTTTTTTTTCTGGATACTTTCGATATTCGAAGCATAGGACAAGTTACAAATTAATGCAATTATTTACTTACATCATAGATGTTAAAATAGTACAGTTACGTCTGTGGGTTATATTTACAAATATAGAACAGTGTTCTCCTATGTGAGAACTGTTCTTCGTGAAACTTGCGATAACGGGAATGCAGGTAAGCGGAGATGTCTCTACACAATAGTGAAACCAGCTTATCAGAAGGGTCAAGGACACTGGAAGCAGCAGCACCAAGTGCATGGTGAGTTTGTACTAATTTGATCTCGGATATAGACCAGTTTGTGTCCCAGGAATTCCAGCTGTTGCGTAGGAGAAATATGTCCATGCAACACTATGAACACTATAGCAGGAGTATTGATCTAAAGAGAACAGGCAAGGTTAAGGGACTATTCATGCGTCGTAAATTATAATGTATTACTGTGATGAGCACAGTCCTTTTTTTTTTTAATTCAGTAAAGTTTGCAAGCCAATATTGCCTATCTTTGTGCTAAACAGTGAGGTTGTTTTTTGTTGTTTTTTTATCATTGTTGATGACCTTAGAAAAGAAAGTTTATCTCAAAAACCAGTTGTTATTTCACTTCGAGATTTCACACATTTTATCTATGACACATTATTTCACACAGAGGCATTTTATTTTTTTTTTTAAATTTAATTCTTAGTATATCTCTTTGAGGGGGAGACCATTCCCTTTTTTCCACGGAATTTATTATTGAGACACACAAATGAAAATTACCCTGTAAGTACGCGCATTCATCCAAAACAGAAAAAAAGAGCACTATTTATCTGTTTTGGTGCTTAATTTTGCTGCAAAGTGTACTGCATTAGAAAATGGAAATGCACACCACAGCAATACCTTTTAATCTACAGTAGGAGGGTGCTTTACTCCCTTTAAGATCTGATTGATACGTGTTATTAGTATGGTATTCAACATTCATGCGCAGGTGAAGTTCACGTAAGAGTAATCTGTATGGAAAAAAAAAGCATTACAAACAGGACACAAATGAAAAAAAAAGCAAAGCATAAAAAAACTGAGACTTGTTGGTGTAGAAATAATTCGACTGCCATGTCGTAATATTTAGATCTACACTATCTGCTTCTGTAAACGAATCTACTGAGAAGTACATGTAATATATAAATAAAATATAAAGACAACCTTTAAGTGCCCTGCACTTATGAACAGCGTATTTAAAGAGAACAATCTAATGCTCTATCTCTCTTCAAGAGGCTTCAAGTATATTACAGGGTTCCCAGACTTTTTGTAAGGGCCGAAACAAAATCCCATTCGAAAAAAAAGCCAAAGAAGAGCCAGGCCATGTCCGGAAAGAACCTGGTGGTGTCAAGATTTGACATAAGAAATTTACTGCGAACTGTCCATGTATTGGATATACGTGGTGTTATAATTATCATTAAACTCTCTACATATATTAGAGGAACTAAGTCAAAATTGATGATTGTTAAACGGAAACGAGATCATTCTCTGATCTGCATTCAGAATATATATGACAGAAGCCCGATCACTTCAGATATCAAATAGTTTGAGAGAAGAAATAAGTACCTTTTATATAGGATAGTGGTCAATTATAAATCAAAGTCCGCTGGAGCCAAAAGAAAAAAAAAGTCAAAGAGACAGTCAGCTATTTGGGAGCCAAGAGCTTTCTAAAAGAGCCAAAATTCTCGTATTTAGCTCCGAGAGAGCAAAATCTGGTAACCCTGGAACATTAGCACGATTCACCGCTCACTCCATAGGCGCCGTGATTCGAATGAAGTGTCTAGTAAGTGGATCATAGGGAAAGGTCTCTGAGGCCGCACTTGAAATGTCAGCTTCAATCACTAGGCGCTGTTCACACACGCAAGGTGACGACGGCCTTGCTCCTCGCTCCCTCCACCCCCTCCCTCCTCCTTCCCCCTCCCCTTCCCTCTCCTCCCTCCCCCACCCNCCACCTTAAAAATATGTCTTTTAGGATAAGATAGAAGATGCGTAATATTTATTAATGACGGAATAATTATGTGAAAGCTTTTGTTTGGCCGGTTGTGTTGGGGGGAGGGGGTGCCAAAAGAGGGTGGAGGCAGAGAAGGGAAGAGGCTATTTACTAATAGATCTTTATTCACAAAGCCATGCTATTTTTATTTAAATATAGATTATTTATTTCATTCTTCTCATAGACAAGTACAACAATACATTATTGAAGCATTACATCCTACAAATTATGACTAAAGTTCATTACATAGCCACTATTAGTCGCCGCTGTGGAGCGCTCTGAGCCCCCCAACCTCTACGGACTGAGACTCCTTCACACCTGAATCAAATGAGGAGCGGGACATGGCAGTGAAATGTCCATCCATATAAAAGGAGAGCAGAACTATGATGGGACATTTCACTCATTTGAATTCAATCGGACGCTCGGAGCGCCATTTTTCCCCTCAAATATGACATGTAAAACGTTTAATACTGTTCAGCTTTGAAGATTGCTTGTTGAATGTCCGTCCCAATGTTACGATAAAGAAAACTGATATAAGGACCTAGTAATATGTATTTGAAAATACGAAAGTAAATCCATTTGAGTCGAGAATATCAACGGCCATTTGTAGGGGCGACTCTTCTTCCGATAGCAATGATCGGATCTCAATGTCACTATAGGTTGAAGGAGCCAAATTGTAAAAGTCTCTTTGAGCCATTTAATAAAAAGTTCTCCTCGAACCACAGGAACGTTGTGAGATGGCCAAGGCTAGCATGCAGTTCTGGTGCTATCACTGTGCTCAATTATATAATGTTAACAGTAGGGGTTCTTCATTTAGATTTTTCACAACTTTAAATAAGATTAAAAGGGGTTAAAAATTTGGTCTTCTTTTGCAGATTACGGGCCCGCACGGATGAAATCCGCTGAAGCCATTGGTGAACACTTCTTGCAAAAATTTTAATTATCTTTTTAACAAATTCAAGACTGAATTTCACCACTTTTGCGGTGTAGTTTCATGTTATACGATTTCTACTCTGCTACTATCGACTCTGATAGTCCACTTTTGTTTTGGTGTTTTTTTACCAATTAGGATTCTGTACCTGTATACAGTGCACCCTTCCAACCCATGAAGTCGAACCCACAAACCTCAGACAAGCCCGTCTTTGAATGCTGAGAGTAACTCTTTTTATGTGCACGACCATGCTACAATTTTTAAGTTACAAAGGTCATTCACTCTCTCAAAAACTTTTTCAACCCTACTTTACTCGTCGCTCGTCTAGATCTAGACTAGGATTTCCACACATTCATAGTGTCAGATCGATCATGATCGCTGAAGTGACGAAATTCCCTTTAATGGCTCTGTCAAGGCTGATGTACTCTCGTGAAGTCGAATGAAATCCACAGATTTTTAACCAGTTTCGGAAGTGATCGAGGTTAATGTCAGAAAATGGGTTCAACACCACATTAAGAGACTGAATGACTTACGACAGGACCGAGACGAGACCGAGGGAGTTGACATTGTGTGGAATTGATGGGGTGGCATTTTTATCACCTTGGCACGGTCGAGACTTGCGTGGTTTTAGGATAATGTCGTTAAACTGCAGTTGTCAGAGGAGGTGATATGGACAGAACCTGGGAAGTATGTCGTTTGAGGGGAAGTTCTGACTTTTGAGATCAGCTGCATTCTTTAACAGTTAGGGCCTGTGCACATTAAATTTCGTCGTTTAATACTTTGTTTTGGGGCCGGGGGACGGGGAGGAGTGGAGGAATGGAGGAATGAAGTAAAGGGGAGAGCATTTGGAGGTTTGTAGACTATCATGGCCAAGAGCATGATGCAAAAAACATGGCAGTGTGTCTAAGAAGTGTTTTTGAACTAAGATATAATTATTGTTAATACATAGGTGGACCGCATATACGTTGGAAATAGAATAGAATAGAATAGAATAGAATAGAATAGAATAGAATAGAATAGAATAGAATAGAACTTTGAAAGACCTAACAGAGCCCTGCACAATTGCAACATAGTCATACAATATTCACCATATTCCGCCTTTTTTCTTCGTTTTGATTATGGCTAAGGGATTCATGTGACATCACCGTCGCCTTAATTATGATAATTGTAGCACGTAACCAACACAATCATCATAATTTAGAGTGGCCTAATTGGTCTCACTACAAAATAATAAATGCTTTGGACCTATCATATCCTTTATTCCTCTGTTTTTGCAAGCATATCGCTGAAAGCTGCAATCGTGAGCGATTTTTTTTTGTTCTTTTTGGCCCCCTTAGCTTGACGCCACACCACTACTCGTATTACGATCCATCAGCTGCAATGTCTGAATTACAAGCACGTGACTCAAACAAGGTAGTCAAGCATAGACCCTACCGTTTTCAGCAGTTCTCGCTAAGTTTTATTCTAGACTACATCTGGAAGCTCCCGCTCTTGAGCCTCACCTCCATTTTAAATGCTTGACGCCACACCACTACTCGTATTGCCATCCTTCAACTGCGATGTCCGAATTACAAGCACGTGACTCAAACAAGGAAGTCAAGCATAGACTCCATCGTTTTCAGGCAGTTGTCGGTAAGCTTTATTCTACATCTAGAAGCTTGTGCTCTCCGGCCCCACCTCCACTTTAGGTGTCTCGCCGCCCAAACCAAGGAGTCTAATGGAACAAACTGAAGTGGGCAATAAGCCCCAAGGCTTTTAAGGGTATAGCAGTAACACTACAGTAAATCTAATGTTACTAGTGTATTGACGGAATTGACCCAGGATTTAAGACGATTGCACTGAAACATTAACACTTGTACTCCGTGACGGACTCTTCAGCCTCCTGGGTTTTTTTTTCCACTTCTTGGTTTTTTTTGGGGTCTCTGTCTTTTCGTGACTCGCTCCTCGCTCTTTCATTCCACGCTATTTACACACTGGAACAGTACGTCTAATGTATGTGTTACACCTTTTTTTTTCATTGTTATCGTCATCCTCGTTATCTATCTAAAATTCCATAACCATCACCACATTATTGTCATCCACTTGTACAAAAGGGAGAAAATATCGAGGGCTGAGAGCAACAAGTGGATGTCTCCACTTTATGCCAAATTGACCTTTTGACCCTTTATTTAAACGCTAAGCGTCCTTTACCTGCTGACTGAATATCAAACACTTCTGATGCATCAAAACACAATATCAATAAATGTAGATCTTTAAAACTCTATTATCTTAAAACTAATTTAAGTGGAGATATCCACTTGTTGCTCTCAGCCCTCGATATTTAGTATTTAGTCCTTCTCCTGGTTCATAATATATTGAAGCGATAAGAACTAAGACCGGGATCTCGGGTGAATAAAAATGTGATGTTAGACAGTAGGGTTATTTTACAGGGAACAAATATTTATTTGCACCGACAAAGCTGAATCTCAACCAAAACTAGAGGCTAAGCGGCGGAACTTAGAAAAACTATTTCTATATTAGATTTCTCGGTGAATAACAAGGAAGTAAATTGAAAAATACAGCAGCATTCATCCAGTGGCCAGACAGAAGAGGGCTGAGACTGGAAAGGTAGGGGGTGGCTGTCTGTGTCTCAGGGGTGGAACTGGCAGACATAAGTATGTTTAACTTGGATTAATGTATTGCTGGAGGTGACAGAGAGTTCGTGTAAGAAACGTATGAGTGAGAGAAAGAGAGAGTGGGACAGGGACAGACAGACAGACAGACAAGACATACAGACAGATGAGGAAACTCAGAAAGACAGAAAGATTGAGAAATAATGAAAGAATGTGGAAGTTCGAAGACAGACAGACAGACAGACAGACAGACAGACAGATAGACAGACAAACAGGATAAACAGACAGAGAAAGGAGGAAATTCAGAGAGACAGAAAGGATGAGAAAGAAAGAATGTAGAAGTTAAACACAGTGAAGTGAGATTGGGATGGAGCACAGGTGTGAGCGACAGCGACAAAAATATTGTTCGTATGAGTGTGTGTGTATGTGTGTGCGTGTGTGTGTGTGTGTGGGGGGG